>JAODKE010000114.1:22635562-22659688 GCA_026779605.1 Mormyrus hasselquistii
ACATCTTGTTAAAATAATTCAAGATTTACCACAAAAACAAATACAAAGTGCATAAAAAATATGACATCACCGCAACGTTGAATCAGAGCCGAACGATCAAGAGACATTTGCATTTTATACGTCTCACTAGCTTGTGGCACTATTTTTAGCAGTAAATATCACGTGACCAAAGTTTTTTTATTTTTTCTGTGCAGCCCGCGGACCGGCACCACATGACCCCCGGCCCGGTACAGGTCTGCGGCCCGCGGGTTAGGGGTCACTGGTATATAACACGGGTGTCCTAGGCCCCTCTTACTGGGGCAAGTACCCCAGTATCTATGTGCTGTGCCTCACTAAAATCTCACGTTCAGCTTAATGTTACACGTCCAGGTAAAGGGGGGGGGGGAGGTCCTGTGCCCCAGTAGACTTCATGTCTAGCAGCACCCCTGGTATAGTGTAATGTAATGCCACCGTGACAGTGGAAAATAATAACTCATGCTCACATTTTTAAATGAAATCTCTGTTATACGCTTCATATTGTTATTTGCCATATTGTGAATCTTAGAAAAGCACATTTTATGTTTTTATGTGTACTGCACTTTTTTATCTGCTGTTTTCATACAGAAAACACCCCATAATGAATGGTGTGGTTTCTGATCACGTTGCCTCTTCCCGCGAGCGCCCGCTGCACATGTGCTCCCCTGGTCACATGGTCCACCTCAGCGCCTGTGTTCATCAATCACTTTCTCTCCGTCTTAACAGACACTTGCGTCTTCAGCGCCAAATCACTGGGGATGTGCTGGGAGCCAAGAGCGCTGGATCTCAAATGCATGTTGCCTCAGCACCATTTTCAGCCATAAAATGGGGGGGGGGGGGAGTTTGTTCTCTCAAAGTAGCACATTTTGACTCTAAAGACTAGTTTTTATTTTTATTCTAGCATAAAGACAACAGGTGGCCCAGGTGCCACTCAGATCGAATGGAAGTCATAAAAAACACAAAACGTTTAACGCCCAGTAGCCCAAGTCAATTTACTACTGCATGATAATGCTCAGAATAAGGACGCACTGTTCCTGCTGACCTCAGCACAGATAAGGAATTATGGAAAAGTGATTAGTCACGCCATACACAACCTTCCGGTGGTACTGCGAACTCAGTGCTTTCATGTGTCTCTCCTATGTTTTCATGCAGGTGAGAAATCTGCTACTTGCCCACGGATTGTACCAGTGTAGGGGCAGGTCATATGAAAAAAGAACCAAGCCAAAAAAGGAAATACCAAGTAAAGATCGACAAGCAAAAATCCAAGGAAGAAAAAAAACTCAAATGTGAGAGTCTTTGATGGAACAGGGGATTTGCTGTCATTGAGATGAACGATCAAGTCACAGCCACAAAGCCTGATGTCGGCTCACTCTTACCGTTTCCATACTTTGTTCTCTCATATACACTCTACTTTTTTTTCCCTTTTCCTCATCTTCTTCCCTCTTAATTTTCCATTCCTATCTTCTCATTCGTACTGCTCTGTCTCTTGCTCCCATTTTCTCTCTCTCGGTTTCCTCTGGGCTGCTGAATTATGGAGGTGCCTTGTCCCTGCTGTCAGTCACTGTGCACAGATCGGGCAGCCGGCCAGGAGGGCGCCGTGCGCGTGTCTGCGGCTCTGTGAGGCGGCGGAGCCTCCACATTGCCCCGGGGCTAATCTCCATCGTGGTGCTTGCCAGCTCACGCAATTACCACCTGAAATATGGCTACATCAAGTGCTGTGCCGTGGCTCATGTACGTCAGCTGACACGACTCTTGTTTATTCTGCCTGCTTGGATATAATCTTTCTTTCATCCATACCGACTGCAGGAGACACGACCAAAAAAAAAAAAACTAAAAAAAAACAAAATTGAGGATGTTTTTGTAGCAGTCCCTGACCTTACACAGAGCTGTTATCACGCACTGAAGGTCATCATGTGATGAGAATCCCTGATGATGTCAGTGAGGCGACATTTCAGTAAGCACATAGCACTGCACCATACACGTGGAAGCTATGCGATTTGTCCTGCCCCAACCCTCTGAAGAGGAGCTTCAAGCACTCGGACTCACGACGAGGTCGCTGTGATAGCAAGGGTGTTAAAAAGGTTCCCCGTGTGAAGTAGTTCTCAATCCTGTTCCGGGCAGCCCCCCACGCCTGTATGTTTTCATTCCGAACCTACCTAAATCAGGCTTATTTGGCCCTTACTAGGCTAATAATGAATGTGGCAGGTTGAAAGCAGTGTGGGTTGGAATGAAAACATTCTGGCGGGGGTGGGGGGGGGATGCCAGGAACAGGATGGAGAACCGCTGCCTGTATGGAAGGTGAGGGCACGCAGGAATGCAAACTTACACAGATGCCATGGAGAAGTTTGACTTTTAGAATGAGTCTCCAAAAACAAAACAAAAAATAAAAACAGGTTTACCCCTCGGTTCACCCTATGCCCCTTCTCAGTACGCAGGCTAGAGCCATCCTAGCTTCACTGCTCCCCCTGCCAGTATCACTGGGCTCTGCTCCTTTCTGCTCCTCACACAAGCTTGGCTGCCACTCCCTGAAACATCCACGCAGCTGCATTTCATTCAGCTCCACGGCAGTCTGGCTCACCGTCCATTCTCATCTGACTGCTAGAAGCTGCCAAAATCCAGTCAGCATGGGGACAGGCATCAATGCCTAATGTCCTACCATGAACTCACAACAGAGGCTCACAAATGGACCCAAGGACTGGGCTCACCATCAACTTGCCATAGATGCCGTACACTCTGTCAGGTGGGGATAACATATTCTGTGGTTATATGCTGGTGAATTCACAACACACTGATTAAAATTCATAGCTTTGTAATTCTCAACAAAGACTGTCTCATTAACTTAATAATCCATGTAATGTAATTTCTCATGTTTAGGATTGATAATACTTTAGGCATAGGCATATGCATAGGAACTTCCACATTAATGCACTGGATGTCACAGCAATCCAGGTCTCTTGTGATGTCATGGAGGGCTCAGCCAGCAAGCAATGGGGATGGCATCCAGGACTGTTCTCACTCACTCCCCATGCGGCATTAGCCAACGCCAGCAGGCCTGACTTCCAACAAAATTCCAATGAACAGATGCTAACCACCCCAACGGGAGCTATCCCATCGTCCTCCCCGACGACGGCAGCTGGCTATTGGTGGGAACTTGTCCCACCCACTCACATCTTATTTATCTTGCTGTTCTTACCTTATGGTCTTGTCCACAGCAGGTATCTGTACTGGAACGTGACACAGCAAGCTCAACAAAGACTGACACTGGCAAAGCCATGCTAGTCAGGTGATTGGCGATGAGGGAAAAGTAACACAACCACAGCACAGTTTATTTTAAACAGCTAAAATTACACACCGTCTACAAAGACAGTGTTACGCAAGCAGTGGGACGGGTTTCAGTGAGCCTGATAGGATGTGGAAGCTGGGAATCCCAAGGTATTTCCTGTATTGATTCAGTGCAGCACTTCCCTAGCTGAGCAGCTACTGATCAGCTGACCAGACACTGGGGTGACAAACATTGCCCCTCCAAAAAATGTTTCATGAAAATCTTTTTGAGCATGTTCCTCCAGGCTGATGCCCCCAGCAAGCCCCAGGACATGCTCAGGGAATTATACAGAGTGACAAAGTATCTGCCTCCTTCCTGATTCCCTTTATTTTTTCCTTATTCATAACATTTGATTGTTTCTGCCCTCCAAACAGATTTAGAATAATTCAACGGACAACCTAAGTAAACACAACACATATTAAAAAAAAAAAAAAACAAAACAATTGATTCCTTGAAGGAAAACGATTCACCATACAACACCCGTATCACCCATGTGACAAAGCAATTGCCGCCTTAGTCACTCAAACAATCAATAAACCAAATTTAAATGATAAAGGGTTAAATTAAATATCACACCCAAGCTTGATTGCTGCCAGTCCTGTTGAAGAAACACATCAATTAAACAGAACCATTACAGAAATGTGTAGTTGGATTAGGGGTCTCAAGAAGCCGCACATCGTGCCTCAGTCAAACGCACTTCCTGAAACCTCAGAACGAAAGTAACTGAAAAATATCAATCAGGGTAGGGGTACAAAGTATTCTCTAAAACCCTTAGACTCCATCAAACCACCTTGAGAGCCATCATCTCCAAATGGAAAAAAACACGGAACAGTAGCAAATCTGCCCAAGAGTGACTGGCCTAGCAAAATTACTCCAAGAGCACATAGAAAACTCATCAGGGAAGTCACAGCAGACCCTGGATGAATATCTAAGAAAGACATTAGACAAAAATAGTATCAATGAGGGAGTTGCACGCAAAAACCCCTGCTAAACAAGACAAACATGAAGGCTCATCTGACTTTTTCCAATAACGCCGTGATTCCACTTCTTGGAAAATGTTCTGTGGACAGATGAGTGAAAAGTGGATCTATTTTGAAAAACATGGACCAGCTACATCTGCTGTAAAGCTAACAGAGCTTTTTCACCCAATGAGCATCATGCACTTAGTCAGACATGATGGAGGTAGCATGATGGCGTCAGGATGTTTTGCTGATTCAGGGCCTGGGAGACTTGCTACAATTGAGGGACACTGAACGTACTGAAGGAGAATGTCGGATTGTCTGAAGCTCAAGCTGCAGTGGGTCAACAATCCGAAACACAAGAACAAGTCCTCCTCTGAATGGCTGAAAACAAACAAAATTAAGCTTTTGGGGTGGCCTAGTCAAAGTCCTGACTTGAACTCGATTAACATGTTATTGTTGGACGTTAAATGAGCAGTTCATAGTTGAAAGCCCTCCAGTGTGGCTGAATTAAAACAATTCAGTGGCGAAGGGTTGGCCAAAATTTCTTCCCAGTCATGCCAAACACTAATCTCCTCTTACATAAGTAAGTGTTATGGATAAGCAAAAATAGAATTAGGATACAAATAGTTTGTCATGGCACCGTATCTCCCGGCTGGCTTTGAAACACCTGGGGATCACCAGAAAGAGCTCAAGACTGTGGCCTCGGAAATAGGGGATAGGGGTCCCCCACTCATACTGCCATCGTGGCATTCAGCAGGCATTGCTGTCCAAAGGTGGATGGATGGATGGCTAGATGATGAGATCTCTGAGGGAGCCAAACACACTACCGGCATGTGGGAATTGGTTCACAATCCGCGCATGGTTCATAAGCACCACTGACAGAGAGCACAGAGCAGGTCAGGCCTGAACTGCTTTAATGATGTCTTTAACCCACAAGTAATTGACCTCAGAATTGAAAGGCAAAAAAAGCACCATGGGTAGATGATTACCACTTCACGTTTGACATGTCATACATCATTTTTGATCAGACCCCTGTTAAGAAAGGAAGGGAAAATTAGATTTAAAGACTCAGCAAGAAAATTCAACAGGGAGGGTGTTGGTTTTGAAATGTAAACCTGCCACAGGCGAGAGGAGTAGTGGACACAGTGACAGGGGAAAATATATGTTTTGACATGCAGAATTATGACTGACATCTAGTAAATTGAAAACATGATTTTCTTTAAGGACCTCTGACCTTTTTAGACAAGCTGAACAAGGGCCTGGAAATAGGAGGTTCTCTGATGTTCTTCAGGAAGCCCTCACTGAAAGGCAGGCTAGCCAGTGGAGGAGAAGAAACACCTTCCCCTGCACGCAAGGACAGAGTTCGGCAACAGGGTCGGTAATGCAGTCACCTTTACCTACAAACACTCCACTGTGTCATGACAGTCTGCATTAATTTTGCACGCTGTTACTTTTTAAAGTTATACCCAAAAGAAGAGGCGGGGGGCTGGCAATGCTGGGGGGCTCAGGGTGGCGGACTGGCAAGGACAAAGGGTAATAATTAATGCTCGCTCCTAAGTATATGTGACCCCCCCCCAGTGCTGCTGAGCATATGGGGTGTGTTTGATCATAATTAGGCCAGTGTACCCGGTTTTGCGACCCACTGATGGGGCAGGATGCTGAGGGCCTGAGGATTATTCAACCGTACAGCACTGCAGCCCGTCTCTGGCATGTGAAAATTACTGAGGACACTCGCAATTTAGCCGACTCCACATCTCTCTCCCCCCTCTCGTTTTTAAAGACAAATTAACACCCGCTCCTGCAACCCTGAGCCCAAGCGGTAGAAGCAGACGTGCCCATGCAAGGCTGTGCGATGCAGAAGTGTGGCGCAAGAAGAAAGTTTGTAGCAGTAGAAAGCAAATCATCTTGGGCGGTTAGATACCAACAGTGTTATCCCTGTTGACAGTGGTGGAAAACAACAGTGTTCAGAGAGTGAAGAAAACAGACTGGGGAAAATTCTCCAGGGAGCCTCCAGTTACAATATCCACCTCCACTGATTTCAACCCTTCAGTCCATTAGCTGAGGATGGGACACCCCCCAAAACGGTTAGAGGCCAGAACAGGAGCTGGAGTGACGACGACAGAAGCTACACCGATGGCAGTTTTGCATGCAGGCAGTACGGAGGGAATTAAAAAGGAAAAAAAGAAAGCGTCACAAAGAAAAAAAAAAAGCGACGTGTTATTCACAGCACGGGTGTCACGCGGGGGAGTTAGCAAGCATGGTCAGATGGTGCGGAAAAGGCGTGACCACGGGGAATCGGCGAGCCTGGGGAGGGACGCGGCAGGGACCGGCACATTCGCACGTCACCACAGGGGCCGGGCCAGTCTGGCTTTGTAGAGCAGGCCCCAGACCCAATACCCAGCAGCCCACCCAAAAAGCCCACGAACACGGATCCCAGGGAGGGATGGACTCACACTCCGAGCGGCATTCAGACCCCCCGCAACGAAAGAGAAGTGGCGGACATTCGCACGGACTCACTCCACATTTTACCCGCCCATGTGCCAGCAAAACTCTTACCCAAGAAAAAGAGAGCATGTTGTGTTCCTGTGAAAAAAAGCGTAAAAGCACGTTAATGTGCCGTGCGGGTTCTGTGTCATCTGCTGCGATGGGTTCTTTGGTGCCGTTTTCCACCAAGACATTCAGTATGCAGCGGCCAGCTTCAGACTGACCTTCATAGCCGCATCCACGCCACAGGTGACTGGGCCAGATAAAAGAACAGAACCTCTGGACCACGAACGTAAAGGTAATTCCCTGGGAAGACAAAAGTGACCCATTTTATCCGGTGGGTCAGGCAACCGGGACCATCCGTTTATTGTCACTCCATAGCAATACTGTACCTACTGGCAACTGGATGGCTGCAGTGCTGCTGGTGGAATCCAGTGAGTTTCTTCTTAAGCAATGTTGCATCATTCTATGACGTCTGCGAGCCATGAGTCTGAGGGTGTGTGCTCAAGTCATCGCCCTTCCCCAGTTAAGGTTGCTGTGTGCTGCAGGCAAGACCTGTGCAAAAATGGCATAATATACTGCTTTAAACTGGGTGTAAATGTGGGAAAAATTAAAATAAAAAAGATGGGGGCATAAAAGAAAAATGATACCTGTCCGTCAGGCCGTGGTGTTGCCCGGAAATGCAAAGCAGGGCGTCTCCTCAAAGGGAAATGTTTGGCAGCAGTATGTGGAGCAGATCGACTGTCTGACTGAGTAAAACGAGAGAAAATGTAATGTTTTTCTTGAGAGAGGCATCGTAAGCCGAATTGTGAATACATGATTTCTGCTTTTCTTTTATTTCATGTCAGACAAATTGCACTGAAACATGCAACCAGGCTCATTCTCTGCCAGCCATTTCAACAAAAGCTGTTTCTTCCTGTTTCCACGCAGCATTCAGCACAGAATACAAATGTTGTTTACTATCAATAACATTATTGTGAGAGCTTCTCCTGCAGTTCAAATTGTTGTAATTGTTGTTTTTTCCAGACCTTAGAATTATAGGATTCCAACAGATTTTTAAAAATCATTTATCAACGTGCCCTGTTGTTTTCCGTGTATAAATGCTGTTAGACCTCAGAAGTTGTTTCAAATAAAAAGTAAAAAAACTAAGTGTGAAACTCCAAATGCTCCTTTAAGTTCAAAGACATGCATTTAGGTGAACTGAAATCTGATATTTTCTGTAATGATTCTGTGTGCAAATTATCTGTGTATCCTGCACTTAGCTGAAACTGCATCCAAAGTGTTCCCCTAAGGTGCCTGCAGAGGTGGAAAGTTGAGGTGCAGAAAGTAAAAATCCAGACCTACATTTTGTTTCAACCGACCGATTCAGTACTCTGTGAAGAATGATAGTCAACTGGTTGGTTTAAACAAAATCTTGGTCTGGATTTGTACTCTCTGGATCTCAACGTTCTACCTCTGGCTGCCTGGGTAAGGCTCCCAGTTCCTCCCCATGACTCTGTATTGGGTAAGCAGTAGGTAGATGGATAGATGAAACATGCAAAACATGCTTATTGGCTTCAGATGAGGTAATTGTTGGACGGGGTCTGCTGAATCACCTGTATGCCACTCAATGCAGTCAGTTCTGCTTAGGTGTCAAGAATAATTAACAGACACTAGATGGCCGGAGTAAAAGCTGCAAATGCCTGGTTATCTGCTCCTCCTCTTCCCCTTCGACACATTTCCTTGGCAAAGCCAGGCCTGTAGGCCACACTGCATTAATGAAGACGGCGCATCCGGGCCGTACAGCCCAGGGAACAGGCACTTGGCTGAGGATCCGGCATCTGATGTGGTCTCCTAGAGAGGAGCGAAAACAGCCACTGCCAGCCGCTTGATTCACTAACATGAGGAACAAATGTGTCTTCTCAGCAAAGACCATCGCAGCGCTTCGAAGTGAAACTTTCTCGCGCTTTTTTGTCAACTTTTTTTTTTTTATGTTAAACTATTGTAAGATTTCACGCAGAGTGACAAGGCCGAGTGACAAGCTTTTGTTCAAATGAAAGTATCTGGTTTCGCTTTTCACTGGGTGTTGATTGCTTTCTCTGCAATAGGCAAAACAAAGCAATGAGTCATATTTCCCACAAGAAACTGACTTTGACCGAATACCTTACAGGAGCAAACTGTGCCACGATAATGGGACCGTGCTCTGCAGAGGCTGCAAAAGTCTGCTGGACGATGGACGCGAATGACGATAGCTGGTCCTCCTGTTGTCAGAAGGCTTCTCTCTGAGAGGAGAAGTCTCATTAAGCACATGCCCAGGGGGCAAAGGAGGTGTGGACATAAACATGAAGGTAGATAAGGGCTGTGTGATATAAGCGATATATTGACTTATCTTCATGCGCAATTCAAACAATAAGAAAATGAGATATAAAACCTCAATAGGGAACATTGCTTGATAGCACACGTCACAGCACAGAAACAAACACAATTCCAACCAGTCCAGCAACACCACATGCTAATGGTTGGGTAATATGTGAGTCATGGAAGAGATGAGTGCTCCCTCGGAGGAAACTTCGGTGTAAGTGACTAAAGCGACAGACCAGCAGCCGCGGCATCTTTTAAGAATGGAGAGAGTGTAGCTACACAAGGTGAAAACACTGGTTGTGTGATGGCAGCTTTTGCAGTTTAAGGTCCAACATGCGACAGCCTGGTAATGTGTCCTGAAAACTCAGCTAAAACTTAACTGGAAATACTGCAAACTTATTTCACCACCTGAAGCATTGGCATTCAATAGAACATAGAGAGTGGAAGGGCTTGCAGTCAGAAAACACTCCACTTTCATTCTGAAGAAATAAGGTGCAAATCGCATCCTGTGCTGGTTAAAAATGGGGCACAGTGAGTTATTTTTCATTACAGTATGTGTGGCAATTCTACCAGCCATGTCAAACCTGCCCCCTGGAACCATCCGCGAGGCAGTCAGAGAAAAAACCCAGCAACTAACCGTACTGTTGCTGTTTTATACTGTTACATCCTATGACAAAAAGTTTACAGTATTTTTGTATTATTTTTCATGTATTTAAAGGAAGATATTGAGCTGTGAAGTAAAAAAATAATAATGTTGCGATGATTACACCGGTATACAGTGATTTTGGTGCCAATGATGTCTGAACGGTTTTATATTAAGTTTATGATGCTGATTAAAAATATGACTTGTTTTGTCAGATCAAGTTTCGCTGTAGTTTCTGAGACATTTAATAGTTAATTAACGCAACACACGTGAAAAGCATTCAGAGTTGCAAGAATGTTTTTATTTTACTTACATCTAGTAAGTAAACAGTCTAACATCACACAAAAAGAAATGTAAAATATCTAATAGGGACAGGAAAATGTTATGTATTATTTTTTATTAATTGTCATTAATATCAATGCTTCAAAAAAAAAAAGTACTGTGGCTGGTTGAAAAAAACGACTCATATCTACTGTACGAAGCGCCATGCGACCTTTGTAAAAAAGTCATCAAACTGGCAACAATGGGCTCTAAAGCCATCGACTCACATATCAGGGGAGAGAAGCACAAGCGTTTTGTTAAAAGTCGGCCAACTGTCCCCATTCAGTTGTTTGCCAGTCCTGCAAGTACAATCTCTACAGACAGGCCTACACCCGCTTTGGCAGTGTCTCCAGATCCCACGACAAGAAATGCCTTCAGTACATTCTCCTCAACGGACACACTGAAAGCAGAAGTGCTATGGGCTTTGCAGACGGTTAGCCGACATCACTCCTATACGTCCACTGATGACATTCACACTGTGGCGAGCAATTTGGTGGGACACAGTTAGTAATTGTAGGAGATGTGGCCTACAGACCCTTCACAACTCATTCAAGACTGGTTTTAAAGTGTGGATGGTGGAGAAAATGCTCAAAGCACTACACTTTTTTTCCACTCTGCACCAGCCAGAAGAAAGAGGACTTCACAGCTGCAACATCATCCACAAGATTCCCTCCATCTTTCTGTGGCCATCAGTGGCTCAAAAATTTGCCAGCTGTCAAACGAGCATTGGAAGGCCCTCTATTGTGAAATATGTAGACTTGGCGAAGTGAAAATATGAAAAAACGCAGGGATATCTTCATTTGACTGCATTTGTGAAGCCCAAATGGATCCCCTTCTTCAGGCCAAACGACATTTTTTCATGGCCCTATCATGAGCATTTCAACGATTTCTGTCTAAATACCAGACAGGTGTTCCCATGATGCCCTTCCTTTGGAAGGACTTGGCAGATTTGTTCTGGGTAAATATTCACCACCACAGTAACAACAGCAATAACATGCACATGTGAACTTAACTCTAATTTTATTTTCAGACTCTCCTTCAACGTTTCATCATTCATATCATCACCTAAGACACTGTTAAAGAGTCAAAGGACAAACCAAAAGCTATTGCATTTGTTATCACACACAAGTCGCATTGGGGTAATGCATTATTTTCATGGATGTCTGTTATCTCAAAACTAGAACCAATTCAGCAAAAGTAATGGGATTTTTGAATTCAGCACCCTCAAAATACTCTAAATCCATTCAAAAAACCTTGGCACCTGAAAACAATTTTTTTTTGTAGGCCTGTGTAATGCATTAAATATACCTTCATAATGCATTATAATGTCCAGTATAAGAATTAATAAAGCAATACAGCTTCTTCTTTTGATGTCGTAAGGCATTATAGTGTTGATTATAATACTTCATAAGCCCCAGTGAAGCTCTCATTTATAATGCACTATAGATACCTTCCTAATGCATTATAAACGCATGCTTAATCCGTGTATGCATTAGGAAGGTATCTATAGTGCATTATAGATGAGAGCTTCATAAGGCAGTCATAATGCATAATAAACATGGCTGTAATGTGTTATGCGCTTTTATAAATATCTATAGCAATGTTGCGTATAATGCACTATGAAGGCTTTCATAGAATGCGTTACCGATATTACATTTTCATTTTGGATCTGATATATACATGTTTTGTGTTTAATCCAGTAATGGCGTCCTCAGGGGAGAGAGCGGTAATGAATGTTTGAGTCCCCCCCTGTGTGTCTCTCTTCACGCAGGAGTCACTATATCTCCATGGTGACCTGGACCAGCAGCACTCAACTGGCCGTACGCTGGGTCAACCGGCCGCAGAATCAGTCAGCACTCTCTGTATGCGAGGCCACCACAGGGGCTTGTTCAGAGGTGAGAGCTTAAATGTCAAAGCTGCTCTTCAATCAATCATGCCGCTCACAATCGGGGCAACATTGGCGAGCCACCTCTATTCACAGCAGCCAGCTAGCTGGCGCGTGAGATGTGTCGCCGGGCCGTGCTCGCTGTGGGTGTGAGCTGAGACACACATAGCTAAGGAGGGGTGACCTGTTAACACCTGTGTAGCAGCTGTGCCATTTTCTTTCTGTCCTTTTCTTTCTTCAGAAGCACAAACTGCCAGTAGATATTTGGCAAGATCGACTTCAGGTAATGTTTCTTTTGGCTAAATAGTCTCATTAGGTATTTACTGATTAATTAAGGATCTTGTTCATAATCTCTGAGCAACGAAGGGTTTGAACTGCTTCAGAAGATGACAAACAAATATCTTTTGTAAGGAAAACATGTATTTAACCTGCAAAACTGCATCTTCCAGTATTCCTGTGCAGTTTGCAGAATTCTTATACATTGTGTTACATCATTAACCTTCATTAAAACAATTTGCCAGAATGAAATGAAATTTTATATTTGGTAGCTAAGTAAGTATAGGTAACGAAATATTATTGATGTTATCTATGGGCTCCATTGTTTGCTCTTGCTGAAAATGATTGAATTTCCAACAGGAGGTACCGTTGTTTTCTAAAGATGCCTCTACGTTCTACTTAATTCTTCCTGCCAAACAAGGTGCCCGAGGGGAGTTTCGGCACGTGGCGTCTCTGCAGGCCCAGGTCAGCCTGGAGACACATGGACAGGCTATATACACCTTTCCGTCTGATCCAACAATGCACAAGAGAGCTGGAATAGACAGTTTCCTATATTTTATTCACTTTCCTATATTCTACTCAAACATTCTGTGTTCTTTCATGTTATGGAAGACCCGTATCTTTCCTAGTATTTGAATGGTCGGTGAGAGCTGAACATTGAGAAAGTGCACTAGTCAAATAGAAATGCCAAATTGTCTTTTATAGTCATTGTTTCTAGAACATTGAAACAGTTTATTGGTTCTCAGATGGATAAAACACTTAGCAAACTATATGGCCTCCATCACTTGTATTGTATACGACAGTGGATACATTTATATACACTGTGCATTCCTTTATGTCAGAATGCTAATTTGTTCCTGTTGAAACATCCAAGAGTCCCACCTGCTCCCACAATCCTCCAGGTCCATCCCTTCATCTATTTTTCCCTCTATCCTAGCTCCCAGTCCCCTCAGCTCCTCCGCGCTTTCTGACATCAGGAAACTGGGATGTCTCCTCGCTCTGTGCCCTGGATGAACAGAGTGGGAAAATGTACAAGACTCCTCATTACACTGTAGTGGTAGCTATATGTTCTGGGGATCGGCTCTGGCAAATTACAGACCAGCAGCTCCCCTTCAGATGTCTGGATATTGATGAACTTATATACCAGTTTTACCCCCCCCCCCCCACAACACACACCCAAAAACCCACACACAACTTAACTGCCATTGTAAATAAATAAGGCAGCCCATTGAGAAGTGAATTAATGTTTCTCCTTTCTGCTTGTAGATATTTCCTGAGTAGTGAGATGTCAAGAGAGAGCAGGCACTTGTACAGGTGTGTACTGCTTTGAAGGGCTTTGAAGGTGCATGAGCCTCATGCATTATTGACTAATTAGTCATGTGGTTATGCTCTGCACCATTTCAGGTGTCTTCAGGGTTTCCTGTTCACAATGCTAATTTCAACCTTGCATCATTCTAAAGCTGCTGCAGAATTTCCCCCTAGTTTCATATACTGTAGATCGTCTTGCAGAACAGCATTCCATGCCAGCCTTGATTTTTTTAAGCCTATTGCCATGTATCTTAGCGTTTCTCAGTCCAACCTGACATAGTAATATACAGCTGTGAACTCCAGTACCACATGTGTTATGATGCAACCTTCTATCTCAAAAGATCAGAAGAGTAGGAGAGCTAGAGATGCCAAAAAGTCATTTATATAGGAATAGATGGACATAGGATAGATTTTATTCATTCATCTAGAATAGAAATGTTTTTATTTATTTATAATTTATGTGTCAGCTTGCTGGTTCGTATTCTCTTGTGAGACATGACAGCCAGGGTGTGTTTTGCTTTGATCACCTACCATTGTGCACATTTTTATTATTTGTAAGTATTAGGCAATATTTTTGTCTTGGGGGTTTTGAGCATGAGCCTCAACAAACCCATTCATGCAAGTGAGTGTTCTTTTAATTAATTAGCCAGTTCATATAACAAGGGGATAAAAACAACATTGAGATTCAGCTCAGTAAGTTGCCTGTCTGCAAACATGGCTGGATCGCCGTGGCAATGCGAACGATGCCCCTCATTAATCTCAGTGCTGTGAGCTGGTGGCAGGGACACGGTCTGTGACAGCAGCAGGCATTTGTCTGTTGGAAGCGGCGCAGTGTTGGTCAAAGAAAGACAATGACAATGTCCTGAAATACAGGCTCGCTCACTGTTCAAGCCGGGGTTGTTTTTAACGTGTTAGTGAACATATCAACGTGACGAAGAAGCACACTGTGTTGAAATTTATGCCGGTCAGGGGAAACAGGTATTTTAAAACATGTACGGTGGAAACTGTGTTCTGGTTCTGATTTTGTCACAAGACGAACTGCACTCATTTTACACGTGTGTGTAAATGTTAAGGTTAGGCTCTTTTCCTCTTAAGCTTGCCTCAGGAACAAAGGGACTTGGTTAATTTGCTCTGCCTCAGGCTATTTCCCAGCAAGAGCAGTGACTGTGCGACTTCACAGACCATTGTTAAAATTACACTGCTCAATATACTGCTACTAAAATGGCCCAGTCTTAAGTGCTGGTCTGTTTCTCTTAGTATGTCTTCATTACACTGCATTGGTTGTGTCAGCATATGTATGCAGGATACAACACTCCTTTAAACCTGATTTTCGATGCAAAATTACTTCATAAAATTTAGGTCAGCTGTTTAATATAGTAAGTTCCAATTCATATTTATCTAGTTGTATTTCATAATGTCGAGTAACGATGCCGTCTAATCTTATCCTGAGGGAATACATGTTTTTTTTCCTGGTCATATTCCGACAGAGCTTGTATTTAATTAGGAATGATTGAGATACTGATTGAAATCTGCCGACTGCTGCATATAGCTTTAAAGGTGTAAAAACATTCTTTTGGCGCTGAAATACAAGCCTGAATGTAATTTTGTCCTATTAATGGTTTAATAAACTACATGAATATATGTATAACATTAATATGAATGAATGCAGTCATGACTGTGTGACTGCAATGAATGAATAATTAACAGAACTAAAAATAATTAGATGTTGTTTCACATTAACATTGCAACCCTATACAGGTGTGAGTGGATGGATGGATGTCATTTTGTTTTTTATGCAGAATGCAGTAGTCCAGGGTAAGAGTTTACTTTTTGTCAGAGCATTCTTATAACTTCTTTAAGAACCTAAGAATAGTAAACAGGCGTAGATTAAATGTCAGGATTATTGTCATGACCATTAAATAAGACTGATGAAACTACCAGGTCCCTCCAGAGCAAAGCTGGGAGATCCTGGTCTATAAAAGGCATGAATCAACTTCAAGTTAAATGACGTTTTTATCATTTGGCCGACAAATTATTTTCAATGGAAAGAGCCCGCTTTGACTAACAAAACAGCAATGCTGCTCTTGTTCTGGATGGTTCGGTTCACTTATTGTATAACAACCGAGTACAAATGTGTCCCCTGCCCCCTTTTAGTGTGGATCTGAGTGGGGTCTTGCAGCGGCAGTGTCTCACTTGTAATCTGATAGAGAACTGCAGTTTCCTCAAGGCCGAGTTCAGCCCCAATCGGACCAGATTTACTCTGCACTGCCTTGGTAAGACTGTGGGTCTCTCGCCTCTCTTTTTGTTTCCTACATAAACAGGCAAACAATAAATATGCTTTCCTATGGATGCAGTTATTGTAACTACACTATATGGACAAAGGTATTTGGATGCACCTAGTAATCATTGAATTCAGGCGTTTCATTCAAATTCATTGCCAATGGCATGGGTGTAAATTATGGAAGGGGGGGGTGGGGGGGATACAACCTCTTGCAAACACTTGTGAAAGTATGAGTCATTCTGAAGAGCTCAGTGAATTCAAGTGTGGTGCCGTCATGGGATGCCACCTTTGCAATGAATAAGTTCTTGAAAAGCCTTCCCTGCTAGGTATTCCACTGTCAACAGGAAGTTATATTGTCGCAAAGTGGAAGCGTGTATACAAAGAACAGAAACTCAGCCAGCAAGTGACAGACAGTGTTGAGCGGGATCGCAGACTGCTGAGGTATGTAGTGCATCTTCACATCATCAAGCTTAATGCCAAGTATTGGATGGAATGGTGTAAGACCCGCCACTACTGGACTCTGGAGCAGTTGAAATGTGTTCTGTGGAGTGACGAATCACGCTCCTCTGTCTAGAGGTCTGATGAACGAGTCTGGGCTTGGCGGTTGCCAGGGGAATGTTACCTGCCTGACTGCATTGTGCCAACTGTAAAGTTTGGTGGAGGAGGGGTAATGCTATGATGTTTTTCAGGCACTGGTCTAGGCCTCTTAGGTCCAGTGAAGGTAACTCTTAATGCTTCAGCATGCCAAGACATTTCGCACTATTCTATGCTTCCAATGTTGTGGGAACAGTTCATGGAAGGTCCCTTTCTGGTACAGCATGACTGTGCCCCAGTGCACAAAGCAAGGTCCATAAAGACATGGCTGGGTGAGTTTGGTGTGGAAGAACTTAATTGGCCTGCACAGAGCCTTGACCTCAACCCCATCTAAAACCTTAAGGATGAACTAGAATGGAGATTGCGAGCCAGGCCTTCACAACACCAGTACCTAACCTCACAAATGCTCTTCTGGATGAATAAGCAAAAATTCCCATAGACACACTCCAACACCTTGTGGAAAGTCTTCACAGAAGAGTGGCAGCTGTTATAGCTACAAAGGGGGGGGTCAACTCCATATTCCTGTAGGTGTTACTGCCCAGGTGTCCTAATACTTTTGTCTATATAGAGTATCTATAGACATAATCACCATTCATTGAGGTGTCATTGTAGAATTATTTGTTCTATTTCCCCAGGGCCTGGAATCCCCAAAGTGACTGTTCACAGCACAAAAGAGCCTCACAGTGAGTTACTTCAAAAGCTACAGAGCATTTACAGACAACAAAAATAGTACAATATTGTGGTTAACAGCGTAATTTCTTCAGTGACCACTAGAGAGCAGAACTTTTATCCTAGCAATTGACGCATTCTGAAAAATTATAGGTTCTATGATGAGATTAATTTGATCCGAGAAAGAAGGTTCAGAGGCACAGATTCAGTGTGCAAATTACTAGGATGTTTTAGTCTGGTATAGAAGCTTTATTCAATTATCCCATGCAATATCTACACTAGAGGGCTCCTGTAATCTCTGATTAGATTAAATGAGACAGCAGAATGAATCCGTCATCTCTGTGGATACAGTCTATTATTCATAAGACGCGTTTATAAAAATTGAAGTTGCTCATACAGAATAGGTAAAAAGGGAAGGCAGATTAATATCACTAAAACGTGAAAGTTTGCTTATGTATAATATTATTAGCTGCATACATGGGAATTCCTCTCACACACTGATTTTGCTCTACTATGATAGATGCACATATACAAGCCAGAGTAAAGCTTAGGGTTATACATTTACCTGGCGTGCCTGTGTAGGATTTGGAGTTATGGACCTGGCATTGATGTTGCCCAATAGAGGCACAGCAGGTGAATGAGAGTTTTCAAATTTTAAATGGGCTCACATGTGATTTTATCCCCAACATGTTTGTTTTGCAATATAAAATACCACATAGATCAGCAGATGATATTAAGTTAATTTAGACTACTTTTGGAAGTGCTGTTTATCACAAAATATACTCCATTGCTCTAAATATGAGTGAACAAAGTTACAAATAACGTTCTAAGGAGAGTACAGGTGCTAAACATAAATGAAAAGTTCAGTGAGAAACTGGATCACGTACAGTGTTTGGAACGTGGTCTGCCAGCCTTGTTTTTTCCATAAATCCTCATTTTTATCACGCTAGTTTTGCACAAGTCTCTAGTGTTTCACTGTAATGAATCTGTAGCGCTTAGCAGAAATTTCTGTACATGGAACTACAATTTATCAGTGATTTCATCAGTGATATCATTAGTGATACCATCAGTGATATTCAAATGAATGTGTTGTGTTTCAGGGTACATTGTGCTGGAGGACAACAAGCCCATGTCACAAGCTATGGAGGGAAAGTGGCTCCCGGAGACGCAGTTTCGGACTCTGTCGGGCGAGAATTACGGTATGATTTAACACTCCAGTTCTGAGCTTCAACAGGAAGCTGAACCACATTAGCATGGTTTAAGTTTGGCACCTGATCGGATACTTTTCCCCTCAGCCTAATCCTGCTTCTGTCAGTATAAAACAATGTGGTCTTTAGATAAGCTCTTTATTGTATACTTGGTAACAGCAGTTGACACTATTTGTTTTTCCCGAATGTACCTTGAGACACCTTCTCAGTGGGCTGTCTGCCTGCCGCACAAGTGTTGCTGTGTTCTGTTTTTCTGTAAATTGTATATGGCAGGGCAGAAGTGCTTGCAGCTAGACGCCGTAACAGTTAAACTGAGAGAGGCTGTGTTCGGGGTGGGCATGTCCATACAGGGGGTGAATTTAGTGACCATTATATTGGATGCTTCGTGGAAGCTTTTATCAGTTTACCAGTTTCAAGTTTGGACACGCCAAGTTGCCTATAAAGGAGAGTGACGGTGTCACATGAGATGATATGGCCACCTGGCCTAAAGACAGTTGAAATGGTTTTAGAGGAATTTGACCAGTGAAGGAAAAGCAGCCCTATGATTGCTTAACACATATGTGGGGCCTCCATCATGACAGCTGACAAAGCATTCCAGGAGACCACCTCATGAACCTGAAGTAGAGGAGACAGCGAGCTCAGCCAGTCCCTAAAGGAGTGTCCAGTGGTGACCACAGGATGTGAACTGTCATCCTTCCCATCCCAGCAGTGCTGGTACTAATGGGCTACAAAGTAACATGCTACTGTAATTACAACAACACTAAAATAATGTAACACACACACATTGGCGCAGTATCTCCTTCATGCTTGAAAATCCATTGGCAAAGTATCTCATATCACTACTGAATATTAATTTGACGTTCCCCCATTTCAACAACACAATGTGAATGAGATCACTATGTGATATTTAGCCTATTGTTTTTAATAATTAGTAATCCACAATAGGTTTACTTATATATATATATGCGCACCCCCCCCCCTCCATCCTTTGTATGGGTAAGTGTGTCCAAACTTTTGACTGGTACTGTTTATTAGCTTTTCGTATTACTGAATGAAAGGGTTTAGTTACCATAATTGGTACGACAGCAGGGACAGTCCTAGGACTTATCCATCCATGCATCTTCTAACCATTTATCACGGTCATGGTTGCGGGGGATTTGGAGCCCATCCCAGAGAACACAGGGCAAAAGGCCAGTCCATCTCAGGGTACACACACACAAACACACACGCATTCCATTCAGAGGCATCGGTGCCTTTCAATATTGCAGTTTTCAATGGCAAGTTCAATATGCCACCTGGTGGCCAAAATAGCAAAATACAGGCAAGAAAGGCATGTTCCTGGCTTTTCTCTTAGCATATTGAGCATTTTTAAATCTTTTACAGTCTCTTTCCTTTGATGTCCTGCAAGTTTTCCAACTGCAGTACAGATGCATGAGCCTATTTATTAAAATAAAGTATCTTTTTTATGATTTCACTGTTTATTAACAAATTCCTGCTGAGGCACCTTTTTTTGCCAAGGAACAATTTCGTCTTTTTCGCAGCCTGGGGTTGTGCCCAGTCATCAGGCTCTCTCCATGTTTCCTCCATGTACTGCAGTTTTCCCCCCTACAGTCCACAAACACTCAGACTATTGTAAGTAATGTGTGATTGTTTGCTTGAGTGCGATACACTGCCAGTCACAAGGTTTATTTGTCAAGATGATGCTTTTCCAGGTGCCCCAAAGGAGGCCCCACATATATGCTGAGCACTCATAAGCTGCCTTTTCATCACTCTGATCAAGCTCCTCTAAAACCAGCTCTACCGTGTTTAGGTCAGGTCACCAGGTCACGTGATGCGACACTATCACAATGTTTTGTAGGTGACTTGGAGTGTCCGGTCTTTTGATTGGTACTGTATGTGTGCCCTGTGATGAACTGGCATTCCACCTCCTGCCTTGTATAATTTCAGTGATGACCCTGCTCTGGATAATCTGTATAAAAGATGGATGGATTTCCTGTTAGATGGAGTCATGTAGGTTAATAAATAAGGCACCACTCAGCCTGCAGTATTAATGTTACCATTCTGTGTATTTAATGACTCTCCCACCTAAAGTCGTAATTATGCTGCAAGGTAGAAATTGAAAACCGGCTCAGGTTAGATTTAATAAATCCAGATGTCTTTTTAAATATATAGACACAAAAATGTTCAAATCATTAATAGCTGACCTGATGAGTAGGGCCTCATTTTCATTTCCAGAGCTGTTAATTGTGGGATTGTGGGTAGAAAATTGTAGCATTTCAATGGATAATTTCATTGCGATTTTTGAAAGAAATAATGACAAAGCATAGACTGGCAAAGAGTGAGACATTTTTGTAACAAAAAGAAAATAATGTGACATTTCTGGAAGGGGTGGTGCAGTGGTCAGCACCGGGACCCGGGTTCGAGTCTCCGGCTTGGCTCCATGTGTGTGGAGCTTTCATGGGTTCCCCGTGTCATTGTGGGGTTTGCTATAGATTCTTCTGTTTCCCCCAATAGTGCAAAAACATGCTGAGGCTGATTGGAGTTACCAGATTGCCTGTAGGTACGACTTTGTGAGGGAATTGTGTGTGACAGAAATGATAAGTTGAATCTGAAGAGCATTAGGCCTGCTTTTACACTTTCATCTGGTCAATGTGCTAAGCTATCAGCACCTAATGCTAATGGGAAAATGTTATGGTATTGTATTGTGATTAGATGATGACCCTGCCTGCTCTGACTCTGGCCTTCAGATCTCCACCTGAAGCTGTCTTTGCCTCAGACCCATGAGGACAACGTGCATCCACTTCTCATCATAGTGTAAGACCCCAGCCAATCACGGCTGAGCTTTCTGTCCCAACACACAAACAAGATCTGTGCGACTCAGAACTGTTCATCAAGTAACTGTAGGCAGCCTTGTCTTGAATGACATCTGCCTGATATGTTGTTGCTCACACATGTCAGGGACAGTGTGCAATACTTCCAGCAATGACACTTTACCTTGTCTAAATCCATGCTTCCCAAAGTGGTAGTCGTGACCCCCGAGGGGCCGTGAGACGATTTCCAGAATATTTAAATAAAATGTGAACACATTAAACGCATTATTATATTATATTGATATTTGCCAATTCAATGTGTATTGCGATTTTTTAAATATTTTTTGCGGAAGAGCATTTCAGATCTATATTTAAAGTAAGAGATAAGGGCTGTATTTTTGGCTTGTAACACAGAAAGAATTTCTTGACATGAGTGAAACCTAAATTATAGGTGATCAACATGAAAAACTAATTGCTGCTGTCAGTAGGTTAAGGCCCATGCTGGAGAGCTCAAAGACCCTCCCATGGCTCTTAAATCAGTTGTTTGGGAACGTTTTGGTCTTTTAGTAATGTAATCTAACACCGAAGAGAAAGTAGCTGATAAGCCCAAAACTGTCTGTTAAGTCATTCGATACGACATCATCTGAGTGCGTATGATTGGAACGAGGCAGAAACAGCCCCTGCAAATTATTCTCCGCATGGCATTTAAGACATTTTTGCCAAGAAAATCAGACAAAGCTAAAAAAAAAATAAGTACAGCTATAGAGATTTGTATCGCTACAGATATGCGACAATACTCGGTAGTAGACAATACAGGATTTAGTTTATTATTATTGCTATTATGCAGTCTCATTTTTTAATTTTATATTTATTTTATATATTTTTTTTACAGCATACAAATAAGCATTGCTTAGGTTATTCAGACATGTCAGATGCAGCCCTTTGTGGGGGTTATGAGTATCTGGCACTTATTTTGGATGTTGAGCTGAAAAGCTTAAATAATAATAAATATTAATAAAACTTAGTACCATATTGGCCTTCAAAAAAGTTTGTCTAGAAGTTGAGTTTACATAAAGGTATTGCTGGGCTGTTTAAGCACACTATTACAGCGCTCCAGATTGACAGCTTTCTTCTTTGTGACAGTGATGGGACACCAGGAAGCTCCACAGTGACTGAGGAGTTCTCCCTAGGCTGGCCTCAGGTTCTGTCCAGCACGCATGGAGTGGTGGTGGCTTGGGTTGACAACAGGAGTGGTGCTATGCGAGGTCAGAAGTCGTCTACCCACGATGCCCGAAAACTAAGCTCATCGATGGTCAAAGACCAACTTGGTGTAGTGGAGTAAGTTTTATAGAAACTTTTTCTGTTGTCACCCTACAGTTTCTGTTCAGAGATGTTTTGTCAGACCTGATATTACAGTCAAATAATGTGTGAGAATCTTTTTAAAACAAAAGCATTTGAAACAGAAATGGGGCGTGGAATGACAGGTTTGAGTAGGTGATGTTCAGTGACAGGAGTAAAATACTACTAGAGAAACCAAGTGCACGTGGGAGCAACATAATCATAAAGAGTTAGTGTGGGTTTCAGAGGAGGTTCAATATTTGTAGCACAAAATATGAGCGAGGGACAGGTAAATCAACACTAACAAGCTCGAACACCTGAATCTTCTTCCTGAGAGAGCAGACTTCTTTGACTGAACCCAACAAGATTCTGATCCCTGTTCCTCCTCCCGGGAAAGTAAGTCAACATAGGTTTGGCCCCTATTTGGCCCGTGAACCGCCAGGAAAAAAAAAAAAGTTTGTAATGCAAATTATCAGTGCATGTTGGTGTTTGGTATCAGTCACCTGATGAAATCATAGAATCTGTGATGGGACAGGTCAGGGCACGAAGGCTGGAAATGAAATTAGCCAATCCGGAAATGGATGAGGGTTATGGAAAATGATGGTAGCCACCATTCTCTGTTAGTGGACAAAACCTCCTTCCAGCGTTTAATGATATCTAAGACACCACTGTAATCATTCAAGCAGCATTGAAGAGCTGTCTAACAGAAAATATAGTTTATTAACTTGTCCAAATTTTCTGTGCATACATACTTATAAATTATGTGCTTCAAAGTTTTATTAAAATTTTTTGACTAAGTCATCAGTTTGTGGGTAATAAACTCTACCTCAGATTGTTTTCAAATCAATGCATCAAGTTCCTTTAGTTTGCATGACCCAACATACGAAAAACAAAGTGGGTCAGTAGAAATCTTATGTGAGATACCAAGTGGATACCCTGATTCCTGGGATCACATTGCATTACTTATTTGTAGACTCTATAAAGTGATGTGACCTTGTGCGCTACAGTCTGAGGCTGGAGTTTATCCCTGAATATACATCCCTATTTTTTCCAGATGGACCTCCATCAATGGATGTGGGTGCTTTAGCATTTGGAAGCCTAAATATTCAGTAACTGGCATTCACTGCATCTCATACATCACCTCCATATGTCACTGCAAATGCCGGCCCAATAAAATCAGGCAAATAACCTGTGAAGGATTCTTTTTCTATCCCAGACTTAGCTTTTCCTATTATGCCATGGAAAACAATGCAAGCCAACCACAGCCAAACAATAGGAGCTATGCTTTTGACCCAGGTAATGAACAGCAACTGGGAAGACTGGATTTGTATCTATTTTCCCTTTTACGCATCAAACCTCTGCTGATTCCTCTATATCCCCTGCTTAAAATCCTAACTATCAATACCAATACTTACCTGGCCTGAGAGATACCATGATCACGAAGGTGGTTTACCCAGGGCGAGGCCCAGACATTGCATTGCGGCTGTGCTGACCCCTGCCAATTCCCCAAATGTGGGAATCTCCACTGCATAATTTCTGGTAGTGGGAGACTGCGTTCGTGCTCTCTCCTTTTGTCTATGGGGGCAGTGGTGACTTGATGGTTAGGGAAGCGTACTTGTAATCGAAAGATTGCAGGTTCGAATCCCCCACCAGCAAGTCACCACTGAGGT
>JAODKE010000114.1:22659788-22673845 GCA_026779605.1 Mormyrus hasselquistii
TAGCTGCCCCCTGCTATGTCACGAAAGTCACATATGGGTTAAATGCAGAGGACACATTTCGTTGTTGCGCACTGTGCGCTGTGGTGTGTTAACAATGACTACTGATCACCTAATTCTAAATTCTACCAGTGTATTTGGTTGCTGTAAAGGAGGTGGTGACATTAACATATTTACTCTGGCCAATAATGTCCATGTGCATAAGGTGGTTCCATCTCCGCACCAAATAGCCTCTACATCCCACACTTCACTCAGTAACTTCTTATTGAGCCCCATAATTATTTGAATTTAAGACTAAATCATCAGTTTCAGACAGTTTAACAGACTTTACAAGGACTACCTATTACAGTACAGTTTCTTGCATTTGGCAATGTCAAGACAGAGGCAATACTAGATAGATGAATGTTACTCTTGAAAAACACTGAATTGTGACACATTTCTTACACATACTTTGATCCATATATATATATATACACACACACACACACACACACACATTATTGATTATTGTATTGGTATTTTAAATCAGGCGTTACAATACATGAGAGCTATCGGAAAGACAAGTAAAGTGCTGCTCCGTAAGCATGCACAGGGATGGACATAAGTAATGCGTAACACTTTTATTTTTAATTAATGTAAAATTTAAAGAGAATAGTGTTATTGCTTGTTAAATTGTTATACTGATATTTTTTATTGTGCTGGTTACTTGAATACACGGAATACTTAAATGATGGGTACGAGAACGTATTGTACTTCAAACAAAAGCATAGCTAATTAATATCTACTGCTATTGTCATTGCAGTTTAGGAACAGCCCACTTGATTGTTATAACAGATATTTCCCCTCTCTTCTGTAGATTGCTGATGCAGCTGCCTTTCATTGATAACCGACGGATGGCCCTTTATGGGAAGGTACTTTGTGACAGTAATATCTTAAAGCAATGCTGTATTTACCCAAGCTAATGTTGCAGATGTCTCATCTGACTCTGCCCACCACTACAGGCTTTTGGCGGCTATATGGCCCTCAAGATGTTAGCTGCAACAGACCAGCTCTTCAAGTGTGCAGCTGTGATGGCCCCCATTACGGACTTCAGATTCTACAGTATGCCGTTCAGTCAACTATGTTTTCTCAAAAGGGTCGAGTCACTCACTGCATTTGTAGCCCAGCTGCTGTTGAACATGCATGACCCGTCTGATCAGGCGTTCTGTATGCAGGTGCAGCCTTCTCCGAGAGGTACTTTGGACTCCCTTCTAAGGATGAGAGTGCTTATGTGGTGAGAACCAGTGAACCTTGACTTTGTTCTCACAAGCTCTTAGTACTTAAGTCAGCCCAAACTCTTCTGGAAGGTTCTTTTAGGTAGAGTTTAATAGTTTTGCCTTGTGATGTTTTCATCGGCACCTATATAGTAGTGCAGTTTAAGTATCGTACTATTTCAATTCAATGAAAGGTATTTTGGTATAGGGGTGGCATGGTGGTGCAATGGTTAGCACTGTTGCCTCACAGAACCGGAACTTGGGTTTGAGTCTCTGGTGAGGTTCTGTGTGTGGAGTTTGCATGCTCACCCTGTGTTATCATAGGGGTTTTCTCTAGTCCCCCCCCACACAGTCCTGAAACATGCTGAGGCTAATTGGGGTTGCCAAAATGCCTGTATGTGTGAATGGTTGAGTGTCACCTGGCGGTGGGTTGGTGTCCCATCCTGGGTTGTTCCTTGCCTGTGGCCTCTGGGATAGGCTCTGTACCCCCTATGACCCTGAACACATGAGAGAGACAACAGAGAGAAGTAGGGGAAAAAAAAAACCTCTGGGGGGGGGCATACTAACATTACAGAAAATGGACAGAATATTATGGTAAATTTCTTGTGTGACCTCAACCATGAGGTCAGGTGACTAACATACACAATATCGTTAACACAAAGACAGATCAGCACGTTTGTAAATGCTGATGTGTAGCAACCCTGACAGATGGTGTTTGTTTTTCCCTTGCGTCGCCTTCTCTTCAGGCCGCATCTGTCTTGGAGGATGCTGAGAGACTTAAACATGAGAACTTCCTTATTCTCCATGGAACCTCAGATGGTAAGACCACTGCTCAAGGAAAAGGCTTTGATGTCTTCATATGACACCTCGTCATCCATATCAGTCAAGTTGTTTTATACAAATACAGCAACAGTTGACAAATGTCTTAATTTTTGTCTTTGGAATTCTAGTTCATGATTAATTCTTCCTGCATTTCAATGTAAAAAAAAATATTGAATTATATTAAAAACATATGACATTTGGAACTATTCATCCACAAATAATATTATGACTAAAGCTACTAGCTTATATTTGAATTCATTATTTCTTTTGCATGCCTTCTGTTCTTCTTTAACTAGAAAGTTAAGTCCTATATTAAATAAATATTTTAATAAGTGGATATTTCTCTGTAGACCACTGTTCCTGAACTCGGTCCTCAGGATCAACCCCCAGATGATCTAAATTTTTCCACCCTACAGCTCCCGGCAGGGAGAAAAAAACATAGATTATCTGGTGGTCCCTGAGGACCTGGTTGAGAAACACTGCTGTAGACATTATTACTGCGTGGTTGTAATGAGATACCTAGAGTGGATCGCCCAGTTTCTCCACTGACTTGCCCTCCTCCTGCCTGTCAGCACGGGTGCACTTCCAGCACAGCGCAGAGCTGCTGAGCCACCTGGTCAAGGTGGAGGCCAACTACACCCTTCAGCTGTACCCAGACGAGGGCCACAGCCTCAGGGCAGAGAGGAGCCAGCAGCACTTTCGCCGCACCCTGGGCCACTTCCTCCAAGCCTGTCTCATCCAGGCACCCCCTCGCCGAGAGTCAGCAGCAAACCAGGAGGATGATTACTGACCATCCCTGCTGCCTGGAAGTGGGGGCACGGCAAAGAGTGGACATTGAGACTCCCCCCACCAGTTCCTGGAAAGGGTGACATGAGCACTTCCTCCAGTTATATGTTCTCTGACATCTCCCTGTCTATGTTTGGGTGTGAAGTTGCTCTTACAGCAATAACCCAGGCCATAAAAATACCCTTCAGGTCTTTGCCATGTACAGTAGGATTTGGCCACGCATCTGGACATCTTCGCAAGGGACCTCTTCAAGACTGTCTTATCTTCCCACCTTGTTCATTTCTTTTGTCCTGTCAAGGTCTTTGAACTCAAAGCTTAACACCATTAAAAGATCCCTGGGCACTACATGTACCGCTGGACACAGGGAGTATTTCTGTAATTTTAAAAAATCTAAGATAATTGTCAAAAAATACATCTTTGGCCCTTTCACATAAGGGACTTTTCAGAACGAACAGCAGTAATGTGGATCTCTGGCTTGCAGATGTATAGAAACAGGTTATTCTGGGTATTTGGGTGTCTTTGCCTTTGAGGAAAAGTGTGTCAGACAACAGCAAGGTTTTGTTCCTGTTTGCAAATGTATATGTGACTGGGACTAGCATTCCAATGAGTTCTTAATTCATCTTGCTACCAGGGATAGACTTATTTATCCATGATTTCAGTATGAGAAGAGGTGATGTGGTGAATGTTGGTCATGGCACACAACAATGAAATTAATTTCCTCCTCACCCAAAGCACCAAACCAGCACAGAAGGTGACAATGAAATTTATAAACCTACGGCTCGTATTTGTATTAGACTTAGCAGCTAAATGAGGAAAACATTTGTTAATTTTTATAACTATTTTCCACTTAAGAAAACTATCAAGGGAGCTTGTTTCAAAATCAGACGTAAGGTGGCCCAAATGTTGATAATTAGCTTACATTTATTAATAAAAAAGGCATAATATACAAACCCACAGAGCAAAAAACAAAGGCAAAGAAAGCGGGTGTAACATAAGACTTGTGACATGAATATTTATGGAGGCTGAATTGAGGTAGATGTGCCAACACAATGCCAGTGATCTCAAAAAGAACAATGACCATACAGGGTTACTGTCCAAAATGAATGAGGAAAAGGTATGATTGAGTAACACTGCATGTATTTTTCAGCAATGGCTGGTATCAAGGTCCCCACAAGGGGTAAGGGGGGGGGGGGGGTGATGTCTTCCCAGGGGGGGCTTGGTGTGTGTTTATGATCAAACAGTTCCAGCATTCTTAATATTTACATTTAATGTCCAGTTCATCAAGAGATAGCTAAATATGTCTGTGCATGCAATAAGAATATACAGTGGGACCTCTGTATCCGCAGTTTCAGAATTGGAAAATTCCAGAAATAAACAGTTCATAAGTTTCAAACTGCGTATCGAGAAAGTACAGGCTGTGACAGGGTGAAATCCACCAATCCGATCATGCCAAGTACATAGCTCACCTCCCATGACCCTATATATATGTTTCCCTGCAGAACTCTCATCCAGTCGGCATCCAGTGTTCTCACTGATTACATTTGTTGGCATGTTCTCAGTGTGTACTATAAAAATGCAAAAAGCATGATTTTCATTGCTGTCATCCCTTAAAACATGTGCTCAGTACTCTGTCGCCTCTTGAAAAGTAGGATACATCATCAGAATCCCTTTCACGAGAGAGTACAGTACAGTACTTTACTATTACTGTATTTGATGTTTGCAATGTCCAGTTCATTTGAATTTTATTGGTATATCATATTTCCACAACATTACAGTGTCTCAAAGCCCTTTCCATTATCCCTACCGAAAGCCCCCAGTGAGCAAGCCAGAGGCGACAGTGGCAAGGAAAAACTGCTTAGTAGGAAGAAACCTTTGGAGGAACCGGACTCAAAGGGGAAGCCCATCCTCCAAAGGCCAGCAGAGAAAGTCTTACTGTGTATAATTTATCTGTATTAACATTAACATATGTTATATATGGGGTCTACGGATGGTTCGCCATTATCCACGGTTTTGGCCATCTGCAGAAGGTCTTGGAATGTATCACCCATAGATAAAGGGGGATTATTGTACTTATGGTCTGGAGAACAGCACATCTCTCAGGGCCACTGAGCCGGATCATTTAACATACACCTGAAAATTGTACATGCAGCAGATTGCATTACCCCTCTATTGTGGATCAGTGTCACTGTCCAGAAAATGGGTCTGGTGGCTGGTAAATGGAAATCTCCCCTATCTGTTTTTGTGGAATCTAAAGTGATGCATTTTTAATACAACAATGTCCAATCTTATTTTATTTTCTAGAGTTGACTATGTGAAATTAAGTACAATTTTTGATCCCTGGAAAAAAAATAAAGCAATAAAGCAGTACTGCCTAGTAAGGACCTCATAAGATCACCTTAAATTGCACCTTTCTTTGTTTCTATTTAGTAAATGACTATCTTTCTGTACCTTTCTAGCTCCTTTTTTCATTGGGTGCAGTTTTTGGTCAAGATCCAAAAACCATGGTCCTTGTATTCTTATTGAAATACTATTTTTGAAAAAATGACAAAAGGTTAAAACGAGATTACAGAAATGACGATGATAATGATGTGAGCTGCTCTACCCCTCATGATCTGTTTCAGCATAATCAGGCACCTGTCAATTGCTGTCACATATTTCAGTATCAATAAGAAACAAAGGTGACAACTAGAATTGCAATGTTGTGATCAAGAAGATCCAGCTTTGTTCTGTTAAAATGCACTTGTGTTTATACTAATGATGAGCTCACAGGAACCTACCAGATTAATATCAGTATTCTAAGAATCTCTCCAGAAACAAGTAATGAGTAGTAGTATTTAGAACAAAAAAGGCAGAGATCCTCCAGGACAAGGACCGAGATCACCAGCCTAGATTGTACCACAAAGCCCTACCTTCATCTCACAGCAATGCAGCACTGCTAATCCAATCTCCCCCTGAGCTACAGGAACATGCTGACGTGCATGCACTTTGTGTTAACGGAATGCCTGTATCTCTTGTTTTCCTGTAATTTTTAAAATTTCTCTTTAAAAAATGTGTGAACAGAATTGTTTTATCTCAATAAAATATCTAGCTTTTGGGTTATACAAGTGTTATGATCTTCTATGCAATTCCTATACCAGCACATGCATTTGAAAACTAGTTGTGATAGGAATGACAAAAATGTATTCCCTGGATGGTCCCATCACTCCCTCTTCCTATGTAATCCCTGCTCCTCTCACAGCCCCCAACCACTACAATCTTTAGTCCCCCTACATACTCTCCGCACCTCCCCAAGAAATCTTTAATTAAAAGCACACCTTTGGGTTACTAATCTCAGTGTTACCAGGGTCTCCATATCTGTATCACTTAGGGATACTGCTTCAGTTTTGGTACAGTTGTCCCAGATTGTAACAAACAAAACATTGAAAAAACCCATCAAATACTTTCAGAGATAATGTTTACAAGATAAAGTGTCTTTTGCTGCTGCTCTTTCCTTCCTTTGCTTCCTGTGATTTGTCACAAAATGAAATCAGGTATTTCATCTGCACAATGTTTTGGAGAAATGGTAATCAAGACCCTTTACTTTACTGACACTATGCAGCATTGCTTCAGTTTTGGTGTGGTCGGTCACAAAATTTGATCAGTTCCAGATCTTAAGGTGGCCAATTAGTGTCAAAGTAGCAGAGAAGGAATGGATACGTAGGTAAAGAACGAGAGAGATTCCCAAATGTTTCCCAAAAGTCTTCATTATTCCAGAATTAATGAACTTAAGGAACTACCTTGTTGGATAGATTTTTACAATATAAAAATAATTAACCTATTTGTTGAAAAAGTCAGGGTCAGCCCTTGGTTGTCCCAGTCTTTTGTGTCTCCTTCCTGTTTGGCCAGCAGGTGTCGCCGGCTGCTCAGAACTATTTTCTTGTGCCAGTCCTTGCGTAATCTACCCTGATTGCTCATTGTTCTGGACTCTCCCCGATTGGTTAATTGTTTACCTGTTTTGTATTATCCTTGTTAACCTTTTGTATTTAAGTTGATCCTGTTCTGTTCCTCATGGAGTCATTGAAGTTTGTCAGTGTAGTATTACTTGTGTAGCTCATAAGGTGTATCTCATGTCTTAGAGATCACCCTGTGTTTATTTATTGCTTGCCTGCCCCTTGTTGCCCCGGCCTTACAGTATGTAATCAGTCTCTTTTCCCTTTTTAGTTTTTACCCCTCGCGGCCCATTTATTTTGCAGTGTTCTTAGTGTGTTCAGCTTTGCTTAATAAACCCCCATGTTCCTGAGAGCCGCCAGTGGGTTGTCCACGTTCGGTTCCTGCCTGCACTATGCCACATCCATGTGTCAGAACCTCCCGGGAAATATATAAATAGGCTCAAAATATGATGCTTTCTTGTTTTTTTTTTTGAGCAGCAAAGAACTTCTCAAAAGAAGCCTTAAAACAATTTATATTTTTGACCACCTTCTCAATATTTTAATAAGATAGTTACTGCAATGTAATGCAGCATAGCACACACTGATAACGGCACAATAGGATTCAGGGGGAAAATGTTCCCAAGGACTTGTGTAGGCACCATCTGAATCTGTTCCTTAGAGGCTTATAGTCAGGGCAGGCGATGGAACGGTCCTTATGGATGACACTGCAGTTGTGACCTGCTGGGCCAGCAATTTGGAGCAGTTGTTTAAAGCTGTTCCTCCGGCTAGGACGTTGGACATCTCTGGGTCCCCAGTTCTTGAGACTGATCCTCCAAACAGCTGCAAATCCAATCTCTCAAAAATTTCACAGGTGGTGAATCATCTGGGGGTTAGAAAGGCTGCAGGGATTTGTGGTGTCCAGGGTGAATTTCAAGGCTGGTGGTAAAGCTGTCCTCCTGGCATTGCAGATTCTCTTTGCTTCTATTTAGGAGTCAGGCATCATTCCAACTGACTGGAAAATGTGACTTATCCATCGTTTTTCAGTTAGAGAGTTGGCTGGATTGCAGCAACTACAGGGTAGTGCCAGGTAAGTCCTTGCTAGAGTCATCCTTAACAGGATCTGCGATCACTCGCTCACCTATCAGCAAACGTTTTATACCTAAGAAGTCTACCGTCCACATCGTGGCACTGAGGGTTCTCATTGAGCACAAACGTAAGTACTGGCAGAGGTTCTTTGCAGCCTGTGTCGATTTTCATAAAACATTTGACTCAGTTGATCGAGTTGCCCTGTAGGACATCCTGAGACTTTGCTGGATCCCCCCAAAGTTGCTGGATGTCATGGTACACTGGTATTGTGAATGCAGTGCAGTGTTGATGGAGAACCTCCGTGTTCTTCACAGTTGATTCTGGGGTTCGCCAGGGGTGTGTTCTAACTCCTACTCTGTTCAGTGCTTGTACTGTATGGCCTGGATGCTAGGCAAGGTCGTGGGGTCCAGCAGATGTGGGGAATCTTTTGAAGAAATACTTACTGATCTTGACTTTGCCGATGATGCTGTGATCTTAGCGGAGTCAATGGAGACTCTGGTCAGGGTTTTTGAGAGACTGAGCAAGGAGTTGGAGTGTCCTGGATAAAAATCAAAATCAAGGCTGTTAATGACGTCTTGGGCACAGCCATTAGTAGTGTGTTTCTGCAGGGAGAATGTTGACCTTGTAGAAAGATTCACTTACCTTGGTAGTGACATTCATGTTTCGGATGACTCTTCCTATGAAGTCAGCAGATGGATTGGGAGAGCATGGGGGATCATGAGGTCGCTGGAAAGAGGTGTGTGGTGCTCCTGATATGTTTACAAGAGGAAGGTCCAAGCCTTTAGAGTCCTGCTGCTCCCTGTCTTGCTATATGGATGCGAGACATGGATGCCATTCAGAAAGCTGAGATGAAGACTGGACTCCTTCAATACCATGTCTCTTCAGAAGATCCTTGGGTGCCACTGGTTTGACTGTCAAACGAGCGTTGCTAGTGGAGTCACGAATGAAACATTACCTGTGTTGGAAACTTTGTCCTTTGTCGAGGCAGAGACCAGGAGACGTTGGGATATCTTTCAAGCAGAAGTTACTGGGTGCAGGTTTTAATGGGGCCTATATGGGCCAACCCATATGGGACCCATGTGGGAATGCTACCTGAGTCTTTATTGAGAACTCGCCGTGTGTCGCTATAGTCATCCAAGTCTGACTAAAACTCAGCTCTGGAGAGTTTATACTTTTTAATGGGGGAGGGATACACAGAACACACATCAAAACAAAGCATAGTATAGTCCAAGAATCAGCCTGGAAGTTCCCCAGCCCTGATCTCATCAGCATAGCAGTGCCTTTCAAATGCATAGATGCTAATCTAATCAGCTATTTCTATTTCTTTCAGTTTATATACTATTATGTTGGAAGCTAGATTAATTATTTTATACATTTGTAATACTATACCTGCATTGTGAGGGAGTGTCTGTAACACCTGGCTATGGCAGATGGATAGCCATTTCTGGATGGTGGGATTAGACCATGTGTCTGCCGGGGGGGGTCCCTGGCTGGGATCCCAAGGAGCTTTATCATGTGGTGGGTGCAGCAAAGCACGGCATCAGCGCATGCTCCCCAACCTGACCTGACCTTGACTTTTTGAATGACACTGTCTCAAACAGTCTTCAGTTGAGTTGCACAATTTTCTGCCATTACTGTTCATGACGGTTGATTCACCTTCTCAATTCAAAGGATGCAACTGAACAAGTTTGGTTGGTGAACTCTTTATGTACCTGGGTTTTTCAGAATTTATGAATTGTGTCCCAATCAATTCATGAATTGAAATTTAAATTGAACTGGCCACACCTTGTTAGATGTTGACTTGGAATTTGAGTTGGAATGACAGGAAGAAGGAAAGTGAAATCACACAACCTAGGAATGTCATTTAATCGAACAAAAATGATATAACTTACTTTCCAGATGGTGGATCTATATATTGACCTTTTATGTAGTAGTAAGTGAAGTAACCACACCTGTTACTCGTTTCTTGCCTCTCGTTCCTAACCGAGTGTTGATCGATCCCAGCTGCCTCTCGTTAGTTCCTCGTTAATGTACTATATAGGTGCTCCCCAGTCCAGTCACACTCAAAAAATATCTAGGATTTATGTAATTTAATTGTATACAATATTTCCATGCATTTGGATTGCATAGTTTTAAAGAAAGCAAATTTATAAACTTGAATACATATTACATTATCAGTTTAACATAAATGAAACAATTACGAACAAGATTAATGTGATTGTATTAATATGTCAAATGTGTTTAATAGATAACTAAGCCTATGCATTTACAATACATACAATGTGTTTTAAATTCATATGAACCAGATTTATGTATAAATTAAGATTATAAACTCATTAATATCCAAAATGTTTAAATGCATAATTATATTTATGCTATTCTCTCAATGCATCAAATGTAAAAAAAAAAAAAAAAACGAAAGACAACTTTCACATTTTAACAGTTTGATACTGAAATGCATGTAAAACTACATTAAAAAACAGAATTGGTAACTGTCACGCCCAGCTCCATCTGATCCTCCTGTGTGCCACGCCCACCTCATTACCGCGTGTTCCTACCTGATTGCTCTCACCTGTTGCTCGTTTACCTCAGCTTGTCTTGTGTATTTAGTCCACGTCTTGGGTAGTTTTCGGGAGTTCTATCATTGATGTTGTCCTACGTATGCCAATTGAGCTCACATGCACGTGGATAGTTCAAAAATACATTTTGTCGATCTCCACTCACTCATGATGCCTATTACTGTAAGTTGCCACCAATAAGAAAGGGAATTTTGCCCACAATTAATGAATACTTTGGTAAACTATGAAACAAGACATACAACAATGGGCAGTGCTATTTTAGATTTAACCCTTTGAATTCATTCAAAAATTTCACACTAATTTTGGAACTGGAACATCCTACACAAAAAAATAAAATTGTAAAGTCATTATCACTGAAAAACAAGTGCTACATATCAGATTCTTCAGGAGAACTTTAGCTTTCTCTCGTTTTAAATTATTATGAGGCATTCACTTGGTTTGGCATCCTATGATTTAGCAACTCTGAAACCATTAGCTCCTGAAGAACTTCTTATCTTCTGTAGGAGAAAGTTCTGTGCCTTCTTTTCCTTGATCAGTGCCTCATTTCTTTTTTTTTTTTTTTATCTCTGTCAAAAGCGCAACCCTTTCCATCTCTAGGCTGTCTGTGGTTTCACGTCTTGGATGGCTGGGACAGAAATTAACCTCTGCTTTCTGAGGCTTCTTTATATTTGCAGCTGGTTTACCCAGGTCTTTTCTTTTGTTCTTAAAGGAGTTGATAATGACTTCTGGGTGTCCAATTTGACCAAGCTTTGTGCGGAAGCTGATCATCTTGATCTTTATGCAGTACTTCCAGTCATAATACCCAGTGCTAGTTCCTTTGTCATACAAGCATGGGTGTGTCTTTATCAAGGCCTTAGCAACCTCACTTTGATCATCCTTTGGATATGCCGTGTACTTAATTATTTCTTCTGCAAGGCCTTTGAGAAAATGTGATGTAGCCTTTGTAGTACAGTAAAATATAGGAGAGTTCCATTCCCATTGAATTCAACATTTCCCTTCTGGAGCTGCATCTCTGCACAATATGAAAAGCGCAGAAGAATAAAGGCTTGAGGCCAAGAGCAAGGAATGGGACTCGGGACATAATGTGAATATAACAGCATCACTGCTGCTAAGCAAGTCAATGGATGTTGAATCATTTGGTCCCCGTGAAGAGCTGCTGGAGGGACAAGGGGGTGTTACTGGAATTGTGGTGCAAGTATCTGCATTAATAGGATCTGGAATTAAATGAATGAAAGTGTCAGCAGGCAGGTGTACAACTTTTAAAGTACTTCAATCTTGAATGTCTGAAATAATAATATGGATAAGAGGTTCATAAATTCAATTCCAAAATCAATGTCTTAATTTCACAAGCCAGTTTTTCCACAGATGCTGGCATCGCCTCCAAAAAGGACTCTGAAGTTAACTGGTACTAGCATCCTGTCCAAAAACAAAAAAACAAAAGTGAGTCGTCATTGATAAGTTGTTATACTCAGAAGTAAATATGGTAAATGTTGTGATTTAATCTCATGTTAACATTATAATAGGAAGTTTTATTGCACATGGCATCGTTGTTGCAATGGGGTTTTAACTTTAACAATCCTAAATCATAATCAAAATATCCACTAATATCTGTGTGATATGCTAGCAGCGGATGCTTGTTTAATTGAGCCTGCTCTGGTTAAGAATCCTGTATGTAAACTACATGCACATCAAATCTGAAAACATTTTTGTAACAAGAGTTGTGAATTGCTTGCTATAGAATAATGATTTTATACCAGATTTGCTAATACTGCAGTACAACTAAACCCTACCTTTGATGACAGTGTTTCTCTTATGAGTTACCATAGACTTAGTTCCAACTGTGTCGACCACAAGTGGATAGCAATCGGTCAGCTCCTCAAGCTGAACCAGGGCAACCTCTTTACCTGGTGACGTCAACTGAATAGCTCTAAAGTGATCTCTATACCAAGGACAAAATAAACGCACAATAAAACTCAAAGCATCCCTTATTATGCACATTTGTATTATCTCTGCAAATTCTGGGATTCCAGTTCTGTAATTAATTCCTCTAGTGGTGACATTTTTTGCTAGATGAACTTGGTTGAAGTGTGGATATTTCTGCCTGAGAGCCAATATAACTTCCTTATTCAAAACATCAGCCTGTACAGCTGAAACTTCCTTAATTTCCAAATGTATTGGATTAAGACTGGATGAATATATAACCGATCAATTGCTGGTGTCTGACTGCCAGTGATTGTGCAATATTCTGGAAACTGTTTGTGTGTTGGGTAACTTGTTTAAAGAAGCTGTGTTTAGCTTTCAATCTCATAGCCCATACAGCTACAAGAGGCCCAAAGCATCTAATCAAATATAGGTAATGCTCAAGATAGTGGTGTTTGGGTAAAGCTTTCCATCTGGGTTAAGATCAAGTAGCCTCTGTCTGTGCTCACACACACTAACTTCATTTCCTTTAGATCTAACAAGACTTGCTGCCAAGTGAGCTCACCCTCATTTATAATACATTTTCTTCCATTTCTAGCGGGAGACATTAAGTTCCAATTATCTTGGGGATTGCCACCTATAGTCTTCTTCCATAAATAGCTGTGTGGTATGAGGGGGTGAGACTGACTTTTTTTGTCATTCTATTTGAGGATTTGTATGTTACGACGCATAAAATATTTCTTTGAGATCAAAATGTTCAAACATAGAGCCACTTCAAATGGGACAATAGCTTTAATTAAATCATGTGCTATATCTGTGGGATAGCCTGTACTAACATGAAAATGAAGATTTTGAGTTAAAGGGCATGCTCTCTTCACCCCAAAGCAATTTGTTTTTGTTTCTTGGGCAGACTTCACATGTAATTAATGTATTTCTTCGATTCAAAGCACAAAATCCCCTGAATGAACATCCTTTCATTGAATATCTACTTTTTGAACAGTACAAAATCTGCAAATATATGACCCAGAAAAGTTCTCGATGATACCAGTCATTCCATGGGCTCCCAAATTGTCAGCTATAACGCTATGAACTGTTCCTTTTACGCACCTTCCAAACTTTGATAAAAACACACCTTGCTCTTCTAAAGGTAAAAAGTCTTGCATAAGTGGCTCTAATATTTTATCATAGCCATATACCTGTCACGATGTGTGAGGCAGGCAAGCAGGAAAGGAAGCACGAGTCCCAGGGTTGACGGGGAAAACGGGGTTTAAATCGGGTAACACGGCAGACAGGCACGAACATCGGCGACAATACACAATGACCGACGCAAGACTCAGGAAGACGTGGACTAATATACACTGGCAAGCAGGGATTAACAGGACACAGGTGATCACAATCGGGGCAGGAACACAAGGTAATGAGGGGGGCGAGGCACACGGGAGGATCGGACGGAGCGGATCATGACAATACCTTGACATTGTCACTTTTGCATAAAACTGTCAAATTGAAGAAAGAGCTGAATGCGAGCCGAATGGTCAGTTACATTTACATTTACATTTACAGCATTTTGGCAGACGCCCTTAGCCAGAGCGACTTACATAAGTGTTTAAGACTCTGCTATAAATTTCATCGATACTAGCTCAGTCGAACCAAGGCTATGAGTACCCGCGATCTAACACTCTGTTGGGAAGAATTTTTTTTTTTTT
>JAODKE010000114.1:22712454-22730429 GCA_026779605.1 Mormyrus hasselquistii
ACATACATACATACATACATACATACACGCACACACAGACAGACACACTATATAATATATATTCCCTTTTAAGATCTGGGAACACTAGCTTTAGCTTTTACCTTATACCTCCTGGATGCTGAGTGTTCTTCATCATTGATGGGCACATTTTAGATTTAAAGGAACACAAACATGAATTCCAAACATAATCCAGAAAGAGGGTAGAGCTTATACATTCACCCTAAGCTTTTCTAAATGTTTGATAAATTTCAACAACTTTTTTTTTGTGGCCATGATCATCAAAGTATCAGCTCTTATTCACTTAAATGTCCCTTTTTAATGATGCGAGTGCACTGGCCTTTGCGCTTCTTCGCTGCCCCTTTCAATTACATCACTGCATTGGCATTTAGACACAGACACACACACTCATTTATTTCTGCCACATTTAGCTGGCATCTTTGCATTTTGCATATTACCGATCTCCATAATCCCCCACAATAAAGCTAGGAACCAATTTACAGAGCACTCAGCCTTGACGGAGTCAGTTTCCATGCAGCAAATGTCATTTCTGGAACAGAATCTTAGATACTTTTTGATTAGTCTCTCAAGCAATCAAGGACTGTTTACAAAGGCTATGTTATTCTACACTCTTTTGTTTATTGACACTGTGGATGCCCTGCATATTTAAATAACTAACCAACTAATCAATCAATCAATCAATCAACTATATCGTTTTACTAAACGTGTTTTTTTTATTATGGACTATGATGAACAGTACCCCAGGATGATGATAGATATGTGCACTTGCTGGTCATTATAACATGCACTTCTCACGGCTATGTTGCTGAGTTGACATTTTGTTAATGGATACTACAAAACACAGGAACCACCATTGGGAAACTTCCAGATGTTTTTCCTGCCATCTTAGTCAGGAAAAGTAGGGGGCTGTCAGAATGGGGGACAGTCATGAGTCGTTCCAAAGTAGAAACCCGTGATGAATGACTCCAGACTGATAAAGTGGTCCAGCTTTGTGCGAACTCTTGAGAGACCTGGGTTGACATGAAACTCTGTAAAATGGAACAGGATGATTTGAAAGGCGGTGTACATTGTGCATTGAAAGTTAGTCGGAGGTTTAACTACCTTCCAAAGTGTCTGCTTTCAAACATTCTAGACTCTACACCTGGAGTACAATTACTGTCTCCAAAGACCTATAAAGCATGTACTGTGTACTCTTTGGAGCCTTTCTAGAGGACTTTAATGGGGTTTATTATTGAAGAGAGGAATTCAATTTGAGCTGCGTCTGTCGGAGATGGAACTCCGATAAGTGAGAAGCGAGGAAAATAAAGCGCCGTGTAATTACACCACTGAAAGAAAACAACGTCTCAGGCAGAGAGCTGTAATGGGGAAGGAGGGTTATGAAAGCAGTCAATGGTGGAGCTATCTCCGTGCTGTGAGATTCCTGTGCTTGCATTTGTTCCCAATTGTGGGGTCACTCCGTCTGGCCAATCTCCTTCTGCCTCACAGGGCAGTTCTGCAAGCAGATCTCGCTTGAGCATACTCACTGGAAAAAAAAAAAAAAAAAACAGTGGTCGACATGGAGTGATCACCTGCATGGAGGATTCAAAACACATATTTTTGAGAGAAGTAAAAGCACATTTATTGTATATTTTATGGCTCATATCAAGGTATTAATCATTCCCATATTTTGTGTGTGTGTGTGTGTGTGTGTGTGTGTGTGTGTGTGTATCGGTATACAGGGGGAAATAAAACTCCCTCATTTGCTACAAGTGGTATTAGTATCAGAGACCCCATATTGTGTGTCACCAGGGTTAAGCAAACAGAACGACAGGACCAAATACCCACAATGCATCTCTTCTTGCCCAGGATTAACTGAGGTGAGTCACAGGAACACAGTGGTCAGCATTAAGGACGCTGCCAGATTCAAATGTCTGGCCGAGTGTCCAAACATGAGAACTTGCATGATGCTTTCCACAGTGGCTTCAGTCCTTTCCTGGAGCAACCAAAGCAACTAGGTGTATAATAAATCGCAATATATCTGCTGTTAGTAGTCCATAGACTTCAAAGACATTTTGGACTTTATTTTCTTGACAGACACTTACTACAATATGCTTATAAATTATTTTTGGGTTGATACACACAAACCTCTGTGTGTCTTTTAGCTGGAAATGACATTTGTCTCTGGCATGTGTGTATGTGATTTCTGATGACTATGACATTTCTGAAATCAATCTGTATTTCCCTGTATTAATTTAAGCCACTTGTGAACTGTGGATCACAAGCACTAACTTCTGTCATACAAATTCTACAAACTTTAATTGCAACACAAGACTGTATGCAATCACAAAAAAATATAGCCTCTACTTACAGGCCGTCCACATCCATATCATGTTATACTGTCTTGTAACAATGCAAATTGGTGCTTTTTGTTTTAACTGCACATACCTTATTTGCAAACAATTATTATTCATGCCAAAATATTTTTTATTTTCACATTCTGTTTTTCATAATATTTTAGTTTATTTGTGTACTGTGCTCCTTTTAAATGTGTTCAGTCATGTTTACATTGCTTGAACTATATGTGTACTGCCTTCCTGCCTTGTCTGACTGGCAGTATACATAATGCACAGAGTATACGTTCTTGTATGCACCACAGAGTTTTCCTCTGGGATCGATATAGCCCATATTAATCCTAATTTAGCTGTGATTCAGGGTCATTGGAAAATAAACATCGAGTACAGAGATAAGCAACAAATGTCACTAGTCACCACCCACTATAAAAACAGTAACTGGAGGAACAAGAATCGGCAAAGAAAGTATTTATGCGTTTATGTTGTGCAGTGAATCCCAGACTGGTTTTACAAACTGCCCAGTGATTTATTTAGCGGTATCCATTATGATAAACCACAAGTATAACAAACTCAACTAAATATAAGCACCAGAAATCAACCCAAGTATTGCATGATTCATGCATACAACATTTGAGTGACATTACAATAAAATTAAGACATGCAGCATAATAGAAACGGCTAAACAAATACTTGTGCACTATAATATTATTTTATTAAGAAAAATAATGTGAATGTAAAAAACATCCTTTATAGCATATAGATCGTCACTCATAAGATATTCACTCACGTCGGTTCCTGTATTTTAAGATTCTTCAGCTAGATCGCCATAGCATTGTGGATAAAGCCCAAATTGCTTACAGTAACTTTTTAAAAGGCATATTTTAATTCCTGGTCCAAACGTGTGACACCTATGTCCTTTCCATGCCTTTTAGTCTAAGATTGTAGAGGGGAAAAAAACCTGATGAATAAACACAAGGATACTGCCGGCTGAGGATCTAGCAGCAGAGGGCGCTCTTGTTCCTAACATCTCTCATTGTGAATCAACACGACCCACAACATTCTATAGAAATATGCATTTTCATACGCTTGACTTGCGTCTGCGTGAGGTGTCTTCTCCGGTGCACTTCAAATATATTGTCTCTATTGTTTTTATAATCATGTTCTTCTGTTTTTAATATAACCTAAATTACTCGAGGCATATATGGAAATAAATAGTTACATCTATCAGCATGTATTTTAGTTGACAACGTTACCAGCATGATTCCACTATTAACCATTACTAGTTTGAAACCTTAATAAATATTGAACGAGGGAAGATAATGGTTCGTGTCTACATACATATTTAATAAGTTTGAAATGGTATTGGTTTAAATGCATATGTGAGAGTGTATTCATGCACGACGTGTATTTGTGTTAATCATAGACTGGGCACGATGCAATTTGTGATGTTATTATCCAGATTATTATACCCATCGGATATCTTCACGGGGTGTCAGTCAGAGATTATGCGTTACAAGGAGGGCCATGGGATATATAGTATTTATCAGGTCTGTGTTGGGCTGCACTGGTAAAATGCGCTAATCCGGCATCCTCCCAGTCCCTATCACGCAGGGGAGCGATCCAGGTGCTTATTCCCCAGCTACAGCCCTAAGCCCTTTACAGTAACTACTCCTACAGGTACGGCAAGCGAGCAGTGGGTTCGAAATCCGCCAGACATTCACTGATCTTCTGTGTATTCACTCTGTATTCATTAATACATTACAAAAACAAAGACACGCATTCACAAATTCGTGTATGTTTGTGAAATTAAACACACGCCATAGTTATTCAATTAGGACATCCAAGAAATTATGAAAATGCAAAATTGTGTCAATTGACACGCTCACTTGGCTTTTGAAAGTCAGCGACGTTTCAAAATAAAAGTCTCAAATGGAATAACAAGGAATTTCATAACGAACGGGTAATTCGGAAGACATAGAACAGTCAAACTCCATTCTAGTGTGTGAAATGCACAAAATCACAAGCACCTACAGGTCCCACTTACACTAGTGAAACTAAATAATGGTGGGTGTGCCTTTATAATAAGGGTATCTATATAAAGCGTTTCTGAATGGTTTATAATCTGGTTATTGTAACAATTAGTAAATTATTATTAGACTTTTAAACAAGTTATAACACAGTTCCCTTTTTATTAATGAGTTACTACCATTTACAAGAGGTAAAACGAAGCCTTATTGTAAAGTGATACCTAATGGTATAAGCATGATGTCCATCAGTTTTCTAGGCAGGTGGAAGTTTCGGCTTGTGGTCAAAGGGCACGAGTGAGTCTACATATATCAAGCACTTTGGCACTTGTGAAACCTGTAGATAATTTGTGAAATTAACTTGTATGCCTGATATCCATTATTTTCTCTGCTAGTATAAAGCAGAACATCATCATTCTCCAGAGATGTGTGGATTTGCATTTTATGTATTATGTACAGCTCTGTTATTGCTCTACTAATTGAACCTTCACACTCTGCAGTCAGAGAAGACTGGCCACCAGACCATGCATATATTGGTGTGAGACCTCAAACACTATTAGCCAGGTGTTTCAGTTTCATTGTCGAACCCCTGTTTATGCGCACTGTGAACACACCGTCCAGCCTTGAAATCTGATCCGTCCATCCTGATTTTGCTGAGTTTCACATGTCCCTGGGTGACCAAGGCTTGCATTTCACTTCTTTAACCAATCACAGTCTTCATTGTATGACATCACCACATTGCTCTGTACAGCCTTTGCAGGTAAGCGTGTTCCTATGCTCTGTCAGTTTATTTAACAGAAGCCACTGGTTTTAATTAATGTGGTGATGAAGACTGATTGGTTAAAGTGAAACGCAAGCACCTTCATTTGTTCACCCAGGGACTTTGGAAAATCAGGATGTGGTTGAATTCAGAACCTGAGAGATGTCAAGTGACAGTGTTACCCACTGCCCTATTATGCCCTTCATTTGGTTCTACATCATTATTCTTGGTTATAGGCCTAGTTGTAGTAGTGGAATAACATTCTGGGAACAGCAAAAAACAAAAGGAAACTTTGAACGTTTCCATACCGTAATTGTAACATACGATTCAAAGGATGAAAAATTGTTAGCTGGGGGGGTTTGGTCTCCGGATCCCTGTGACCCTGCATAAGACAAGCAGGACTAGAATTTTTACAGATTTGACTTTATTGTCATTGTACAAAGCACAAGTACTGTGAACAAAATGTAGATTGGCGTCTAATCTGAAAGTGAAAAATTGTGCAAAAGTGTCTGAACACAGGTGTACAATATACACAAGTGATACATCAATATTAAAATATAGGCCTACATTTATACATGTCCCTCTAAGGAATATTTTAATAGAATATGGGAAAAAAATTCGTGATTTCTATCTATATCATCTGAGTTGTTTCAGTGTGGTGTCAAAACGTCTAAAATGAGAAAGGAGGAAGACATTTCTGAAGTGCCAGATAACCATAGACTACCACTGTCAATAAGTAATAGTGTTTCCAAGTGCAGAGCACAAGCACGGAGACTCAACACGCTGAGTGTTTCTGATTTCACCGTGTGTTTGTCTCACTGACAAGTGTCTTCAGAAGCATCGCCTGTTGCACTGCAAACAGGTACACAAGAGGGCCTTCAGTACATCACTCAGAACATACTTACAATTCAGTTGCTGTGTATATTTATACGTGTAGAATCCACCAGTACACCCAGAGATTTTTTAATTTACAAATAACTTGTTTTTCATGCAGAACATCATATTACATCATTTAAGTCCTCATGAAAAGAATACAGCATTTTACCCCATGAATGCAGTAGTTCACACATTTTTCAATAGGTCAAAGTAATGTGGTCCCCTGAAATAATTTTTTTTTTTTTTTTTAAGAAAACAAAAACAGGGATTTGGTCTTTCACATCTGCTAGGGGGAAGTGATTTGATATATTAAGACAGCTCAAGATTAAGGTACAATGGAGATAGACACATTTATCTTATAAAATATGAAAAGGAAACAAAGCTGCTTTACCTTAATGTGAAAACAAAAGAGCAGTGGGAGGAATGTCTTTTCATGCGTTTCTGACGGAATTTAAATGCCAAGAAATGAAGGTAGAGGTGCAAGGTGGCTGGCAGCCATTAGGGGGCAGTGCGCCTAGTGCTCCACAGTGTGGAGACAAATACCTACCAGCAAGGGGGGAGAGAACTCAGCCATCAAAAAGCTAATCTGAGTGCTATGCAGATGGAAAGTCGCCACATGTCACTTTTCAAGGAGACGTAAAGAATTCCAGTTTAGATGTCTGGAGGTTTCCTACAGGTCCTGGGGAATGAGTTCCTGTTTGTGGAATTAGTGGATATTCCATAACACTAAAAACTATCCTAATTTCTGATGAGTCTTGATAAAATAAATTTCATAGGGAACCCAAATAGTCGCTAACACTGACCATATGGGAATGGCCTTATCTCTGGATTAGTCCTGGGGGCTTCAGTAATGGCCTTTTTCCCATGAGCACCAAGAAAGCACTCTCCCTGCTCTCATTTTCTTTCAGCGTGTGCTCCCAACGCCTCGCACCATCTCTGTGCGGTTGACTATGCCTGGAAACACCACTCCTATTAAAGGAGAAAAGCTTTCTCATTAACTCCCAGTCGTAATCCATAAGAGCTCGACCTCTGATTCCTGCCGGTGAACTGCCAAATCAAGAACCGATTGATTGTAAGTGAGCCCGACTCTTGGTCTTCCAGATATATGGAATACCCCATAAAGGAATACACTTTAAAATGGCTGCACATTTCCAAGTTAGTCAGTTTCAGTGATGTAATTGCACTATTTCTGTTACTCAGTTTAAAAGTGACCCTGATTTAAAAGATAAGCAGAGCAACTTAATTGGCTTGTGGGGCAAAATGAAATTTAATGCATTGTGTATCAGTGTAAAGATTTGTCGATCCCATCTGTGAATTAATGCTAGTATCCAATAGACAGCAATGTTTTCTCAAACAAATTTAATAGGAACTAATTTTATTTTTTTTAAATCTTGTTAATATCTCCCTTGAGGGGTTTAAGACAATGAGTGCATCCACTTGAAAAGTGTCCTGCCCCGCTCATCCCATCCTCCCGGGTGCCACGCCCCCTTGTTACCTCGTGTAGAATCCCCATGTGATCGGCTGTTTCTGGTTGCTAGTCTTGTGTATTTAAGTCTGCGTTTCAGTTTTGTTTCCCCGGGCCGGTCATTGTAATGTCATTCAACGTTCCTGTGTGTTTTCTTGTGTATGATCCTCAGTAAACTCCATATTCCTTGACGTCCTAGATTCCAGCTCATGTTTTCCCCGTCGTGCGTCGTGACAAAAGTATGTTATATCTTATATCTGGTGCTTATTATCCTCGGATGAAGATTCTGGTCAAAATATTTTCATAATGTGGGCATTCTCAAACTACAAGTCTCTCTTCAACATTGTCATTGAAATTAAATGTGGCAGACAGATCTGTGCCTCACAAAAGCTAATTCAGCTAGCAATGCTACATGATTATGCCCAACAGCAGTAAGTAAATAAATGGCAATGACACAGCCTCAGAGATAGAGCCGTTATCTCATCTGCTTCCAGACGATGTCACCTCTCCCTTTTAAGTGTTGCAGTCCTTGCTGGGTAGAGATAAGGATAAGGGTTTTTCCTAACTCTGTGACTTACCTGCCGGTACCGCTGACAAGATGTGTGTGCAAAACTACAGTGAGTGATCACACAGCGGCCGAATCTTAGATTAAAAACCACTGGCACTTAACTGTCTCAGGGGAGACTCACTGCAATGAGCAACAGTGTCAATAGAAAACGTGTCTGACACAGCCAAATGACATTTCAGAGACGGCTTTGGAAAAGAATCTTGCTCATAGATTAGTGTGTAATCTTCTGCTCAATCTATTCTTTAAATAGACAGTATATTAAGACACATATAAAAGCTTTAATTAAATATATTACATATATGAAGGCAAGTCATGAATGATGTAGAAAAAGCCTATTTAAAAGCTTTTCTAGACAGACACAATTCGGGTGCTGATGATGCTCTGGCATTGCACTGTCGACAGGATAGAATACAGTCATGTGAAGAAATAATAAATATTTAGTTCTTTATTAATAAATACCAATAATTTACAAGTGGAGAACATTTAAAACAGTTGCCAGCATGACCAGGTCAGGCTGTCCTAGCAAGTTCAGCCCAAGACTGCAAGATGTTGAAAAGTCTCCAAAAAGCCTACAATGTCATCACGGGACTTACAAGAAACTCTTGCCACAGTTGATGTCAAGGTACATGCATCTACCATCGGAAAAACACGACACAAGTTTGATTCACATGGGAGGTGTGCAAGGAGGAAACCCTTGCTGTCAAAACAAATTTCAGGGCAAGACTGAAGTTTGCCAGAGGCCACCTAGACAATGACCAGGACTTCTGGAACAATGTCCTTTTGGACAGATCAATCTAAACAACGTCATAGAATCCACTATGAATTCTTCATCATTTCAGAGGGTGCTTGAGGACAATGTGAGATCATCTGTCCAGAAGTTGAAGCTGAAGTGGGGGTGGACCATGCAACATGACCCAAAACATTCCAGTAAATCTACCAAAAAAAGGCTTAGATGAAAGAGATGGAGAGTTCTGGAATAGGCAAGTCAAAACCCAGAGCTGAATCTCATTGCGATGCTGTGGCGTAGGTTGAGACAGGCTGCGCACATGAGACACCTTTCAAACATCACACAGCTTAAGGAATTCTGCATTGGAGAGTGGGGAAAACTTTCTGCCAGCGATTTCAGAGATTGATATATGGTTTCAGAAACATCTTATTGAGGTTATTTCAGCCAAGAGGGGACAAGCTACTGTAGCTATTAGGTCACAGGGTGTCCTAACTTTTTTCCTCCGTAGGAATTAGCATCTTAGTTAACTTTCTTTTGTTAAGTGAATTTGTTTTTTGTTTTTTGCATAGGTGATGCAATTACATCATCATTATGTTCAAATAAAATTTGAAACGAGATTTAATATTGATATGTTGATATTTCTTAAAGTACTAAATATTTAATGGGTGTCCTAATTTTTTCACATGACTGTACTGTATATGTGCAGCCTGCTTCATTACTGCATGCCATTTTACATCACAAAATGCAATGACAGTAGGGAGATGATGGTTGCGAGGCCAGAGATGAGAGGATATTGGATAGTTTTGCATGACAGCCTTGAGCTGATGGACTCAAGCCCTCGATGGATAGGCCAGTCTTTGGTGGCAGGTTCCTGGGGATCGGACTGCATGGGTTGTGAGCCCTGTAATGGCAGCCTTGAGAATCGCTTTTCTTAAGACAAAAATACAGTAAGAAGAACTCAGATGCACAAAGACTCACAAACAGCATTTGCAGCTTGTCTCCGTTCCATTCACGTATTTGAAAATGTGTGTCTGTTGATATTAATTCAGAAATAATTGGGTCTGTGCTATGGGCCTGACAGACCAGAACTGCTCCCATTAGGCTATTGGACAGGGTGTTAAACGAAGAAGAGCAGTACTGATATTTATATTTCACCATAACTATAGGACACTTTGTTCATTTATTTAACAAAATCATGCTGTAGTGAATTATAGCAAAATGTTAGTGGCTTTAATCATAAGATAAGTAGGAAGCAGCTAGGCAGGTGTTTCAGGTGAGATAAGGAGGAACCATTGTTAAGTGAGACAGTGTTTCCATGGGGGAAGGTTGGCAGCGAGGCTTCTTGTTTGACTTGGTAGCGTACCCGCTGCTTTCCTGCAGGCAGGTGTGGAGATAAGGAAAGTGGTAGTGAATTTCCTTAATGCACTTTTGTAAGGTGGGTTTACATTGTCTCCGAGATGTACTAGTAACCCTAAAGGACTTCAAGGTATTTTTTATGTTAGAAGTGCAGAAATATCAAGTCAAATATGTATGGCTATCAGTCTCACATGATAAATACATCAACCGATACCGCATGCAGTGCATGATTATACAATGCATACTAAGATGTATAACAAGTAATACAGGTATATGTGAAGATGGCACCATGACGTTGTAGTAGCCTCCTCAAAGGGTTAAGCCTGCTGCTTTGATGCAATCTCCTGTCATCTCCTCTGCTAGTACTGCAGAGCTTTGACGTGCCACTGTATCCCCAGCCCTGAACTGACAGCCATCGGCTGCATATTTATCAGCATGTAATAAAATTTACAAAACACTCAAATTCAACTTTGTCAATATAAACAGCCTGTTAAGCTGTTAAGGGTGTCCTCCTCCTTCAGTGACCCGCCATTAACTGGTTCCCATTGGCTATTGTCACAATGAACCTCCAACTAGCCCTGCGTATCACATTCAGCCATCTTATCAAAACTACAAAATCACATTTACGCGTGCCAGCATGGTAGAAAGCCCTAGGACATCCAAAAACATTGTATATTTGCCAAAATACACATTGCATCTGACTATAAAAGGCTCCCTGACAGCTGCATCTAGCAGCATCACTGATGAGATCTTCATGCTCGCCCGTTTGGTGCATTTCGCTTCTTGGTGGCAGTGTTTGCGCTTTTTGTCTGCTTGTGTTAAAAGGAGTGTGTGGGCTTCTTTTAAGGAGGCTCTGTGTAATTATGTCTCCGCGTCTGTTCCGTCCTCAGCACGAGCCTAAAACAAACCTGCTTGCTTTCGCCAAAGCTTGAGCACAGATGAACATTTTTTCAGCATTATTAAACCCATAAAATACAAGGAGGTGATAGTAGGAGTGTTATTTTATAAAGCAACTCTAAACTGCATTATGTTTTGTCTATCCCAGTCAGTGCTGGGTCTTAAGCCTCCAGTTCAGCTCATGACTTTAGAAACAAACTTTTATTGCCTCCCTTTACACCAGGCGACAATAAAACATGGATTTCCTTTCCTTTTTTCCCTCGTTAAATTAAAACCGTAGCTCTTGCTGTATTACACAGCACTTTAATATCAAAAGGATAGCACTTCATTTGGAGTTTCTGATGACATTACAGCTTTTGACAGTATTCCAGCTTTGAGGGTAAGCTTCTTAATTAGCGCACTTTTTATGCATTGTAACAAGAAAAAAGTAAAACTTTTACGATCAAACGTAAGCCCTGTTCTACAACAATTATAATGAACCAGACGAGGGTGGTGATAGACTGAACAGTCATCCTCTGTGGCTTGCCGCCTCACTACTTTGGCTTCTGGAGAAGTGAATTGTCAAATCATGCTCTGTTGGCTTGCAAAGGTTGTGAACCTGCCTGCCTGTGACAACGAGCCAAACTGCACTTCCCCCTTTTCCTTCATGACCACTGCTCCCCCCCCCCCCGTGGCTTTCCTAACTGTCCCACTGCCCACTGCTGCTCCCCTAGTCTTTGAGCTCCCGCTCCCCCCACCTCATTCTGTTTGCTATGCTCTCTTCTCCACACTAGCCTTCCTTCCTCTTTCATTTTATCTAATGCTTTTTTTTCATTTTGTAATATTGTTGGTTTTATCTAGCTATTAGAGGTAGAGCATACCCTCCACCCACATACATGCAATTTAACAATCAACACTAGGAGGCAGGACCAACCAATCACATGTATTGGTTCCAATTCCTCTACAATCTGATTGGTTCAGAGAGATTACCAATCATTTTTCATTCTGTCCTCAGAATACTTTTTGTGTAAAGTAAAACTCCCATGCATGGGAAACCAGAGTACCCTGAAAAAAACCCACGATGACTCTGGGAGAACATGCAAACTATACACATGGAACCCTGGCAAAGAATTGAACCCATATTTGAGAGGTATAAGGCAACAGTGCTAACCACTGCAGCACCATTATGGTGATGTATCATAGAAATAGTGAGGTTAATAATGTGGTTCTTGCCACTCCAGTGTCCTTTGGTTACTTTATTGTCCATGGTTATTTACACCAGAGCTGTTCATCAACATAGCTGTTTATGAACAGTGGTCATACCTGGAGCTCAAACTCTAGACAACATAGCTCTGTGGATGACTGAAGGAGAGAAACCCCTCCAACATAACCAGGACATGAAGTTCAGGGAGGCGCAGTATTCAGAAGAATTCCTCAATCTGGTGGATATGGCCTTTCACCGCAAGGCAGTATCGGAAGCTTTTTGGGGGAATAGAGTCACTATAGCGGAAGACGCCACTGTTATACAGGGTAAATAGACGTCTGCTGTACAGCATACTGCCAATGCAACCTGAGGAAAAAAGCTGAATGAAGAAGAACATGATGATGATGATGATGATGTTGAGTAGGTAGCACTGTGTGTGCCTCAGACATCCAGGGTCGAGAGTTCGATTTTCTCACATTGTGTATGTACACTTTCTTCCTGCAGTTAAAAATGTTTCTACAGCGTAAATGTACGTTTGCGTACTCTATGCACTTATGGAAGTGAATGAATAGTATATTTTGATAATATATTTTGGGAGTGCTGAATTGTCTCTGCCAGTATTTTTAGTGATCTCCAATCTTTTTCACATTTAAGATTATCAGAGTAGAATTAAAGAGAAAAAATTGTTGATCAAAATTAAGGCTGCATCCAGACAGCATTTGGTTTTCTTCTTCCTCTGTCTCAGTAGCTCATCGTTGTCATTTTAAAAGTTCACTGCCGAGATGAAGGGAGGAAACTACTAAACTAAATTATGCGCAAGTTTGCACGAGGTTTCTCTCCCAGTGGCAAATGGGAACCTGCCGCCACTCGAGACAGGATTGCAGTGAGTGATCACCTGATCACCAGTATTGTTCAATTTGTCACCTATAAGCACACAGCATGAGAATTTCAAACCATTATGTTTGGTATAATTTTTCCACATGGTACAGTGTCAGTGACAAGCAAGCTTCATTCGCTGTTACATTAAACATTCACTCTGCTGGTAACAAATTATATAGCTAATATGTTGTGATTTTGTTTTGAGAGAGCCCCTATATATGTCCCACATTGTGGGAAAACCTGTCATGTTGTAGCTCGTGGGTACAGTTTTCAGGTGTGTGTGTGTGTGTGTGTGTGTGTGTGTGTGTGTGCACGCGCATAATCTGTGGATGCCATCAAAAACTTAAAAATGCAGAAATTTATTTGGTTACTTATGGCGAAGGTTAGGGCTGGGTAAATTTTAGTGTTACCATAGTTAGGATAGTTAGTCCCCACAAAGATAGGAATACATTATCTAAGTGTGTGTGTGTGTGTGTGTGTGTGTGAGAGAGAGAGAGACTTTTTGACTTTTCACTAGCCTTTATTAGGTCAGTCAACAACAAAAAGACCCTATTGCATCTTCAATTCGCAAGATGGGTCATTATTACAAAATAGGACAAAGGAAAAAAACAATTAACTTAAAAAAAAAAAAAAAAAAAAAACCAAAGAGAAAAAACCAGGACAACAAACAATACAAAAAAAACATCTAATAAAATAACAAGAAACAGAACAAAAAAAGGAAAAGAAAACAATACAATGGGCACAAAGAAAAACACACGATGAGCTAAGGAACAGTCGCCATCTTCAAGACATCAAAACTTCAAGACTAATTCCCCCTCATGGGTCAAGTCACACAGAACCCCACCATAGCCCCATACCTCAGGAAAAGTTGAGTCACCCTGAAAAAAGGTCAATTTTACTGCGAGCTGCCACCAAAACCCTTCATCGCGAGGGTAGGATTCGTCAATCCTGCCCCCTTCATTATGTTCCTCCGGGTCAGCCAGATACTCAGCTTTGCCTGACCCAGCACGAAGTTTAGCAAACACGCCTTAGCCTTCTGGGTACTACAGTATCTTGGTCCATAAACAAGAAGCTGATCAGAAAAAACCACCCCAAAACCGACACACCACTCCTCCAGGACCTCAAGCAATTCATCAAGCCAACTGCCCCTCAGAAACAGATGCTCAATCGTTTCCTCCGCAGAACAAAAAGGCCAACCTCTCAATGTGCAACACCTGTCTGTTTGTGACCACTTCCCTGTGCACAATCCGCCACTGAAAATCCGCCGTGCACTTCTCAATGGGGGGTTTGTACAGGGACCTCCAACGTCCTCGTGGGGAAGATCCAGGCCCCAACAAACCTGACCACCTAGAAACCGTCCACTCAGTGCCCGAAAATGCAACACTTTAACACAAGCCTGGTACACAGCTTTCTTATTCAGATCCCGAAGAGTCACTTGCTGAAGAGCCATGAGAGAAAGCAGTAAACCCACCTCCTCCCGATGACCCTCTACAGGGACCCTGATCAGGGGGGAAAAAAAGCTGGGGACTGCTGCCCCCTCCTGACTGTCTTAGCTGTTTCCAGTAGTGCAGACAATGTCCTCCAAGCTCTCCGGAGAAGTCGACCAGACTGAACCCCAGTCACAGCTCTCAGGTCATCCAACGTCCTCCAGGACCCACCGACCCTGAGGGACCCAGCTTTGTTAGGCCTGCCCTCGTGAAACAGGCCTGCACAGTCGGAGATTTGAAGAGTCCAACCGGAAATGAGGGATTATAGAAGAGAGGCTCTTCATCAACAGCAAAATACTGCCGAAAATCCCCGGTCACCTTAAAAACAGAAAACCACACCCTTAAAACTGATTGATTAAAAAGGCGTTGTCCCAGAAAAGTTCATCACTCCCAGGGTAAGCAAAAACAAATGCTTGTCATACCCCATGTAAGGCAGAGGGAGAGAGTGTGCGTGACTATGGGTCTACATATGTGAGTGTGTGTTTAGGAGGCCAGGGTTTGAGGACTAATTTGGGACTGATTTTGATCCCTGCCAATACTGAAACCAAACCTACACCCTTGTTAGGAACAGAAATGGTAAATGGACTGTATTTATATAAGCACTTTTCTACTCTTACGAATACTCAAAGTGCTTTATAATATGGGCCTCACATTCGCCTGCAACCCTCTGGTTGCCGAACGATAGCACTACCTCCTGCGCCACCATCTTCCCCCAATATTCAAACAATATTCTTCTAACTATCCCAGATCAGTAAGTTTTTGGAGCCAAATGTGTAACTAATGTGCCAAATCTTTATTAGTGCATTTTCAGGACAATGACACCAATAAACACTTGCATTGCTATGATCGATGCAGTGTATATAAAGTACTAATGCTTTATACAACCTAGTGGGGAATACAGATTCTTGTATATCAGCATGGGGGTGGTTTCCTTTTACAAGCCTCTGGCCAGTGGCAGACGGATGAAAGCAAAGCAGGATGCATGCGCAGATTCCAAATGGCTTATTGGGCGATTCGTGAGGTAACCGAGTACAATGAAAGGAACAATGAGGACACGGACGCTGCTGCCAGCAGACAAGACAGGGAACCACAGACAAGATGGCACCTACACCAGCTAAAGCACCAAAACCCATCAAATGCTCAACCGGCCAGCCAGGCTAAATCCCTCACATACAGTATGAAGGGCAGGATGCAGGTGCAACACATGGGGGAGATCTGGGCAGGCAGTCAGGAACATGCACCCCAACAGGGACTGGCACATCCCTATATAAATTAACCAGCGCTAACCAGCGCTAACCAGCAAAGCAGGAGACCACTGAAAAGCAAAGACATTTATATTAAAAATGAAACAAGTCAAGCTATTACAACATAAACTCCACTACCTTTGGCAACAGAATTAAAGAATGAAAAAATAATAATAAAAAAAAAAAATTCAGATTGAAGTTCCCACCTCTCCTCTACTCATGGGCACGAAAGACACCTTACCACGCCTCTGAGGCTTCACTGTCTTGTGTAGCAAAATTTGAATTTATTCACTTAATATATTTTTCCTGATGTACCTTGGACATAAAAATCTGAAACCTTATTTTACAAACAAAATAAAAATGGTCACTCAGATGCCTTTTGGGCTACAGCCTCCACTTCATGGCTGGGCCAAAGATGCTAACCTGTGTCAGCAATACCATAGTAGCAATAGTCATTAAATGTATCGTCAGCCAAAGGTCGTGAATGGTGGAGGACTTGGAATAAAAGTCCGTCACATATTCTTGACTCAAATCCAGGTTCTCTTCTGGGATCCATTGAGGTCCCATTCATTTGTACCGCTTTGGGAAGTGCTGTGTTGAGATATTCTTCACATGGATTATTTGTTTAAATCATACTGAATATAACCAGACGTACTGTAAAACTGAAATACTTCTACACCTTTATCATTTACGTGATACCGCTGATGCGTGTTGTGCCTAGTTATCATCATTTCAGTCTCATTTCCATTTCACATGTCATGAGCCAGGTGCCAGTGTCCGTCCCATACATTACGACTCAGACTCTCCTTCTCGCCACATCCTCCCTAATGCATTTTCAAAATATGAAGCGCTAATCAGATGAATTAATACATTGGCCTTCAACATCACAAGACAATTATATGCTGATCAAGGAAGGCCTAAAAGTTCCTTTGGGAGAAAGACATGGGAACGACTTCAGTCCAGAGACTGGACTTAATGACGGCCCCTGGCAAAGACATGCTACCGTGATATATCTCTGCATACCAGTTGCTGGAGCATGTTGAAGAAAAGATTCATGTTCAAGATTCATGTTTGTCCAGAGATTCTGTGCGTTTCCGCCAACAACCTGTCCTGTGTAAAAAAAAAAAAAAAAAAACGTTAATTAATGGGGTGTGAAATTTAGACGCTAATCCGATTTGGAATCCTCTGCGGTCCCCTGGCCAGGGGATACGAATGGAAAAAGGTGCCGTTGGAGACCATGAACGACCTAATTGTTCATTCTTTCTGCTTGATCTGATTTTTACCGAAACGGAATGTCTGGAAGACGTGAGCTTGCGTTGTCAAATACTGAAAATAGTTTAGATATTTCACAAGACTGTAACAGGAGTAATGGGTTGGTTATTAGTGACTCATTCATAAGAATGTATAACCTAAGTATAGCAATTAGGAAGTTGGAAACAAAAATAACAGGAACCACGAAGGGTCAAACAAAAGGAGAAGGGCCAGGGAGAACTAACAGGGGCTATAGCTAAATGCAAGGATACACACAAGACACATCTTGGGCAACTAATAGCACCTACAAAATCGGCAAGCAAGCAGGAGAAACAGGCAGACAACGCAGACATCTACAATGACCAACAAGGGAATTGGGCAAGGGCAAGCACATATATACACTTATAAGGAGGGCTACATGAGGCACAGGTGTAGGCCATAAGTAACCCCAGGGCTGGGAACAAGACACTGGTGAGGGTCATCATCACTAAACACTCAGGACTTAAACACTAGGAATGGGATAGCCAGCGACACCTGCTGGCCAACCTGGGAGGACTGACAGGACAGGGCACAGACTGGTCCTGACTATGTAATATACACAGCACACATAATGAAAAGACCTATTATTTTTGTATAGACACACAAACACAAAATTGCTTATGAAATCTGATTCTAAAATGAGCCATATAGAATTTTACAGATAGAAACACATATTGCCAACCTTTTCTGTTCTTGTCAGTTTCTCCTGTTTAATATCAGAAGGATACGTCCATTCCTTTCCGCACAGGCTACCCAGATACTTGTTCAGTCCCTCGTGATCTGCAACTCAAGGGTCTTGACTACTGCAACTCACTGCTAGCGGGTCTACCACTGAGCGCCATTCGCCCCCTCCAACTGATTCAGAATGCAG
>JAODKE010000114.1:22730529-22749495 GCA_026779605.1 Mormyrus hasselquistii
CTTCTCTGTTCTGACACCAAGTTGGTGGAATGAACTCCCCCTAGATGTCCGAACAGCTGAGTCACTGAATGTCTTCAGAAAACGACTTAAGACACACCTTTTCCAGAAATACCTGAATTAGTACTTCTGGTATTAAACTCTGGGCTCTTTTTTTTTTATTTATTTTTTTTAAAAAAAAAAAAGAAAAAAGTACTTTCCCAACAGAGTGTTAGATCACGGGTATTCATAGCCTTAGTTTTACTGAGCTAGTATCGAGGAAAAATTCATAGCAGAGTCTTAAAGCACTTATGTAATTCGCTCTGGCTAAGGGCGTCTGCCAAATGCTGTAAATGTAATGTAAACACTATATGGACAAAAGTATTGGGACAGCTGGCCATTACACCTACAGTATAGGAACTTTTGACATCCCATTGTAAATCCATAGGCATCAATATGAAGTTGTGCCCCCCCCTGCAGTTATATCAGCTGCCACTCTTCTGGGAAGGCACAAACATCCACAAGATGTTGGAGTGTGTCTGTGGGAATTTTTGCTCATTCATCCAGAAGAGCATTTGTGAGGTCAGGCATAGATGTTGGACATGAAGGTCTGGCTCGCAATCTCCATTCTTGTTCATCCCAAAGATGCCTGATGTGGTTGAGGTTAGGGATCTGTGCTGGCCAGTCAAGATCTTCCACACCAGACTCATAAATACATGGTTGGGTGAATCTTGCTTTGTGCACTGGAGAACAGAAATGAACCTTCCCCAAACTGTACCTACAATGTTGGAAGCATAGAACTTTGTGGTATGCTGAAGCATTAAGAGTTCCCTTCACAGTAACTAAGGGGCCTAGACCAGCCCCTGAAAAACAACCCTAAACCATTATCCCTCCTCCACCAAACTTTACAGTTGGCACAATGCAGTCAGACAGGCAACATTCTCCTGCCATCTGCCAAACCCAGACTCATCCATCAGACTGCCAGCCAGAGAAGCATGATTTGTCACTCCATAGAACAGGTTTCCACTGCTCCAGAGTCCAGTGGCAGCGTGGTTTACACCTCTGCATCTGACGCTTGGCATTGCAGAGGAAGTTTGGAACTCTGGAGTTACTGAGTCAGAGGGATTGGCGAATTTGTGCCTCTGCATTCGGCAACCCCGCTCTGTTAGTTTGGAGCTGACTTTCTGTTCCTAAATGTTGCCACTTAACAATAATACCATTTACAATTGACTGTGGAATATCTAGCAGGGAAGAAATTTCACAAACTGACTCACTACAAAGGTGACATCCTATGACGGCACCACGCTTGAATTCACTGAGCTCTTCAGAATGACCCATTCTTTCACAAATGTTTGTAAACCTGACTGCATGGCTAGGTGCTTGATTTTATACCAATGAGGCAATGGGTCTGAATGAAACACCTCTGTCCATATACAGTAGTATAGGTAGGTAGATAATTATCTGCCTCATTTCTGCAGCATATATAGATTCCTGCATACAGTATATGTTTGAATAACATTGTTTTATTGTACAATGTGATAAGATATCATGAAAAGGCAAGAAGCTTAAAGGATTAATACTGTTATTAAAGTAACGTAATAACATTGCAGGTGCTGCAGAGTATTACATTAGGCTATTAAATATTAATATTTTAATCCAGTCCCCTGTGGGATATGATCTCAAACTTCATATTCATAGAATTAGCACATTGCACCTCATTCAAACAAATGACCAGAGTTACTAATGGCTTATTTTAATCTTAATTTTAATCTTTATTTAACCAGTTTATACTTCAGGGTTTGGGGTGGAATTGCATCCCCCGCCTTCTGCCCAAGGACATGTTAGGCTGACAGGCATCACTAAACTGCACACAGCGTAGGACTGTGAGTGTGAGTGTGTGTGAGTGTGTGTGTGCAGGGACGTGACCTGAAAGGCATGTTGCCATCTGGTACAGGCCCCAGGTGAACCCTGAGAGTTTGGAGACAGACGGATGGCAGGATGGATGAATGCGGCCCTTTTTTGTATTTTCATTAGCTACAGGACATGCTTAGAACAAAAATCATCGATAGCTTGGTAAAGCTTTAGTTGGAAAGATGCCTTGGTGTGATACCTCCAAAAAAAGACTGAACAATCTTAGTGATTGTACTACTGAACGGCAAAGTTTGGGAATGTACTGTAATATTTACAGAAATTACCTTTTGTAATCCAGTGAACGTTGTTCTCAAAGTATTTCTTTTCCAGAGTTTCTCTTTTTCCCAAGAGGTTCCCTGTTTCTTATTTTATTGAAGTTCTGTTCCCTTTCCCATGTTTCTAGAGCATCCTCCTTCCTTTCTGAGTGTTGTTCGCAGAACCTTTTAATCCATTTGGCAGGGAGCACAATTGGTACTGATGCTATTGCTTGTTGTGTGACACTTTTTTTTTTAACTAGCCTGTCTCGTGTTGCATTCTGGAGTCTAAATAGTGAATCTGCATCCGTACAGGAATGTGCATCAGGTTTGCAGGGTTTCTTACTGACGCATCTTCAATGTCTTTATAAACTGCTCCATAATATGAATCAATCCAGTTAGCTCTTGCGTTCTCATTCGGCAGACAAACAGTCTAATCAGTAAGGACGTTTTTCCTGTTATGTTAAGTTTCCATATTCAAATTTTTCTTCTGTCAGTATCAATGCCAAAGCTTTAAACTCACGGGATTTAGGCTCTTCACATGCAATACATGTTTATAACCATTTGGAGACTTATGATTAAACTAAAGTGTGGCTAAATTTAGAGGTGAAAATTGAATTATGTTAATATGCATGATTTGTTACATTTTCATTTACATGTTTGGCAGAAGTCTGTAAAAATAAAAAAAAAAAAAAAAAAAACTAAAAGGATATTTTTGAGATCTGGTACCTTATTTGTAAGTAACATATTCACATTTCAAATGTTCAAAGGTTCCGATATTGGACGGTTGAATAAATCTATTCGTAGAATATTATTCTATGTACAAATGGGTTAATATTGTAAATGGTAGCAGGTTTGAGTACAGTAAAAGTATTGTGGTAGTATGTACATGATACACATTAATCTAATATTAAAATACAAAGAGAATGCATTGTGATCAATGGCATAAACACAGAGGTATCAATAAACAATGATCATGGCATGTCTTTATATAATAACATACCAGGATATGATATCTGTAATAATGCATTTTACTGACTGTGAAATGTGATTAATGAAACACATGGATGTTTAAGATTAGATTATTTGATTAAGATATTTAAGATATTTTCACATGACAAAGACTGAAAAGTAGCTCTGTGAAGTTAATTTTTGGGCAGTGAGAAATGACCACATACCTGTTGGGCGGTAATGAGAATCGGACATCTGAAATCGCAGCCACCAGGCTGCCGTGCTGCAGAAATCTTTTTTGACCCCGGCTTTTGGTTCACTGCTGTTCAGATTGCCTGGGGTGTCATCTCACTGTTCCTGAATTGATTCTCTGGGAAGGAGTTAAACACACCACAAAATCGATGCCGGTCCATTAAATTCCAATGCGGCAAAGTTGATTGTTAATGCCAAATTAGCTGGTGGGTCTTGGGGATTCAAGTGTTAAACAGAACTTAAGCCATTTACTTTTCCTGAGTTTACAGCCCAGTGCTTCTAGGCATTCAAGGAAATGAATTTTGAAATAAGCTTTCGGATTAAAAGAAAGAATATTTGAATATTTAAAAATGGGCTATGGGATTTTTTTTTAGCTCTTGATATCGAGACGAGGGGAATATTTTCACCAGGCATAAATCTCACTACTTCTCTGCCCCACAAAGACATACGTCCATGCTGAACAAATACTGATATTCAGACAGTATTTCATTATCCACTCCCATCATCCTTCCCCTGCATGAAATTTCAAGCCAGTGTCACTGTATGCTTTTCTAAAAGCACGTGACCTGCATAAAAATCCTGATGTAATGCTCATTTTTCAGTGCTAATTGGAGATGACAGAAGTCAGAAAGAGAGCGAAAAATAGTAGATCGCCGTAATTCCCATTTTATATTTGGCAATATCAGTAGTCTCAGTGCCAAAGATGGTGATATGCTTATTAATTATGCTTTTAATAATGCTCCCTCCATCTGGGTGCCCGGTAGGTGTATGCTTGAAGTGTCAGAGTATATGAGCCTATTTTGTAAGGAGTCTATATCCTTTTAATCATGTCTTTCATCTTCTGAAGCTGGAACTAAGTTGTTTTGCAGTTTGAATTTCATCGCCACCCTCCCGAATCCCCCAAACTTTGTATTTTCTTAAATATTTTGCATTTCCACACCAAAGGTCGGTAAGGAGCGTCAAAATTCATTCATCGTTCATGTCCGCTAGCCAGAAAAAACCATATGAGTGAGTAATAGGCTTTAACTTTGAAACAATGATGCACATTTCCCTCCTAATGCATTTTACAAGGTATCATCTTTCCTCAATTCTCAGGAGTTTCCCAGGATTGACACATTCAGATTGGAGAAAACACTGCACGGAACATCAGGCATGCCTTTTGTTTGAAACTACATTGGCTGGTGTCATCCTGATGCAATTTATCCAAGCTGCACGTTGCACGGTGGTAGTGCATACAGAACAACGGTGACGAACAGAGCACGTGCAGCTAACAGAGGCAACAGCATGTACATACAGGTATAATGGAAATGAATACTAATGCTTAATTTAACAGTAATACACTCACATTCACTTGCATTCTTTAACAGCTCATCATTACCCCAGCAAAACACAGAAATAGATGAAACATGATGACCAAAACCTGTACTTTTATCAAGACATACTTTCTAAATATGTTCACAAGAAAAATTTCAATAATGCATTTTTTTTTTTCATGTAAGTACTACATGTGTAGCCACACCTACTTGGGCAAATTAACATGTTACATCTGATAATCATATAAGTCTCCAATAAGCATCACACGCAGCTCTCACACAACACTCCAAAAGTACTCCAGCACGGCTAGTTTATGCAAACGAAGGACTCCTTGCTAATGCCACTCAGGCCTTGCAATCAAAAGCAGACTTTGCTTTGTAGGAAACTCACTTTCACTGTTGCTTTGCGTATTGAGAGCCGCAGCCATGCACAGACTTTTTGAGGGGTAGGCGCTTTGGGTGCTCAGGGTACGTTTTTTCGACCAGGTGACATTTCGCTGCCTAAGGGACGGGAGGGGGGGGGATTTTGTGCAATCACTGACTATCAGATTGAGGCAGTCAGAACCTCAAAAAGGACTTTCAATTGTTTGTGCAAAAGGGATAGGCGCTCAGGCAGCACCCCCTCTCCACCCCCCCACGAGCCTGTTACGAACCAAAGCATGACTGATAAAGTCAGACCAGGATATCAGGTGAAATTAAACACATTAACCGCATACTGTAAGTAACACCCAGATATCTCTTAAACGAGACATAACTAGAAAGCTCTTCCAAGGGAAACCTGAAGTGCTGTTTCTGCTCCTTTAGATTATTTGATTAAATTCTTGTATCTGTCTTGATTATGCTTTATGCATTTTAGGATTCAATAAATCTTCTTATTCAGAGCTTGTTCAAGAGTCTTCACATATCAATCATATGATTCATACGACACAATAGTCATTTAGGAGCAAATGCAACTGCTTGTAAAAATTTGTTGTTAGGAAGTTAACATACATAAAACGTCCACTTCATCTGCTAAATTATCCCAGTTTTATCGCCTGTAAATAATAAAGACTGAAAAGCAACTCATGTCATATAACACAGTGTTTTTCAACCCGGTTCTTGGGTTCTCCAGATAGTCCACATTTCCCCCACCCCCCCTAGCTCCTGGTAGGGCTAAAACATGAACTGTTGGGGGGAGTCCCTGAGAACCAGGTTGAGAAACTCTACAATAATATATTGCAAAAAACTCTATATACCTGCTGGACTGACACCTGGACAGGAATGACATCACTCCTGCGTGACATCATTCCACTATGAATAGTCTGATGGGAATGACATCATTCACCCCAGGCAGTTAAGTGACAGCTCAGCGGGTTGAGAGCTGCGGGGCTGCCATCTCTATCAAAATGCAACTGCCCTGTCACCCTCTCTCACCCTCTCCAGGCTGCTGCAGTGCCCATCCAATCTCCGCAGCATAATGAGGGATTGCAAAAGCCAGCAAAACAAACACTGGGGGGGGGAAATGACAGCTCCTCTCCGGACCTGCCTCTGGGCTTGACCTCAGAGATGGAACGATTAGTGGCTCATAGCAGCTGGATGTAGGAGAAGTTATGAAAAAGAAGATCCCTCGCTCACGGATCTGTTTAGAAAGATCCCCCCCCTCTCTATCTCCATGTTTTCTGGATCCTCAGTGGAAGCCCTCCACTGGGCACGCGCTGTGCTCGCCAACAGCTGGGAAACACAGCCCCTCCTCAGAGATTCCCTTTCTATGCCTGTCGCTGTGCGAATCCCCAAACGAATGCAAACCAATCTTAAACTGAGAGAAACGACAAATTTTATTCTGCAGCCAATTCCAGAAAACATATATTCTGTTCTCCAAAAAAAAAACATTCATTTTGGGGGAATAAAGAAAATGAAAGATGAGCCTCCAAACCTGGGAAGAAAATGTGTTTAGTGCAGTGCAGTGTAGTCAGGGTTTGTTCAATGCTTCAATATAAAACTAGCTTTGGAGTCCAGGAGCTCCGAGTGTTCTGAGGTGGTGAGAGGAGCTGCCTCCCAGGGATCTCCATGGCAATAAAGCGCCTTCTCCATAGGAGGTGCAAGTAGGTGGCCCTCTAGGTCTCCAGCAGCTACAGCACAGGCACCATATATAGACTAGGATGGGAATCATTTTGCTGGGAAACTTCTCCAGCCAAGCTAGTTGTAAGGGGTGCAGGCTGACACACCCGAGGGAGATGTGCAGTTCAAATACAGGTGCAGAATTAGTGTTATTGGACTATTGGGTGTCTTTAGTAATTTGCAAACACATTCATAACAAATAATAATAATAATAATGCATTCATAAAGCATTATAGACATGGCTATGCATATTTATTAAAAGCCATAACACATTATAGCCATGTGTACTGTGCACTATGGATGCTTAATGAAGCTCTCATCTATAATGCACTATAGACACTTTTAATGCATTATAATGGTTGGTATAAGCATTAAGGATGCATTGTACTGCATTTCAAAGGCATCTACTATATAGTGCATTACAGATGAGAGCTTCATAAGGCAGTCATAATGCATAATGCACATGGCTATAATATGTTATAGCTTTATACAAATACTTATAGCTATGTTTATAATGTTTTATGAAGGTATTATAATGGCCTTAAGTGTTACCAAAATATCTTATTCAGAAACCAAACTTATCTGAAAGACTAAAAACATACACTTGCAGTACATTTCAACATGCCTTCTTTTGAAACGAGAAGCCATTCTCTTGTTACAATAATGACCCAATGTTAGCATTTGTATAGTAATTTGTATTTTTGTGAGAAACTCACCTGAACATGGGGAAGGATAGAAACCGAGTCAGGCTCCGACTTAAAAGGAACCCCAGAGCTTTGGAGTTAACACACTTATCCTTGTGCCCAGCTGGACATCATCTGGCGGAGAAGCTCCCTGAAAAACAGTCCTTCATTACGCAAAGCGAACACCGCTGATTTTCGGCCCAGCAAATGACTTTAAATGAATCCTCCAATTGCCTTAACGTAATATATTTAATTTCATCAGTTGGAAAACCCACATGCCTCTCCAGGCGATTTAAGACTCTGTGGAATAATTAAACCTGGATAAGGAGAGATGAATTAATTCTTGCCAGAAAGAATCAAAAACAGGCTTAAGTTTATTGTGCCTTAATTTGATATTTTCTAAAGTAATTAAAAATAATTGTCTGATCAATTTGAGCTCTGCTTCAGAAAGCAATGTGGGCGAGGCAATTAATTAAATGAGGGTGACCCTCAATTTAAAGGTCAAGTAATTTTTCCTTCCCTCCCTACTTGGCAAAGAAAACAAGCAGCATTCTGCAGGACTTGGTCACTCCGCTTTCATTTGGTGCATTTTTGTGAATCTTGGCCCATGGACCCTTCCAAACGCATGTCACATGCATATATTCACGCTCAGTCACACGAGCACGCACGCACGCACACGGACACACGCACACACATACGTGCATATACACACATGCGCATGCACGAGTGTTTAATTAGTATCGATTAAAGAAGCATCTGGAGTGTAGAATGTGAGAGGGGGGTAAGCAGCATGTGAGGTCACACCGAGGTCTGCTTGTCGTCGCTCATTAGCTGGGGTGAGGTGGGGGGGGGAGGCTGTCGGTTGAGGTGGAGATTAAAGAAAGCGGGCCAAGTATGATGAAAGTTACATCCCCTAAATTACAACGGGAGAAATACTCTTGTGGTAGCTGAAGCCAAACCGCTAAATGCTTTCCGTTTCCAAACACCTTCCGCTGTGCCTGCCTGCCCATCTGTCTGCATCTTCCCCTGTCCTCAATTCAATACCATATTTGCTTGGCAGAGGCTTCTTAACCAGAATGACTCGCAGTTTCAGATTCTACAATGTATTTCACAGATGCACCGCGGTACATGAGTCTCTCCCATTACTTCCTTCCATCCTTTTTTTTTTTTTTTTGAACCAATTGTGTTATTCAGTGTAGTGGGGAGTCTGGAGTCTATCCCAGAAGCTATGGTAGGGAACAACCCAGGATATGGTGCCAAGCCATCGCAGGGCACAATCACACCCCATTCACTCACAGAACACACCTATGAGTAATTTGGTAACTCCGATGAACCTCAGCTTGTTTTTGAACTGTGGAGGGAAACCGGAGTACCAGGAGGAAACCCCACAATGACATGCAGAGAACATGCTAACTCTACACACATGGAGCCAGGGTGGAGACTCGAACCCTGGTCCCAGAGGTGTGAGGGAACAGTGCTAAGCACTGCTTTCTTACAAAACGCTGCCTGGCCACATGGTCCAGTTCCCTCACCTGGTACTCGGCAACATTTCTAGAAGCGAGCATTGCCGTTAGCATCCGTCCAATCATCCATTTCCTGTAACCGCTTGTGTTATTCGAGGTCATGGGAGGTCCAGACCCTATCCCAGAAGGTACGGCTGCAAAGCAGGGAACAGATCCGGATGGGGCACCAACCCATCACAGGACACACTCACACACCGTTCACTCACACCTATTGGCAATTTGGCAACTCCCAATTAATTACTTCTGAAGCTGACTTTACTTCCGGATTTAAAAGTGTCTGCACACCTGGTCCAGTTCCCTGACCTGGTACTCGATTGGTAGCCAGCACCCTCCCATACAGTATGTGAGCAAGCTATTAGCATGTTGTGCTAAATTTCCGCCCTACAGTGATGCGGCAGGATTCAGTGAATCTCCTGTTTCGGCTGCCAGCTGCCCTGCTGGCTGAACGGCGCGTCTTCCTGCCTGGTCTTCCTGCCTGGTCTTCCTGCTCCCTGCCAGTGCAGAAGATGAGGAAGCCCAGGGGTCAGTGGAAGCACCTTGGCCACGCTTTCTTATTTGCTCCTGCATAAAACAGCTCTGTAGAGAATTCAGCAATAAAGCCAGAAAGACTTCTGTGGAAATGAAGCAGGCTGAAGGGTCAGAGGTCACACCAGTCCTTTCTGCAATTTAATTGGCCAAGCTTGTAACCCATGCTTGACAGATTAAATTATCAAGCTCTGCAATCCCTACGGCGTCTGCTCATTGACTATTAATAAAACTTCAGCCCATCGATGGAAGAAGAGAGAGCATCATGAATCCTGCTGGGGGGGGGGGAGATTGCCCCTGTCCCCCCACCTTGTAATTTGTACTATATGTATATTAAGGCCCTCATGTCACAAGGTCAGCGCTCCAAGGCAGCTGGAAATGGACGCTTCCTGCTGCATTGGGAGTTAAATGACGCGGAGCTCAGCATTGGGTGAGCAGAGGGATGCTGCTTTGAGTAGAGAAATGGGCATCTGGTCTAGCCTGTTTGTTTTGCTTCTCCTGAGCAACCCTTCATACTGAATGCTGTCTACTATAAGGCCCTCGCCCCAATCATTCCATATTTTTACATTGCAGCTGAAAGAGCCTGGCTAAATAAAACTTGCTAAAGCAGATATATGGATTGTTAGCCAGACTGTATTTTAATGGCCATTCATTCTCAGCTAGAGCCAATTGTGCAGCTAACCTTTTTGTAACAGAGCAGACACTCGATAAGCACTTAGACATTTAAAAAAAATGCCTGGAAGTAATTACACTGTCTCTCAGGCACTTTGTTTTTCCACGAGAACAGAACCGGAGTGCAGCTCTTATAATAGTTATAATTACATCCACATCTGAATGGGGACTCAGCGGGACACCCGGAGCGTGGAGGAGCTGAGCACCTGATCACGCGGAGTTCTCTTCATTCGGCTCCCCTCCCATGCGATAGCGCCATGCACACGGTGGTGTTAATGTCAGGCTGATTCATCCGCAGACACGCACATGCACGTGCGCATGCTCACCAATGCGATGACTGCCCTGTGGCAGCTGTGCGCCACTCCGTTGTAGCCGCGGCCCCCTGCTGTTCCCCGCTCCCTGCAGACTTCCTGACAACCAATGCATTATATGTCTTTTCAAACAGTACCTCCTCGTTCTCTCTCTCTCTCTCACACTCACACACACACACACACACACACACACACACACACACACACACACACACACACACACACAGGCTTATCTATGGGGAAAACTCCAATCCCAACCTTAACCCCTACCCAGCCCTAAAATTACCTTAAGCATAGCTAACCAAATTACATGAGCTTTATGCCATTTTTAGTTTATTGATTGCATTCAAGGATCTTTGTGCGGACCTGAAAAATGGTCCCCACAGTGTTAAGAGAATACATTTTTATTACATTGCGGGGAACATTTGGTCCCCACAACGTAATATAAACATTATCTACACAAACACACGCACAAACAGTCCCCTTCTACTATATTACCAAAGATTAATACATGGGTAGCGGGTACCGTTTTTTGTTTTCATGCATATATGGTAAATATCATAAAACAAAATAACCTTTGACCCTTTGGGAGAATGAGTGATATAGTGATGTGACTACCTGCAGACATGCAAGCAGCACTTAAGACAATGCGTCATGCCTTTGGTAAAACCCATCACAGCAGTTTATTGACACAATGCTGCCCATCGCACCATTACATGATCTGAAGTTCTGCTTGGGAGGAGGGGTCCTGAACAGGTGAATTTTAGGCTAAGGGTGCTGAGGAATTAGGGGCAATGAAAAAATTTCACGTGTTTGCCAGATACACAAATAATCAGTGTTCGGGTGTACAAAATTCCCTATCGATCCCTCACTTTGAACTCCATACTATCAAATCACAGACGTATGAACTGACATTTCCTTTGATGTGCATCTTAAATGTCAGGGGATCCTTAAAACTTAATCTGCATGCTGCTTGCATCCCCTGTCAAAAGCTATTTGAATGTCCCATACCACTGAATTTGTGACGACAAATTATACCCGCACAAATAACAGACACATTAACCATTGTACATTTACTCAATGCACATTTCCATTTCTGTCAGAATGCAGAATGACCAATTTAATTCACTGTTCTGACCACGGCTGTTATTAGCTGTGTAAAGTCTGTACCAAAGTTAGTCATCAGTCACAACTTCCCTTTACACATTAACAAGTTGCAAAGAAAAGAGCTTTAAAAATAAATTTTTTCTACGTTCTACATAGAAAGGAAAAAAACAATAGATATAACCATTTGTTTATGAAACAGTTCAGTTATTTGTTGTCTATGCTAATGAATGGGCGATTTTGGGCCACCTACATGGCAGCCCTATCTGTAGGAAAGGTAAGCATTAAATTAAACCAGGTACGAAAGAGAATTATCATTTATTTCAACACAAACAAAGGCAAGTGGGTAAGGGGGGGGCTCTTCAGGGCTTCCTGAGCGGGCAGAGGGCGCGGGCAGAATTTAAATCCTAGAAATTATATAGAAAAATTATTATCTAAACAGTGAGTAGATTCATTTAGATAAGCAACTAAATGCTGGTCTTTTTGGGACAACATCAATCCAAATAACTGAGCCTGATAAAGAACTGGAAATATTGGGTAAAGACTGTGTTTGATACATATTTTAATATGATTGTGAATTAAGTTAAATTACCTACCACTGGCAAGAACATCCAGTCTTTCTAGTAGCAAAGCAGAATAATTATATTCTGACAAAACAAGGACCAAAAATATGTTCTCATATGAAGACCTTTGTCAACAATGGAAATATGATGCTGCTCTACTTTGGAGAGTAAAAGTGACCGTGGCTACATTTCCCCACTCACCAGCAATTTGCTTCCTAAAGGCTTTCAGGCCAGAAGCTCATCGCACTCGCATCACCTAGCTGCATGTAGGGGAAATGCCTTAAAAAACACTTTGAAGTTAAAAAAGCAGCAGTTCATAAAAGTTCTGAGAGAAACACACAGCGATTGATCTTCCCCATTGCCTTGATTTTCATTTTTTTTTTCAGGTTTCGGTTCACTTTGATTGCCTGATGGTTTGGTTTCTTGAATTAATGATTTAGATGGTTTTTCTAAGTAATTTTGCACTTTGATGGGAATTGATGACCAGGCCAATTCTAAACAACCTTATTACACAAACTTTAGAATTGAATGAGCAACGTTCAGTTAGCGGTTTGGGGATTGTATCAGGCAATAGATTTTCCACACAATAAAAAGAATAACCTTCTGAACAGAAACAGCCTTATTCAACCCATTTGATCATAAAACACAAGATGTATTTACAGCACTGTTGATTTCTTAGGTCTGATTGGTCAGAAAATTGTTGATTCATTTTCTATAACTGTACATGCAGTGCCAGCCAGGTGAATCATGGTAGTAAATCAATGTGTGATTATAATTCTTAATTCTTCCTTAAATTTTTTACGGTCCCCACAAGGGGAAACTCAAATATCTGTGATTGCAATCAACAAACTAAAATTTGTATTTTGTTTTGGTTATTTATGATTAAGGTTAGGGCTGGGTAGGGGTTAAAGTTGTCATTGTTGAGATTAGGATTTGGCCCATATAAATGAATAGACAGTCCCTATAAAGATGTGAACACAAACGTGTGTGTGTGTGTGTGTGTGTGCAGGCACACAGATAGCTAAATACATCCATAAGCCAATTAAATACATCCATACATCAACATCAGTTTGAACATCAAGCAGACCTGTATATGAAAGACCAAATAGATAAAAAGAACTGATATTTCTCTGAGGAAATATTTTGTCACTGTATCTTCTAGAGAAGTCAGGCCATGAAAGCAGCAGATAACGTATCAAAAGCAAAGCAAACTCAAACACAAAAATGGCAGTCAGGGGATTAAACTGCTTTTAGTTCAAAGTTGGGGAAGAATATGAAAGATTTTATTTTTGGAAGACTATCGCTCTCTACCCCCAAACCCTTCCCTGTGTGTCTGTTTGCGCTCATCGTCTTCTGTTTTCCATTCCCAGATGTCAAGGTCCCTTTAACCTCTCCATGATGATCCATGTAAACTGTTTCCGCCCCTCTTCCATCCCTGCAGGACTGTCATCCTGCAGGTGTCCTCTCCATTCCCGGTTTTATTCTCTGCCAAACACATAATTAAATCGCTCTCTCAATCTTCTCTGTCTCCATATTCTTATTGAAACACCTACCTGAGTCAACAGCTCTGAGTGTTATTGAAACTCCAGTGTAAACACTGTGCTATAGGGCTACCCATATTTAGCCACCGCTCTCCCCCTGTCATTTCTGCTCTGCTGGGGGTCTTAATATCTGTGAGTGAAGTGGAGAGAAAAGGTATTACTGGAAAGGAAAGTGCTGGAAAATCCTGTCCATTAATACTAAGCCGTTTCAAATTGATAGTTGAGGGACTGCAGTCATCTTTAAGAGCTGCCTATCATAGGAAACCCCCCAATTACTGGGGGTGTGTTGTGGAAGAGAACGGCCCTGCGTGGCTGAACAGAGGCTGTATGACAATTAGCATGACAGAGAGAGCCTGTGACAGTGCCATTCCTGCTTGGCTTGTGAGGACATTTTTCAGGGTCGATAAGCAGGTCATGGTTTTGGCACTTGCAAGAGCGGCCCGGGGGTTTTTTGAGTCCCCCTGAAGTTCGAGGTTAAAGTCTGTCATTTTGGAGGATTCTTCCAGACCTCTTTCCATTATCTTTTGATTTATTTTTCACATTTGTATCCGACCCTTTTTTCCTTTCCACTTAGATTCAGCTTTGTTTTGCCAGAATTAACTAAGCCAGCCTGATATTGAATAGTTTACCAGACAGGACACCACAGGGATTGGAGTGGTCATCCAGGGTCTCCTTATGTTAAATAAACGATATCAAAATATTCACAGCCTGTTTTAAGCATGTTGGCATGCAACAAAACAAGGTCATTTGAGACTCTGAAGCTGCACAGAATCGATGGCAGAAATTTGACTTGTTTCGACCTTCCATTAATGAGGATGGAATTGATTCCGATTGTCTCTCTTTTCTGATTGTAGTAATTACACAGCCTCCCTTTTTTCCTTGCTGTGTAATTACATTTCTGCTCACAAAAGCCACAGTATGTCAGACAGGCGTCATTTGCTTTGACTAATTGCACAGAGTTATTACAATGCACTTATTACTTTGACAGGCAAATCATTCCCAGAGGCAGCTGTTGGCTCCCAAACTCAACCTGCTACTTTGTCCTGGGGATGAGAACATGACAAGGAAGTTACCGGGTCAATTTACTGCCTGAAAAGAATAATAATAATAATAATAATAATAATAATAATAATAATAATCTATAAGCCAATATATTTACTTAATAAATTTAGTAATAGTCTAGAAGCCAATTTATTTTACTATGGTCACATCTCTCATCCACAAAGAGTCATTATTATTATTGTAAGTCAGCCTTTCAACTGCATTACATACCTATAGACACAAGTCTACCATACAGACAGTCAAAATTTTACTTTTCATACTGGACAATAATTTCTGCACTTCAACAAGACAAAAGGAAAATGTATTTTAATACTCTTTTACACGCAATAAAAATGGCCATTAGAGAGAGGAAACAAAGTGTATCTCAGAATGCTGTCAGTACCTCACATATCCAATCTCATTTTCCTCAAGCCGCTGCTTAAGCGTCTATGGTCTTTGAAGTCAAAAGACAGAGGTAAGAGATTTATGACTATATACTACCAGACTCAAATCCCAAAAGAAAAGATCTTATATAAAATAAACCTAAATGGATTCACTGAACACCCCACTAAATAAGCATACATTTCTAACTATTTTAACCCCTTGGGATGAAATCGTACAGTTGTTAAATAAATTAAAGAATTAGCTGCAGCCTAAATAATGGCCGGCACAGACCCATGGAGTGTGTTCATTTTGATCTATAAAGGCTCCTAGCTGCTGAAAATGAATATATCCTCATTAATTAGCAACAAACATGGACAAAATTTTGCACTGAATCAGCATCAGATTTCTCTCATATCAAGTGCTTTCATCACAGCGATGCTGTGTTCTTCCCAACAAATCCACACCACAATACCTGGTCATATACAACATTTAAACAGGACAAATGAAAACTACAATTGAAAAATACATTTAGAAAATGGCAACAGACAATGTGACAAAAAGTGTTTGTGTGTGTGTGTGTGGCACAAAAAGGCAAAAGACTGTGACAAAAAGTGTGTGTGTGTGTGTGTGTGTGTGTGTGTGTGTATGCCTGTGTGTGGCACAAAAAGGCAACAAACTGCTCTTCCTTCTGCCTGTGTGAAATGGGTGAACATGAACATGAACCTGTTCAGATAATTTCAAACCGGACACCAATGCAGTATCTGTTAGGAGAAGATAAGATTTGAAAGAACAGCACCAAGAAAACTGGTTTACACCAAAGCCTATCTGATACTCACACTGCTCCTCTTAGGATTCCTCTTCTTTAGTAAAAAAGAGATGCTGGATGAAATGCTTTTGATGGAGGGTAGCTATGCTTTAAAGCTTGCCAATTAAATGTGTTACTATGGCAACCTTTTAATCTTAAAGTGAGCTTTGCCATAAACAGTGTAAATACCATTTATTAAAGAGAGAAAAATTGAATGAAAAGATGTTTCTTCACCAGGTCATTTTGTGTAATATGATTTTTTTTCTATTTTGCGTTTTAGGACAGTGAGGCATAATCAGTGTTGGAACTTGAGAATTTTTGCTACTAGTCAATTGGGTGAGTTCAGTGTAAAAAGCACTAGGACAGATAACTTTTTCAATAGCCCATAATGTCCAATGTAATTTGCACATGAAAAGCAACCAAAGGTTGACAAAGTCACACCGTGACACATTTGGTACGTAACAAATCCCTATCAGTTATCCAGCTAGCTTAAGCTTTTCCAGTTCTCACATCCTCAAGTTTTTTGTTTTTGTCACGTTTTTTAATTATCCATTGTCAAGTTTTTGTCACGTCAAAAATAGTAACGAATCATCAGTCCATAGAACGTTATCCCAAAACATTTGGCGGGTCATGAAGGTGTTTTTGGCAAATGGGTTAGCAATGGTTTTCAACCATTCATGGCCAGTCTCTTTCTAACTAGTACAATTGTAAACACTGACCTTGTCTGAGGCAAGCATTAGCCTGCAGTTCCTTAAATGTTTGTCTGGGTTCGTTTTGTGAGTTGATTCTTTGACGCATTCTTGGGGGAATTTTGTTAGGTCAGCCACTCCTGGGAAATTCACCACTGTATTTTGTTTTCTATGTTTTCTCTATTTAAGATACTGACACACACTACTGGAATCCCAGGGCCTCTGAAAAGACTTCATAACCCATTTCATACCGATATATTTCCATAACTACTTTTCTCATCTCTTCCAGAATTTGTCGCTCACAGCATAGTGTGCTGCTTATTGAGACCTTGTAGCCAACTAAACTGTATATTTCTGAAAAGGAGCTATTTCAGTGATGTTTAGTCAACGGGGCTGGCAGTAATCAAGCCACGGTGTGCCTATTTTATTTGAACCCAGTTATCAATTAAATTTAGTTGATTGGTTGCTTGAGTAACATTAACATTTTCACAAAGAGCCAGTTGGGGTTGGATAACTTTTTTTTTTCTTCCATATGGGAAATGATAATTGTATACCCTGGACTCCAGGGAATGCCTATGGTTTTGGCAATGGTCTGACATAGATGCTATGCTTGTTAAGATGATAACTCAAAAACTATTTGACAGAGCTTAGTTAAACTTTGCAGAGGCATTGCATGTGTGAGGAACTGGAATTGATTAAATTTTCAGACAGATCACCCCAAAAATGTAAGCAAAATAGGACAGCTTTGACACTTAATCCTGTTAAAATGATAACTCAAAAATAATTTTATGGATATTTTTTTAAAAAAAGATCTTCAAAAAAAGAAAAAAAAATCTCTCCATGCCCCCTTCGGGGCTGTGTTTATCCCATTAGTGTATCTGTTACAGTTCTTACTATTATGTCATGTTGGTTGCAGTGCAAATAAGGAATACATAGAATATATTTATACTTTTAAAGAATATAAATGTAGGGTTGTCAGTCAATTCATTTTCTTAATTGTAATTAATAACATAAACTGACTGAATAATCGTACAGTTAATCACATATTCAATCATTTCACAATTTGATAAAATACGATTGTAATTATGTTCACCTACAGTAAAAAATTATCGCTCATCAGAACACATTAATATGTTATTGAACAAAAAAGGCAGCAGCTTACCATTGTTAAAATCATTATTCAAGTGAAAAAATTAAAGAGGATTTACCCTGGTAGACAACCTATAACCAGCTTGACTTTGTATATACCTTAAATAAATGTCAAAATGTAACAACATAAATTTACTACATGTAAGAAAGTACTATAAGTATCTGTTTAAGGGAAAGAAGAGAAAAAGGCTGAGCACGTTACAGTACAAAGTAAGAAAGATATAACGGGAAAACAGCAAGGGATAAATTAACTACAGATGTGTCACAGGGCTCCAGAAAAATAAGGAGGACGCGAAAGCGGATCTGCCCAAGCAAAAGATCTGGCAGAGAACAGATGATCGGCGGCGGTATCCAGGGAATAGGCAGAGCTCGGAATCCGGGGACAGGCAGGAGGTCAGGCGATCGGCGTCGGTATCCAGGGAATTAGCAGAGCTCGGAATCCGGAGACAGGCAGGAGGTCAGGTGATCGGCGTCGGTATTCAGGGGATAAGGCAGGGCTCGGAATCCGGGGACAGGCAGGAGGTCAGGCGATCGGCGTAAGTAAGAAGGCTAGACGAAGAATCGGTGGTCGAGGAAAACAAAACAGAGGTCAGGGGAACTGGCAGACAGAGGTACAGACAGGCAGGGAATAAACGCTCGAAATTCACAACTAAGGCTGAAGATCTCGCATTTGGCAGACGAGCCAGAAGTGAATAAAAAGTCTCTTAATCACTCTGAACAGTATCAGCTGGAGGAGGAGGGCATACGGTAACCGGTCCTGCCGGTTCACGGGACCGGCGTGGAGGAAGCGCTCCGGCCGCTGCTCGATTCCGTCTAGGGAAACCCTGAGGGCGTGGCGGGAGATCCCTGCGTGATGTCACAGGGGCTTCCCCGGAGGGATCCATGACAGTACCCCATCCTTCATGACCGCCACCCGGCGGGCGAACAGGACTTCCGGCAAGACGGTGTTCGAAGTCGGAGATCAGAGACGGATCCAGAATGTGCCGAGCCGGAACCCAGGACTGTTCCTCGGGGCCGTACCCCTGCCAGTCGACCAGATACTGAAGACCTTGACTCCGGCGCCGGACGTCCAGCAAGCGACGGACAGTGTAGACCTCTCCGCCGTCGACCAACCTAGGTGGTCGACGGTCCACTCCAGGATTCAAGTGAGTGCGAGGCCATACAACGCAACATCCGCTCCAGGTCCTGGTTGGCCCTCTCTGACTGTCCATTGGACTGTGGG
>JAODKE010000114.1:22770017-22785115 GCA_026779605.1 Mormyrus hasselquistii
TGGTCCTAAAATTGAACCCTGTGGTACCCCACTATGAACGCAGGCCCACTGTGACATTGTGCCTCTAATAACTACTCGCTGCTTCCGGTCAGTTAACCAGTTTTCGATCCTAGCTGCCACAGTTCCTAAAATCTCTGCAGCTTTGAGTTTAAGCAAGAGCCACAGTTGTGGAGGACAACATCAAAGGTCTTCTGGAAATATAAGTAGTTTACATTATAGGATTTTTTGTGATCAATTTCACTTGTAGCTTACTCAAAGAACTGAAGTAGTTTCGTTAAACAGGATCTTCCTCTCCTAAATCCATGTTGGCTATCCCTCAGAATGTTATTTGCATCCAGGTAATCGACCATTTTCAGTTGGATTATAGCTTCCATTATTTTTCCAGTAATGCTAGTTAAACTGATTGTCCTATAGTTTGCTGGATTACTTCTATCCCCTTTTTTGAATATGGCTGTTAATTAGTATGCTTCCAATCTGAAGATACCGCACCAGCAGATAATGATTTCTGGAATATTAAAGTTAAAGGTTGGCTAATAATATCTCTCATCTCTTTTAAAACTGTAGTTAAAATGCCACCAGGGCCCTGTGATTTATTTATTTTGAGCTTAGCTAGGCTTAATACCGCATCAGCCTCAGTTATACATATATTGGTCATAGACAACTCTGTATTCATACTAAATGGTGGTAAATTACTCATGTTCTCTACTGTGAACACCCGTGTAAAATAATCATTAAACTCATTTACTATATCAATTTCATTTTCAATTATAAGGCCCTTACTATCCTGCAAATTAGTGATTTCAGCTTTTAAAGCTCTTTTGAAGTTAAAATACTGGAAGAAACTTTTTTTTGTCATCCTTAGTCTCCAATGCAATTTTTCTTTCTACATTCCTCTTGGAGAGTCTAATGTTATTTTTTTTTAACTCAACCTGTAGACTTAGATACTCCTGCTTAATTTTGACATCATTAGTCAGTTTCCATTTGTGGAACAGAGCCCTTTTCCTCCTGACTTTATTCTATGTACACCATGTGAGTAGATTGGCCAAGGCTCCAGGATTTCTCTATCAGCGTCACAATACAGACCTGGAGTGTGGTACCATTGGAGGTGGCATGATGTTTAAATTTTAAATACCCCCCCCCCGCACCAAGGTACTCAGCAGTAGCAAGTGAGACGCCCCTACTCCAGATGATGGAGCCAAACTAATAAAAGCAGAGGGTAAAGTAAGCTGAACACACAGGCAGTTTATTCGCTGTCCAATAATAATCAAGTTATTAAATTGAAAGAAGCAAACCTTGCACACAAAGGGGACCACAATTACCGTACTTCACCAAAAACCGTACCGTACTTCACCAAAAAAACCTGACTGCCCTCTATTAACGAAGCCCCAGTCCTTGTCACCCTACTGAGCGCTCAGTGTCTAACTGTAGAGGCCTCAATTAAGGACCCCCCTTAACTGCCATCTTACTCTGACGGGTTATTTTTCACCCTTCATATAACACATTCGTAGTAATCTTACAACAGGGCACATTCATGCAACACATTCATAAAAACGACCTTATAACAGAAATTAACCTTATCCATTTGGCACTTTACAATTTACACCACTGTTATATTATAATAATCAGTCCGATAACATCAGCACTCTCAAACGAAAGTCTGCTCGGTACGTCCACAATGGCCGCTGGAGAAATCGGGCATCCGGGGCGTGCAGTTAGAAAATGGCGGGTCCGCCAATCTGTAGCATACGCGGACAATGGGGTGTACAGCAGTAACCTTTCACAAACTCCGCTCGCTCGAACCTGCTTTCCGACTAACTCTGTCCCGTGCAACGGTTAAGTGCGAGCAGCTTCACTGTAGGTACACCTGAGATACTCCCTATGCGCTCTACGCTCTACACCAGCCGTCCACACTAGAATGAAAACAAAACTACTACTTCACTCGCCGCCCCGTCCTCTTTTTTTTTTTTTTTTAAAGCAACTCTTAGCCCTTTTTTCTAGAACCCCGCCTGCTGCATTGGCCGGCTATACACAGCAGTATTACATCGTGACGAACGGTCACATAAAGTTAAAGTGCATTGAACGATGACGGCGTAACAGTGTAAACAGAAAGAGACATGATTGAGAGTGTAGTGGCACAAAAAGTGTAGTAATAATGATGGAGACAATATGGAGTGATGACAATGAGACCCTGAGAAGGTTGCTGTCCTGTGATCATGAACAGAGTATTATACTATAATAACATACTATAATGAATGAAGTACCATAATAATCTAAAATAAAGTACTATAATAATATACTATAATACTATACTATAAAGAGAGGGGGGCGTGTCCTGATTGAGGAGTTGAATGGCCTAGGGATAAAAACTCCTCTAGAGTCTTTTTGTCATGGGCATGATGGTGTGGAATCTTCTGCCTATTTGTAGAAGCTGAAACAGTTTGTTACTGGGATGGGACAAGTCTTTTACAATCCTTATAGCTGTAGATCTACACCTCCTGGTGTAAATGTCCTGCAGTGAAGAGAGAGCTGACCTGCAGCAGCGTTCCGCTGCACGGATCATTTGGACTATTTGGTCCAAAATGCAGCTGTTGCCGTGCCAGGACGAGATGTTCTGAATGAGGATGCTCTGCACAGTGTCAGAATAGAAAGTCTTTAGGACAGCATGAGAGACCTCAAACCTCCTTAGCTGTCTGAGGTGGTACAGATGCTGCTTTGCCATTTTTGCCTGAACACGGATATGTTCAGCCAACATCAGGTACTCAGAGATGTAGATACCCAGGTACTTGATTTTGCTCACCTTCTCCACTGGTGCTCCATTGATGATGAGGGGCTTGTAAACATGCTGCTGTCTCCTGAAATCTACCACCAACTTTTTGGTCTTACTGACGTTCAGCTGGAGGCAGTTTTCCCTATGCCATAGTAGCACGTTCTCCACTTCGTCCATGTAGGCCAGGGTTCTTCAAATCTGGACCTCGATTCTAAATCCAGGCCTTGTTGTCAGTTCTCCCAGGTAGTTACTGTAATAATTACTGATTCTGATTGGTTAGAGGCTTCACACTTGACTGACAGGTAAAGGAAGGCTGGAAATCCAGCAGGGCTCGGACCTCGAGGACCATGATTTGAATAACCTTGATGTAGGCCTTCTTGTTGTTACCAGAGATGAAGCACAACACCACCATGTCTTCAGCAAACTTTACAATGGAGTAACCACACAGTCCAAAGTATAGAGGGAGTACAGCTGTGGGGAAAGTACACACCCTTGGAGCTCCTGTGTTGGTGATGATGATGCCAGAGACGCACCTGGCCATCCTCACCACTTGAGATCTGTGACGAAGTTCAACAGCCATGCACACAAACCATTTGTTGAGGCATAGATCCCTATGGGGCTCTATTGTGTTGAATGCCGAGCTGAAGACAATGAACAGCAATCTCACATTGCCCTGTTTCTTGTCCACATAGCTAAGGCATATGGGAGATGGCATACTCTACCGATCTGTTGGAGCGGTAGATGAACTGGAGCGGGCCTGTGGTGGTGGGGATAGAGGAGGAGATGATATTCTTCAGCAGCTTCATGGCCACCGATGTGAGGGTGACAGGCAGGTAATCAACCAGGCTTAAAGGCTTGTTGTTCTTGGGCACAGGGATGATGGTAGATCTTTTGAAGCACATAGGAACCACAGACTTCGCCGGATGGACGTGAAGAAATCTGACAGCTGATCAGCACAGCAGGTGCCCAAAGATGCTGTCTGGACCTGCCACTTTCCTGGTGTTCACCTTGGTGTTCACCCAGTCATCAGGCTGTAGGTAGCGCTAGCTGCCTGACTAACCTCAAAATGGGCAAAGAACGAATTCAGTTCATTGATATGCAGAGTTGCCGCTGACGATGTGTTGCCCTGGTGGAAATGAGACCCCACAAGCTCCCGGTACCAGTGTTTAGCATCTGTCACCGCTCGCCAAACGGCATAGGAAGCCGGTTTATAGACGCTCATATCGGTGGTGGTGGTAGTGGGAGTGGCGGTGTTAGCGGCGGTCCATGCATTCACGATAGCGAGGCTCGATCTGTCCTCCCAGTGTTTCTGATTCGGGAACGATTTGATTCTCACCATAGGGACAACTTCATTAGCAAGCATGCTAATGAAGCTATCTGCTACGTCCGCAAACTCGTTGTTCCAGACCTGCGCAGACGACATCAGGTCTCAATCAATGTCATCGAGTGCATCTTGCAACGTAGCCTCTGATTGGCCAGACCAGCGTTGCACCTCCCTCGTGACCGGAGCTTCACGATGAAAGCTTTGTTGATATTCTAGTATGAGGAAAATGGCGTTGTGGTCCGATTTCCAAAACGCTAGATGTGTGTTAAAGCCCTGCTTGTACGGTGTGTCGCATTGATCTAGAATTTTAACTCCCCTCGTCAGACATGTAACGTGTTGATAAAAGTTCAGCATTACCTGTCTGAGACTGGCCTTATTAAAGTTCCCTGCCACAATGAGGTCCAGGTCTTTGTTTTGAAATGCACTCAGCACATCATGTGGTTCAGAAAGGGCCGAACCAGTGTCTATGTGAGGTTGGATGTAAACTGCTATGGCAATGGCCGAGAAGAACTCACAAGGCAGATAGAAAGGACGGCACTTTATATTCAGGTGTTCCGAATGAGGCGAGCAACAGCTGAGGAGAGTGTCGCGCTATTTGTTGTTAAGCATGAAACACACTCCTCCACCTTCAGCTTTGTTAGACTCTGCCATTCTGTCTGCACAGAACCTGGAGAAAGCATCCGACGGGGTTATGGCTTTGTCCGGCACGGTGGGGGTCAGCCATGTTTCACAGAAGCACAGAATGTTGCAATCCCTCATGTCTTGTGGGAAAGTAAGTCTGGCTCTTAGTTCGTCCATTTTGTCCTTCAGTGTCTGTACATTGGCTAGCAGGATATTTGGCAGTGGGGTGCGATGTGCCTGTTCTCTCAGCCTGTTGTGGAAGGCGCCGCGTTTCACACTGTGTTTCTTTGTTTTTCGCTGCGGGTAAGCGTCGCTTCCATTGTTTTTGTCCGAACCATGTAGTATCTCAGACGGCCACGACGGGTCAGGCTTCTAAGTGGTTGAAATTAAAAGCAAAAACTGATTTCCTACAGTATGTCAAGCAGTGGTCTACAGTCATAGCTCACTAAACTCAAACACGTGTGCGTATAACAGAGTACTAAAAATAATTAAATAACGGAAAACATGCAGTCTGAACAGAACAGTCAGGAAGGTGTCTGGACGTAGCCGCGCCACCTGAGGTCAGGGCTCTCTGCAGGCCAGTCAAGTTCTTCCACAGCAACCTTACCCAACCATGTCTTTATGGACCTTGCTTTGTGAAGTGAGGCACAGTCATGCTGGAACAGAAAAGAGTTTCCCCAAACTGTTCCCATAAAGTTGGAAGCATAGAATTGTCCAAAATGTCTTGGCATGCTGAAGCATTAAGAGTTCCCTTCACTGGACCTAAGGGGCCTAGACCAACCCCTGAAAAACAACATTCTCCTGACCCCCTCCGAATTCAGACTCATCCATAAGACCGCCAGATATACAGTAGAAGCATGACTTCACAGAACACGTTGCCACTGCTCCAGAGTCCAGTGGCAGATTACTTTACAAAGGCTTGGCCATAGAAGCTCATTCTGTAAAGCTCCCAGTGCACAGGGTTTTTGCTGGGGTTAATGCCATTTTGTGGCTGAATTTCTCTTGTTTCAAAATGCTTCCACTTTGCAATAATGCCACTTCCAGTTGATCATAGAATATCTATCCTATGGTGGCATCCTATGACAGTACCATGCTCGATTTCACTGAACTCTTCGGAATGACCCAGTCCTTAAAATTTTTTTGTAAACCTGACTGCATGGCTAGATGCTTCGTCGAATAACTTGTGGCACTGCATCTGAATGAAACACCTGAATTCAGTGATTAGGAGGTGTGTCCCAATACTTTTGCCCATCAATTGATACTTTTGTCCATATCAATTGATTTCAGCTTGGCTTTCCACATAGTAATCCCATCTACGATCTCCAAGATCACTAACTTGGACATCAACTCCTTGTTCTGCACCACAGTCTGTTAGGACTGACGACCTCATAACATTAAACACCAGCATACCACAAGGCTGCATGTATAGCACTCATCTAAACACCTTTCTCACCACTACAAACCCATTCATGACTTAAACTCCATAATTAAGTTTGTAGAGAACACCATGGTGGTAGGCCTGATCAGTGAAGAAGATGTATTAGCCAACAGGAAGGTGGTCCAACACCTGGTGGATTGGTCTGCTGACCCTCAACACCCAGAAAATAAAGGAGCTCATGGTAGAGTACGGAGCGTAACACGTACTCCCCCATCTACATCAATGGGGCCGAGGTAGGGCGTGTGTCCATCTTAAAGTTCTGTGGGTATCCACATCTCTTAAAAACTTTACTTGGGCATTTAACACAGCCATTTTGATAAAGAAAAGACATAAGCGTCTCCACTTTCTGAAGGGAGTTAAGAAAGCTCAGGTATCCCTGTGCACTCTGATGAATGTCTAACAGTGTACCTGACAGTGCATCTCAGTATGGTACAGCAGCTGTACAGTTGCAGAAAGGAAGACCCTCGAGTGGGTGGTGAAATCTACCAAGCACAACACCAGCACTCAGTTACCCATCACAAACACTGCATACAGTGACTGAGCAGTATCTTCAAGGATTCCTGTCACCCCAATCATGGTCTGCTCATTCTTCTACCATCCGGGAAATGCTACAGCGGCCTCCGCCATTGCACCAGCAGGCTGAGGTACAGCTTCTTACCCACAGCTCGCCATTGTACTCAATAGTACCTTACAGTGTTAATTCTCCAGCCTGCCCCCATCGACACATAACTTGGTACGTTAACCACATTTCTTTGGCTCTGTACCTGTACTCACCACAATGACAATAAACTCTAATCTAATCTAATCTAATCTAATCTAATCTAATCTAATCTAATCTAATTGAATCTAAGAGGGGGCAACACAAATTAACATAATGTAGGGAGGGGCACAAAACTTTATAATAAATTGTACTTGAATACTGGCAGCATTTGGATGGTGAATATGGTAGCGGCCCATCCTGTCCACATGGATCAAAAGCTGTGAGCAGTTGTGCAGATATTTTTTGATTTATTTCTGTAGTAACCTGGAGAAGAAAATAATGTCAAATGAATGTGAATGAACTTGTGTGTTTGTAAGTTTGGGGAAAGTGGTGTGTCAGTCTGGCTTGCGCCTGTTCTTGAAAGAAACCATTTCAATTCACAGGATGTGGTCCACCCCAAAATCAATAGCTGTTCTATAGTGTCACCCAGCTGGCCTGCACATATATCGGGGGGAATCCACATCTCCAATCCCACAACGTGGTATGAATTTCATATTTATGAAATCTGTCTGTCCATCTTCTAAGAACTCATTCTGGACAGAGTCACGGAGGTAACCTGACACCTCTTCTAGGTACGAGTGTTGATTTTGACAGCATATTATCATTTACTTTTAATCTCAGTTCTTTGTCGGAAATGGAACTTAATTTTAGTCATCTGATTTAATTTTTTTTTTTTTAGTCTAGATTTAGTCAACAGAAATTTCAGGATATTTAGTCAACTAAATCCAGATTTAGTCAACTAAATACACACATGTACACATACATACAGAGTGGTTTAACTCTATCTGCTCTAGATTCCTGAAGGAAACATGTAAAGCTGTTATGTCATGCCATTAGGTTTGAACATGCCGTCTTTAAGGACACGACAACTGTTGTAATATGAAACGATGCACTTCTTTGCAATTCTAACACTTTACTTGAGGGACACAAATATTTAGTAGTACTCAGTTACTACTGTAGTACAAATCATGAACAAACATAGTAGCTACTTGAAATAAAACATTTGTCACGATTCATTTGTGATTCATGAGATCCATATTTCGCTTGTTATTCATTACTTGTTCCTTTGGTAGTTCCTTCAGTAGTTGACAAAGGTTTACAGAATTAACATGTATGGTAAAAAATATAGCAACTGCTTGAGATGAAAGATGTTTCATGATTAATTAATAATGAACAAACATGAGATCATTATATAATTAGGACTTAGCTTGTGGTTATTTAATACATAAGTAATAGTATAATATTATATATTTCCCAGTTGGCACGTCAACATTTATTCATGGGTGAATCAACATCATGGATTAAGGTTGAATCACTATTGAATTTCGTTTTGATTTTGAAGATCGAAACAACGTTGATATTCCAATGTTGCTTCATTGTCATAATTTTCAACATGGGCGAATTTAGGTCTTGCATAAATATTGAATTAACATTAATTTTGGAAGATGAATCAACATTGAAATTTCAACTCTGGAGTCAATCTAGAGAGGTAGGAGAAGACACTGAGCAGAATGCCCGGCCATCACAAAAGGACACAAACTATTAGCAATTTGGCTAGCTGCATGTCTTTGGAAGGACTGTGTGTGATGGTGGGATTCAAACCTCGGACCTGGGAGGTGTGAGGCAACTAATCTACCCAGCAGGCTCTGGAAGTAGAACCAACAACTCAGCATTAATGTAGACCTATCAATAATAATATGGTACTTCATTTCTTCCAGCAAACCAGTCAGTCTCAAAGTTTCTTAGGAATGAAGTGGCGGATAGCATATTTGGGGTTTTTATTATGGGTTTTAATACATGCTGGGATCATAAAAGGAAAGAAAAAACAGGAATATTGATATGTTTTACACACAGGAAAGGAGGACATCTGCACGGCTTCAGTAGAGATGGGCTGGTTTTGTTTTGGGGACATCCAAACTTGAGGTTGACAGTCCAAATCAAAGTCAGAATATAAGAAGAACATGGTCTGAAACATAAGGCAAATCGTACCCGAGGGGCAGGTGATGGTCAATCGATGCGTGTCGTTCAACAGAGGGGTGAGATGGAGATGAGTCGTCAGGACAGAGGGCAAGATGGGTTTCGTGGTCTGTAGACGGGCTTGGGTCAAAAGACAGGTAGGCAAATGGAGAAACAGAAGCACTGGAACTCAGGAAAACCTGGAAGATCGTACGTAAGTGTGACGTATCAGACTGACAGAAATGGACGAGCTAATTAGCATAGTTACTGTCAGCTGGGGGAAGGCACAGCCTCCAAAGAAGAATCACTTGCAAAGGAAACTGCAGAATCCAAAAAAAGGCAGAGACAGATTGGAGTTCCCTAGGAGGTGTGAGCATTGCGCTGGGGATTCCCTGTGATGTCACTGGGAAATGCTCGAGGCCGATCCCTGACAAATAAGAGATACAGTGACACCTTGGAACACAAACTTAATTCATTGCAGAAAGCTGGTTGAGTTGCAATTTGGTTGAGTTTTCCAAGTCGAATTTCCCCATAAGAAATAATGTAAATTAATCAAATTAGTTCCTTCAAGTCTCACTGTAATTTCTGTTTTAAGGTCTACAGTTACTCTCATTGTTTTCCTCTTTGGTTTGCTGCTATCACTGCTCACTTTAATAGGGGCCATGATTACTATATCTAATGTACTGTATATAAGCACGAAAAAAATCACATCGAACACAGGAACACGGCTTTTGCACGTCAAACTTAGTTGAAAGGTACATTGAGAGTAATTCATAGGCATAAACATCCCAGTCGTTCTGTTTGCCTTTGTATCACCCCATCAGTGACATGTTTCTATCCATACAAGTTTTAGCAGGTCTGTTTTGTTTTGTTCTGTTCTGAGTTTTCGGTCAAGTTGCAATTAGATTTTTCTTTAACGACCCGTTCGAGGTCCGAATTGAGGGAGTTGAACGTGTCTCAACCCATACAAGTTCTTAACAGGAATGGTCAAGTTCCAAGATTTTGGTTGAAGTACAAGTCGAAAAAACATTCAACAAACCCATTCGACGTCTGAATTGGTCCAGTTAAGAGGTGTTATAGGCAAATTATATTCATTATAATAATGTTTATCATAATAATTTAAAGAGAAGGATTTTTTTTATATGCTGCTGTAGACATTATGTCGATTCAATGTAAAGATCTCGTATAAATTTCAAAATTTATAAGTATTTTGTTAACCCTTAGCATTAAACGTCGAAACGTAATGTAAATACTTCTCTGTATTTCTTATGAATCATGGTGTTATTGTACAGTATGCAATGTCACGTGTGGTGTTAATGTTACCTGTTGTGAATGGTGGTGCGTGCGCGTCCACCGTGTGCTGCTGGTGTAATGGGACTGCCAGCCCGGTGGCCAGTGCGTGCCAGTGTGTGCCAGGAGCGTTTGGTGTTTGTGCTCAGTTCCTTTAAGGGCTGCAGAGAGCGAGCGAGCACTGCCATTCAAATAAAGCCGCCCCATTTGCTTCCTGCTGCTGCGACACCTGGGTCTGCCGGTTATTACAACATAAATAAAAACAAAATTTATTCTCAAACAAAATACTTGCACATGACGCATCTCCAGTAATATTATAAGACAAAAAAACTCAAGTATCAAAAATTTTAACAAGTATCAGACTAGTGAAAACCAAGTGGGTTGTGCTTCTTTTTACACCTAGTTAACTTTCATGGCAGTGAACTTTTTAAACACACAAAAAAGAATCAGTTATTTGTTTCTATTCATTTCACTGCATTTCAGGTTTTGTTTTTTTGCCCCGTTATTTCTGCTCCACATGGCTTGCACTGAGTCTCGTTTTCTTTCGCACCAAATGTGAAATTTGTTCATATACTGTATTGGTATGTTTTTCCTTACCTAAGGCCCACTGTGACTCAGACTATGCTTCTGTCATACCATTAAGAGATTACACAGTGCTTCACAGAATTTCGAAGGTATTTACAAAAGCAACGTTATGTATTTCTAAATCTTGGTATGTTAAAATTCCCTGAGGTGAGAGAGGGCGTTTTCATTCGCTGACAATAGTGTTAGTACATCTCATCTCAGTTCTTGGCATCATAAATTCATTTTTATTTTATTACTGTCTCATTTTCGTCTATTAAAAATCTTTGTTGATAATTTTCCTCATAGTTTTGGCAACAAAATTAACACTGGGAAGGAGTATTCACCGACTGGGATTCCAGTCCAAAACAGAGCACAGACAAGCACTGCAGGCAGTTTTGAGACGCTAGTCAGCATAACTGCTTTGGAGAGAACATGCAAATACTATAAGCAGAGGCAGAATTCAAATCGTCCACCTGTGATGTAAAGCAACAGCATAATCCACTAAGCCACCATGTTGCCTGTGGTCAAAAGTTATAATACAATAACTATATAGATTTTTCCCCACTGAGTACTCACATAGATGACTGATGGATGTGAACGAGAAATCCAGCAGTGCCCTTTTGATATTATTGTCATAGCCATGACCTGTCTTTGCTTGTACAAGTACCTGCTGTTAGTCTCTGATATGGGAAACTTAGCGACTTGTTTTTGCTGTTCTTGCAATGCTTTTGGACACATTCATGGAGAAGGCTTTAGTATATAAGAATATTAGCTGTCTGACTATGACTTATCCGGCCGAGAGCAGTACTGTCATTTTCAATGGCACAACAAATCTCTCTGAAAAAACATGAGGGCTTCTCTGGGAAGGAGGTGCTGAAACACAGAAAGGCAACATCATTTTGAATCATTTTCTCCAGCAGTACAAGGGCATGCAATTAGATATACTGATGTCTTTACATTCTACATAGAGTGTGTGACAGATTAGCAGCTTGTCCATAGTCTTCCCCAACTGTGTGTTTTGTGCCCATCCACTACCCTTCAGCACCCTGTCCCGTGTAAGTGGATAGAAAATACAAGCTTGGCAGTCTTGGCAGGACATCAAACAAAGCACATATAAAACATAGATACATACTGACTTAAAATGTACAGAAAGCATAAATGAATATACATTACCATTAGATATCAGTCCCTAAACTTGGGGTCTGTCTAGGGTCAATGTCATGGGGTTAGGAGGGGTGGTTGGGTGGTATATCTAAAGACCATTCCTGCAAAGTCAAGCCAAGTGGACAGGCTTCCTGCCGACCGCTGCCATTTTCATCCTCCAGTAGACGGTGGCGGTTGCCCCCCAGTAAACCATGTAGCAGCTTATCCCACAGCCTGCTGAAAGTTGAGTGACGGCTGACATGAGATGGAGCAGTACTGTTGGCAGTGGAGACCTCCCGCCGTGTTCTCTTATGGAGCCCCTAGGCTCCGACGTGAAAGGCAGCCACAGAAAGAGAGAAATTACAGCTGGATGTGGGCATGATTCCACTGCTTAGAGGAGCTGCTCGCACACTTACACTTGTTGCATCAGGTGTCCCTTAATAATTTATTGATCCCACTTACAATTCTTACTAAGTAGTTTTAAGGCCTAGCCTGGGGCTGGGGGAGGGGAGCGGTGGATGGGAATAAAGTATAATTTTTTTGGCAGAATCAATCGGACTCACTGATGCTGCTGCTCTCTTTCATAACCATTTATGAGCTGCAAAATCTGTGATGGTAATTTTATGTCTTTCTCATTAATTCAAAAAGGAGACCATGATGCTGTGAGGTCACATGAAGGATTTCAGTGGCACATTCAAGGACTCGAGGACCATCGACACACACTTTGAAACGGATAAATGCAGTTCATATAGGATTCATAGAAACCCTTTAAAAACAAATAACATTTGTTGCCCCCTGACATTGAAAAATACTACACTACACCTTACATTTCTGCTTATACAGTATTTACAAAGGATAACCAAGAACATACATGTATAAGCCAAAAGGCAACATGTTCAGAAAGTTAATTTTGACTAATCAAAGTCGGTTGGATAACTAGCCATTGTCATTGTCAATAAACTCAGGTATGATTGGCTGCCTTCTAGGTAATATAATGTTAATTACCCTCCACCTGTGTGAAACTGTACATTGTAATAAGTGTGACCAGAAAAAAAGAAATTGCTCCAGTGTATCCAGATATCACTGGCTCTGTCAAGATGTTCAAGACCTTGTCTAGGTTGGGTTCCCAAAACAGGAGACCTATCAGAGAACGAATCTAATGGCCAATTTGAAGGAGTTGCAAGACATTTTGTGAAAGAACATGCAATTTGTGCGCTTTCTAAAATATCTCATGTCCTACGAAGGGGGTTCAAGAGTAAAATCAGTGGAGTTGCTTAAAGCCCTTTTCCGCTGGAAAGCCTGTGCAGTTCAATATCGGTGTTTATGCTGTGGTCAGGCAAAAATGTAGGTGTCTTTTGTTGATATCCGCTAAAAAATAGTTGCCATATTTTTTAGTTTTTCAAGAATTGAAAATATTTGTCACTCAAATGCCACATGTACATAAGGAATTGCATGACTGTACCTTACACATACATATAATACGTTGGTACTCAGGGGTGCTGTGCTGGTGTACAGTGGTTATCACTGTCGCCTAACACTTATGGGACCTGGGTTTGAGCCTCCACCAGGACTCTGTGTGTGGGGGGGTTTCCTCTGGCTACTCCAGTTCCCCCCACTCAGTCCAATAACATGCTGATGGCTGCCAAATTGTGCCAGTGCACTGGAATGGGTTGGTGCCTCATCCTGTGTTGTTCCCTGCCTTGCAGCTATAGCCTCTGGAATAGGCTCCAGACCCTCTGTGACCCTGAATAGGACAAGCAGGTACAGAAAATGGAGGAGTAGATGTCTTGCACTGGCCAGTGAGCCATTGAAGTACCATTCACATGTTGTCCCCTGCTGTACCTCTATTCCTCTTCTTCTGCAGTCTGGCTCTTATTTTACTGTGACACTTCAATAGATCGTCCAAATTTCATGATAATCACTCAGTCTTTACAGTCTCCTCACTTTCATCTGTCCAAAAAATGGCTCGTGGACGTTTGTCAGACTCTGGCCCCAAGGATCAACGGGACTGCATGGCTTTAGCATTCAATTAGCCAAGCAATCGTTAGCTGGAAAAAATGAAAATGTACTAAAATGGACAAATAAACCATATGCTTCTCTGACAGAATAAACATCATGAAGCGTTTCTGGTATATTTCAATCACTGTTTTCAGAGGCTTTGCACACTGTTGAGTACTTTCCCTTTCCTGTATATCAGTGTACAGCCGCACCATGTGCATCATACTGTCTGTCGCCGGCTTTGTGTATGTACCTATTTCATCCTTATAAATTGCACAATTAAGATTAACCTTGAGATGCCCTGGCCTCTGATATTATTTATAGCGGCAGCTATAGGTAATTACACATCAAGTGATGCGTCTCATTGCAGAAGGAGCAATGATAACACAGTAATAATGGCATCATGATGTGCTGTGAGGATTATTTTGACTGGTGTGCGGAACATTATCCAGAACCTGAAAAGAAGAGGGACACAGAAATAAATAAGTATCCCTGGCGATCGTTCTTGTTAAGTTATGGATCTGTCAAGGGGCCAGTCGATGGCCTGACAAATGCAGTAATAAGCTGACCTTAGAACCAAACCGGAACCTGACGGCTGACAAATCGAACCATGTCCATGTTCTATACCTGTGGCACTTGTTCCGGTGCCATGATCAGTTTTTGGGAAATGGAGTTTCTATACATTTTCCAAACATCACTTAAACACCTGAAAGAATGCCATTTCTCGCTGAACCCCCCCTCACCCCATATTTATCATTCTGCTGCCCACCCCCCACCCCCCAACTTCAAATGGAACGAAAAACTGTGGGTGAGTACAGATCCATTACAGAAAGAATCCATTGATCCCTGTGGCAAATTAATGAATGCTTACCTCAGAATGACAGTGCAGTGGCAGCTGGGGGATACGTTTGTTTCTTGTGGCCAATAGGTCACAGAAAGAATGTGTCTCTCAATGGAAAAGGACCAGCACAGCCTATTAAAAGGGCATTATTAAACAATTTGTTCGTGTTGCTTCTTGAAATTGTCAGATATTCTGAAATTATCTTCACTGTCACTGAGATGTTGCTGAAAATGCCATGGTAATCAACATTATTTTTTAGACTTCCTTTTCAGCCTTGAGTCACAGACACACACAACCACCGTAGGTAGCAGTATAAGGGTCCCTTGCACTGTGTAACAATATAACTCAACTCAAACGAAGGACATTTTCTGAAGTACTGAATGTATATACTGACAG
>JAODKE010000114.1:22788902-22799228 GCA_026779605.1 Mormyrus hasselquistii
ATAGTAGAAATCAGCTGGAGGACAACTGTAATGTTTCTTCCATAAAAGTCAGGTTTTTTTTACTGAAACATATATATTTTTTTTTTGGAAGAAAAACTAAAACATGCTGAACTGACTGAAGCTGTTCATTAGCTCTGCAAACTTCCCCTCACACCTAAGCGTCTGTGGAACATTGCATGGCGTTCTTTTACATGGCTAGATATTGATTATAGTGCACACACTCATGTAAGTCATAAATATGTGCAGTACTGGTCCTAGTCGTGCAGTAGGCGAGCACCACTGCAGGAGGCCCCTGTCTGAGGCAAAGACAAATTGGTGGCCTAGGATTGTCGCATACAGTATAGGGTTAACACCTATGTGCTATGGAACTGGTAACAGTGTGCATTCATGAGATAAGTCTTCATATTACATATTCCCATAGCACCAATGCAGCATTGAGAACCATATTGGCCACAGTGTTTGGTGAATTTGATCTTCGGAAAGTGGCTTCACTGGCTGTTATTGCGAAGACTTAGAAGCTATCGGCTCCAGTAAGATGAAGAAATGTCAAGTCCAGATCTACTCTGTGCAGCATGTAACATCAGACCCGTGGACCACGCATTTAGACGCAAAAGCCTGTGGCCATCTCACGTCCTCGATGGACAGCTTGGTGGCAGGGGGGTTAATGACGAGACCGAGCAGACGGAATGTTGGAAAGGAATTCTGGGATGCTGCACAAAGTCTCTGCTGCACCAAGTGTCCGTCATGCCAAAAGATAGCATACCCCATGGATGCGCTCATCAATGATCAACGTAAGAAGCCATTGCTAGCAGTATCTGACATCAGAGAACTTAATGCAGTAAATTAGAATCACTTCAGTGTTTTCAGTTCCACATCAGCCACTCTGTTCCGTCATCTGTTTCCCAAAATGATTAACAGAACCTATTACACAAGATTCACATTACCTTCCCAGTTAAGTGTCATTTTACGGTAGCAGCACAATGGTTGACTGACTCTTATAAGAGCTCCTCAAATGTAGGTTTCAATAGGCTGTAAATTGCTTTATTAGACTTGTTGGTTTGAACCCTTCACTGAGCTCCTTCTGTGCTCTTAATATGCTTGTTCAATACAATAAATATGTCAGATTTTTTTCAAGCACTATCGTTCACTCCCACAGTATGAAGACCTACAGTGAGGTGAATCGATGTTTCTAAACACTCCACGGCATGAGTATGTGTCACCGTATGTACCCAGAAATGGAGTGACATCATATCAAGGACACCCCCTGCCTCATGCCCCCTGCTCATCAAGAAAACAGGAAAATGAATTCGTGATTAGATTCTACCTCCATTCATAAAACCCATAACCTTTTAACTGAATTATTAAACTATAATTTAAATTTAATTATGTTAATAAGAAGTATATTTAAATTAGAATACATATATTGTCTATCAGCAGCATTTAATTTTTTCTATAAAACTTGGACATCGTTTTCATCATTTTGCAGATTATATTATACCTTAAACTCAGTGCTCGCATTTTACTGCATAACATATAAAAAATAAATTTAATTAGAAGTAATGATTTATGAGGATAACAAAGTGCGATTAATTTATTAGAATCCTTAGTTTGTATATTTACTACATTCAAGTGCAATATACTAGTAATGGGCGAAAGAAGTTTCATGAACCATTTGCTGTATTTTTGACCCCACTAGATGGTGCTCTTGTTTTGCTGTGGGGCATGCCTTAAACCTTTTTATGAACAGAGAGCACCATCTAGTGGGGTCAGAATGTACAGCAAATGGTTCACAAAGCTTCATTTGCCCATTAATACCATATACCGTACAATTAAAATAATCACACATCCTTGCCTTCATCTTCCAAATGCTTATCCATTACTGGGCCATACTTCAGCTGGGACTAAGAAGCAGCCTTTGTGAAACTGATATTCTCCCAAGATCTGCATGCCATGCTGAAAGCTTGCAGAGAGAGCCACTCGATGCCTATGTGACACCCTAGGCCAACTTTTTTATTTAACACTATATTTTAATAATGGCAGAGTGGTATGAACATCATTTCTATACTGAATACATATTCTACACCTGTTTTGTTGGCACTATAGCATGATTTTACAAGCAATTAATCGCCAAGTTGTGTGATTAATCGTGATTAAATAAACCCGCTTGCCCCACATGGTGCAGCTGTTCTGTCGGGACCGCGGGAAGCCTGGGTACTTCTAAGGGCGTGAGCAGGTCATTTTTACACAAGTGAAATCAGCTGGCCAATGTTGCCTATAAGATTGACCATCCTTGATTACAGGCAGCATCACAGTAAATAACCAGTAAGCGTTTATGACAATGAGAGTCATCAACACATAAGTGTAAATGTGCCACACTTTTGTAGGTTGGCTCTATTTCACACTAAGGCAGCTTTCTGACTAAAGCTCTGTGAAGCTATTGAAGGTTTGTGTTCTAAGCATGTCCTTTAGCTAATAAAAATACAAAAAAAAAATCCATCCATCCATCAATTCATCCATCTTGCAATTGCTTATCCTGGTCAGGGACACAAGGGGAGCTAGGAACTATTCCCAGGCAGGATAGAGAAACACACTGGATGGGGTACCAATTCTTCACAAGGCATATTCACATTTACACACAGGGCGGAACACCATTTAGCCTGCATGTGCTTGGAAGGGAACTGGAGTACTCAATGGAAACCTGTGAAACACAGGGAGGACATGTAATCTCCACACACAGTGGGGTGGGACGTGACTCTCCAGCCTTGTGTGAGGAAACAACGCTACTGAATGTATTTAACAGCAAACTGCCGTGTTACCAGACACGAATAGCTGAGATGCTTCCAAACGGTTTTTAATTAAAACTCAGAATACAAAAGACGCAGCTTCACGCTCCCTCTCTGTGGTTTGCTGCTGTCTACAGCCCCTTCTGCAGATTTACCCAGCTACCGTTTCAGGGTTCAGGTCCAAAGCTGCTTCTTGGCAACTGCAATAAAGCAATTAGGCAGCGTCCCGTCGAGCACAAGCAGTGTGTTTCATCTGAGGCTGTGGGTGGGTCAGACCGAGGGAGCTGATTGGCTGGCGGGTCAGCGGGGAGGCGGGTCCATGTCACAAAACACCAGAAAGCAAAAGGTCCGGTAAAGGTGAGCATAACACTCTTCTGGGGAAGCACAAAACATTCATGCTAAAACACTTTTATATTAGTATAAAGCAAATTCCCCCACTAGCAGTGGCATAAAAGTAAGCTTGTTATTATATGACTACATTTGCATATAAATAAATACAGGGCATTTCACAGTTTATGCTCCTTGTTAGCAGTTCAGGGTCCAAAAGGGGCAGTGTGTGGATCGGCGAGCTAAAGCCTCTGAGTCTGCGATCGGTATCGTTGCCAGCTCGAGTCCAGCCTTCGCACGTCTGTGGCTCCTTGAGCATGGACCTTAACCCCTAAGTTCCCTGGGCGCTGCCATGGGTGGCTACGCTTCGCGGCACGGCTTGTTCTCATGGAGCACGAGCTGCGGGAGGCGAAAAGACAATTTTCCCCATGGGGATCAATAAAACGCATCAATTATCATTATCGTTATTATTATTATTCTGAAGGGCCTAAAAGATAAAAAGGGGTCGCACGCAATAAACAAATCTGTGCTGGCATGGTGGTTTTACTTCATTGTCATTTTTGCATCTGCCGGTATCTAAAACAAGAAGGGGCCACTCGTATCTACGTGTGACACTGTGGGGCTGAGGCCGTCCCTCTTGCGCTGCTCTGTCACAGTAGACAGAAGGCCAGTTACGGCTGCCAAGGAGAAGGCGCCCACTTTGGCCTGCATTACGTGAAGCGGGCAGGACATTACAAAGCCTCTCTTTTTATCTGCGCCATTAATGTGCTGCCATAGTTCGGCCCACATCTAAATGTTTCATTACGAGCCACACGGAGACACAATTTCTCTGCCCATCTTGCCCCGGAGCTCTTGCGCTCTCTGAGAGCGGGAAAGTAAAGCATGACAAATTGAAATAAATGAGAGTAGGGTGAGGTGTTAGGAACGCAGGCGCTCCCCACGCTCTGGAACTTTCTTTACATTCACCGCCGACCCACAGCCCATCACCTCAACTTTTTATTCCTCCCTTTTTCTCCCTTGGTGGAGAGTAATGAGTGGCCATGATTAGTAATGGCAGGCAGCTCTGTGATGCTCACTGCTAACCGAGCAGCGATATGGAAGAGAATAGGGAACGGGGAGGGCGATCTGCCTCCAGCTTCAACAATTTCTGGGGCATAAAATCAGTCGGGTCTCACTCATTTTCTAAGAAATGAATCACCCTGCATGGTGCAGCGTGTTCGACTTCCCAACAGACCTTTTGTTGATGACCAGAAGAGCTTAATTGACGACCATCACCTGAGCCCTATGCATCTATGAGCCCAAACGGATCTATCAACCCAAAGCCTCACCCTAAACAGCAGCTCACAAAAGGCACCTCAGATACATTTATAATAAATCAAGATATCTATATTGTCACTGTTTTACCTGTTTGGGTCTTTTCCATCCTTGAAAATTTACACCTATCTATAGTTGCAAAGAAAGGTTTAGATACATCACTACACAGCCGCAACGCTTCAGCATAACCTACACAAGGCTATATCAGTAAATATTCTGTACTGAAAAAAGAAGTTAAGGAACTTAACTTTTTAGATATCACATTCGCGGTATATCACAGTTGGACTAAATTGCAGCAATCACCTACGTCTGATTTTGCAATTTCCCACCACTGATTTGTCCTCAAAGTTGCACACACACACCAGTAAGCAACTTATGAAATGCATCAAAAACTGCGAATGGAAAGCATGAACCCATAAGAGTCCCTGCCTCTTCACGATAGCACTTTACCTTGGGGTTGAAGGCAGCAGCACTTCTGTTGCCTTTTTTGATATTACCGAATCTTTGAAAACATTCTCCATTCCTTAATCGAACGCATTTCCTTAAATCAGAAATCTTGGTCTGTGGTGTGAGTGACAGGTGGTGCTATCATTCTAGGTCGCTATGAGATGAGCCGGGGGGTGGGGGGGAACTCACCTCCCAGGAGGGTGTACTCTCCTGGCTGGCATTCTGCAGCGACCACCAGGTTACCAAGGCAACCGGGATTAACAAATTCAGCAGACTCATTCCACATTCCGAAGACAGACAAGTGCAAAACAATAAACAGCTTTCACGGGTTTAATATAATATTTTTTTGTTAAGAAGAACAAAGCAAGATACACAAACTTCACATTTGACTTGCAAAATAACCATCTCTGATCTAGATGATAAAGGCAGGGTTGGAGTCCATCAAATTAAATGGACTTTGATTCCTAAGTTCTGTTTAATTGCACCCACTAATGACCAAACCATCACTACAGCTCTGCAGGGCTTCTCCCTCTCAAAGGTGCCATAGCTCTGAAAGTAATTGGGCTCCGCTGACGGACCAGAGATCCCAGCACTACAAAGCTCTGACTGCTGGAAGCACAACAGGTCAACTGGAAAAAAACTGCTTCTAATATCACTGACACAGTTGGACTTGCACTGACGTTGCAGGAGGGAAAATAGAGAAGACACAGACTGTTTCAAGGCAAAGTGCATCTCTGAGCCTTTCATTTACAGATGTGAACCATTTTATCTGCTAACAGCTCAGCGAGGCTCACGATGGGGACTATGAGGAAAACAGCGATACAGAGACAAAATGGTTTGGCACTTTTCATTAAGGTAAAAGCAAAGCTGCAAAAAAGGGTGTTGTTCATGAAGGCGTCCACATTTACACACAAGAAAATGACGCACACACACACACACACACACAGTCTTACACACAATCACATAGAGAACAAGTTACATTCACACAAACATTGAGGGAGAGAGATCTGCCAATCACCTTGCACTCCTATTTGAAATAAAGACTACTTTGGAATGGAGTCTGACGGTTTCTGAGTGCTACACATCATCAACCTTAGACACAACGCATTAATGACGTACAGCACCAGAAAAGAGACTAATCCAAATTTTTAAATCTTGGTTGAATCCTGGCAGAAGGCTACGCTGAGCATCAGGTTGCTCAAGGCTCAGGCTCAAAGATTCTAAGACCACAGTACAGAAAAACAATGCGAAGCAGGAGACACTGAGGAACAACCAAAAACTACCCAGGTAGAGGGCAGAATTGACTCGCTAATGCGATAGATGACAGTGCCTCAGGAATCGGAGGGTGACCTCCAGTGACCTTCAGAAAGAATGGGAATCATTAAGTGCAGGTGTGAAGTGCACCCTAGAAGCGCGACTGAGATCCCAGCAAGGCAGGAGTCCTTCGTCAATGAGAAACAGAGAAGAACCAGGTTGGAGTTTACAGAAAATATATTTTGCAAGTATACCCATGAATTTAGGAATGAGTGAAACAAAAAAATTGTGCTGTGGTGTACTGCTTCATTTGGGATCTGAGATTAACATGTGACCACACTTCCTGACACGAGTGAGACCTATCACAGGGACAGCAGAGGTGTTAAGAGAGCTGCATGTCCTAGAGAGATGTGTTGCATCAAGTCCTCCATGATTGGCCACTGTGGGTCAGTCCGTCTCACCTGGGTATCTGGTGAAGGTTCCTGGTCAGCAGCACGGCTGCCCAGCTCCTCTTCACTTGGCACCAGGGATGCCTGATGTTGCCTTCAAAGGCAGACCCCTCATTGGCTGTCCAGACAGGTGCTTCTCCTTGCTGTATCATGTTTCCATGGGGAAGGAGGACAGCCAGTCTCTTTTATGAAGGACTCCAATAATGGCTAAACATGAAGAAAGAGACACTGAATTTAATGAAAGTATTTCATTGCCCTTCGCTCTTATGATCTGGTAATACGTAGAACTGGGCTAAATTAAAATATATGAGAAGTAAGGGTTGAACAGACACAGAGGTGTCCTGCATTGTCATTTGTTTGCAATAAGAGCTCACTGGTGCATTCAGACAGCCCAGAACAAGAAGATCAGATCAGAACATGGGTGGTGTAGATGAATATGAGAGTTGTGGGTTCCCTTATGGACTCCTGGAGTGACCTGTAGAGCGTGGAGACTGAGGGCCGTGTGGGACCCAGGCAATGTGAGAAAGGCTCGGAATCGCAGTAACTCCACTGCCTGATAGTAAATATCCACCATTTTTCTCTTGCTGTTTGTCTGGAGACTATGGGGACAAGACAGGGAGCAATCCAGGGGGGGGGGGGGGTCCTAACCCATGGCAGGGCACACTCACATATGCACCTATGGGCAATTCACTCACTTCAGCATGTTTTTGGACTGTGTGTGTGGAGGGAGGAAAGCCCAGGACGACATGCAAACTCCGCACACACGGAGCCGTGGCGGAGACTCAAACCCTGGTCCCAGCGGTGTGAAGCAACAGTGCCACCCGCCTGGTAAACAGCAAAGCACAAATATAAAACAACATATGATTGGATAGCGGCGTGTATTTCATCAGTTCAGGGGTATCCGGCAAGACGTTCTCACTTCACCTGTCTGCACATCACCTGTCTGCCTGCGGAGTGTCGACCATATGTGAGGTTCTTTCACAGCCGCGCCGCTCGGGCTGCAAGACGCCTCGCGCTTGGTGTTTAGAGCAAGAGCTGCCTGACACCCGGTGACGTTCTCCGGCAGCTTGTGACTCACGGCGCTAATGAGCAGCAGGAGCACTCCGTGCACCATGGGGGCAATGAGCTTCCCTTAGGCGGGGGGTGGCGGGGGGGGGGGCACGGTGTGCGATTCGGAGCCCAGGCTAACAGAGCCGGCACAAGCGCTTCGGGAGAAGCGGATCAGGGCGAGGATTTGGGCTTTTCCTCATCTCTTTGATTTTATCCAACTTGATCAGTAACGCGTGGCAGAGGAAAGTTTCAGCTCCCTCCACCAATAGTGAGACTTAACTTTGATCTGGAAAAGAAAATAAAGGAAGATCAAGGACAATTCTTAGAGTGCAGACTTAATTAAAAGTGATTTATTGGGAGGCTGAGAAACGGTGGGTTGGAGATGTAAGTTAACCGTTTCAGAACATTTCCATGTAGTAGAAAATGGTGCAATCCAATTCAGTTTAATCTAACATTTCATTCAAATGACACCTGCACATACTAGAATCATGACAAGCAGCTTTATAAGAAAAAAGCAACTATAAATATGCTTCATAACCAATGACAGGCTGTTTTCAGTCCATGTAGGACAACGACACAGAACAATTTCAATAGGCAATTTCACAGCCGCGTCTTACAATGAAGCAGATTTCAGTAATATTACGATTGTTGCTGGTTTGCCTTGAAACCTGTAGCTAGCCAGGAGGGTAAAGTGGGTCCTGCAGCCCTGCCTCCCCCTCACCCACATACATAATTATCTCCCTGTGACGCCTTCCTAACACGCAGCTGACAGTATCAGCAACTCTCAGCAACTGCAAACGTGTGATTGATTCCCTCTGAAGTGCTGTGACATGAATACATAAAATTCTGTCACTATTTCCCGCTTGCATGTCAAAAGCTAGAGATAAAAAAATTATAATAATATTCCAGAATTACTGTAAGTCATCATAGTATTGGTTAGTGGAACATTGGAATTAGACCAAAAATGCATAGTATTGTAGTACATAGCAACAATAATAACAGCATACCAAATAGCTTCCTCTACAAATGCACTCTTGTGTATTGTCCTATAAATGCTGATAATAACCAGATAATAAAGCCTTACTGGCTTCTGGGTGCAAACATTTCGCAGTGTGTTCGCTGTCTCTGCCTCTTTCATTACTTTTAATTCTGATTAACCACTTCAATAACAGGGCTTCTCTATCAGGTTATTCACGAGAAGGCGACGCCTATCACGGAATGATATACAGAGAACCTTAGCCATTTACAGTACTGCTGGGGGTCATATACATAAGAAGGGGGTGTTTCTTATTCTAGAGTGAATATGAAATGTAAGCTGCGGGATGCTGAGAGGGGTCAAGCTGGAGTTATTTAACTGGGGCTTATTCGGGACAAGTAAGTACATGCTATTGACATTTCACCTCATCGGCATCTCGATGTTCATGCAATGCTGGTCGCCATCAGCTCGAGGCATCGTGCATAATTAATGCAAAAAAAGATTTCAAAAGTGTGTGATGGAATTCTGGAACATAATTCAATGTTTTGCCATTTTTAAATTATTTTATACATATTTGTACGTCGTTGTGATGTTGGATTACACACCTGCTGAGTGTCTTTCATTCACTTTTATACAGAAATAAAGATTCTATGACATACTAGTGGTGAAAACAACTGACTATAGCATGCAACATGTGCCACATTAACTATTAAAAACCATTTTTTGTTTGTTTTTATTCCGGACACAAACTGGTGATTCATTTCTCTCTCAGTATAAATGCAGTCCCCAGATAAAGATTCTGTTGAGAATGACAATGACAGTGTTGCAGAATGAATGCATTTTAATAAGATTAGGTCAGGGTCCCCACCATATACTGTAATGCAACCAATTTGCGGCTTGACTTACATAATGTTTTCCATATCCCAATCCAACACTGTTATTAAGATCTCAAAGCCATTGCATATTATTCGCGCCATTATGACTATCTCTGCAACATTAAAGACTACATCAAAACACAAGTAAATTATGGAAATATGAAGTGCAATGAGAAAAATACATGTCCATTACCAGATTCATACGTACAGTATACGTATGTTAAGAATGACACTTCAACGCAACAAACTGCCATTCGCTGGGAAGATGGAATGGACCTCAAAAGTTCATGGGGAGAAAACTGCCTTTAATTATTCAGCTAAAGAGTTTTCCCACTTATAAAAGGGTCCCAATTTTTCCAAACAACAAGCTGGATAAATAAATCACTATACGGAATTTTTAAAAGTCAGGAGAATAAAGCTGAGAGGAGGGTTGAAATCCACTCGCCCCTGTAAGGCAGCACCCTTCTGCCTCTTAAAAGCGAACCTCTCTGATCCATTATTCAGGTGAGAGTTTCTTAGTTGAAATCACGCGCCTACAGTCTGCTGCCATTAAAGGATCAGCGATAATTGTGATCCTGTTCCCCAAGTTTCCTAGCAATCATTAATGCAGTGAGGGGGCAATACGGCAGAATTAAAATTCCTCCTGTTCCTCTGTGGGTCAGGCTGTAAATTTAACAGCCACAACCAACTGCATGACTAATGAACAAATCGATCACTGGTCAATAATTTACTGCAGTGTGCGCCGATCGACAGTGTGGCTGAAGAGAGTCAATGTAACTAACACTTTATACTTCCTCATAATTATATATATATATATATATATATATATATATATATATATATATATATAT
>JAODKE010000114.1:22811432-22834768 GCA_026779605.1 Mormyrus hasselquistii
GAATCAAATTTTGGCAGAACCGAGAAGTCCTCGCCTCAGCTTATAAAGTAAAAGGTCGTCCTTGACAATATAGAAGCTTTGTGGAAGTCTAAAATAGAATGAAGAGGAAGTCAATGTTCACCTTGTCTGTTTTTGTGACACATTCACAGACGTTGACTATTTTCCCCTCATCTCACAACTCAAGGAGTTAAACTGAGGATATGCTTTCAATCCTCCGTATAGTAAAAGTTGTACGACTTTAGAGAGTGTCACATTGTGGCTCGTGGATCACACTGGCAGCAGTACCCAATAACACTGAAATCAACACCAAAAATGAGTCGGAAGAAACCAGTATAGACATTGAGGATATAATTGATTTGTAGCTTGTTTTTAATTATAAGCAGTTTGCTGTATGATCACTCTATTGTTCCACTCCTCACAGGTACTGTCAGTGAGGATTTCAGCCAAAAAGCATTTGAAAATGCATTTGATCTCCAAGGTCATATCATAGCTATTCACATCATTTTTCCTGGACAACATTCAATCAGTTACACAGTCTATCAGACTTCGTGTAATATAATGAGTGTTTGCAAGCAAGTCTACAGTAGTGAAAACCTCTTTATAGGAGAGACAAAGGAAACAAAGAAATGCAAACTGCTATTATGGGGAAAACAGAAGATTATTCTCTAGTCTCATTGATTATATGGCATGAACTTGGAATATGGAAGTTTCCTGTTTACATCAGGTTTCTGGTATAACTACAAGTTAGTTAACTAAAATAATTAGCCTTGGGGCAGAAGGGCTTGCAGTTTGGCAAACTGGCGTTTCTTAATTCACCGTTTGTGTCTGTGTGTGTCGCTATGTGTGTATCTGCGTTTGTGTCTCACTGTGTGTATATGTATGTGTGACTGTGTGTGTGTGTGTGTCACAGTTTGTATGTTTGTATGTGTTACTGCTTGTGTGTTGTCTGTGTGTGTGTGTGTGTGTGTGTGTATATATATATATATGGTATGCGTGCCCATTACCTAGACAGTTGTCATAGAAGATGAATGGACGGTGTATCTAGCTGCATAAAAAGGTAAAAATTCACTTGGCATAAATGTGGCAGCTAAGAAATGTAATGAAAATGTAGCACTCCGAAAAACATGATTTAATGATATTAAACCTTCTTTTGTTTGAAAGCAGAAACTTTCACCATTTCAGGGAGCAGCATTGAGTTTCAGGCATGGACTCCCTGGTGTGTCACTCAAATAATTCAGGCCAATTACAGGAGGCCCACAGGTCACCACCGACAGGGATGCTGGCGTGCAGGCCTCTATGCCTGCCTGCTACTTTCAATTACAAGCATAAACAATTTTGCTAGTATATAAGAAAATTTCAGGAAGGGAGCAGTGGAAAATATGGAATGAACAAGAGTGGAAATGAGAAGTTGGTAAAATGCAGCATTTTTCAGAGAGATGTCAGCCGCATCAAGGGCTAGTCGTATGGAAATGCTTAAAGCCTAAGATGAAGTAGAACATCTGAGCAACCTCCTCTCCCTACAGCTGGTGACGGGAGCAAACCAGCCATGTCTAAGAGCGTCTTTGCAGGTTTGCTGCCTCAGCTTATCAGACATGCATGTACAAACGGGGCTTAATTCATACATTAGTAACATGTCACACTTGAACTTTCTTCTTTGTGGTTTCTATGGATTTTATCTGAAATACTGAAATGAGAAATGAACACACGCACATTATTATATTCATAATCACACTACAACCCGCACATGCATCTTTCTTTACGTATTGCACCTAGACATTTAGAATTAATCCCCACGGAACATATCTCAAAACTTTTCACACTTCTAGTCTTCTTAGATATGTCTCATGTCCGCCAGCACGGAACCGGTGCCGGGCTGGTTCATGCTTGGTGCCTTTTGAGAACCTGCCCGCGTTTCCACTGATTTCATAATCAAAAAAATTTTTGGATTTAAAATTTTTAAGTTGCCGAACCGAAAAAAAGGTTTTCAGAATATGACTCACACCTATGACAGAATCATAGCAGTGACATATTCAAGTACAACCGCACTCCTTCGCCTATGTTATTGCTTAATGAGAAAACAAGAACATCTTTGTCAGCTGCATTTGCCAGATTCATCCAAGCGTTGTCTTTCTCACCGATTCTCTCACCGATCACAGAAGTGGGGAAACGCGGCATTAAGTCTCTGACTTCCTATATAACGAGGAATAAGATGAGCGCCACAAAACAAGGTATTTTGCTCAAATTTTGGCCAAAGTTGTGTTTGAGTTTTGTTGCAGGGAGGAGATGCAGGATGAATTAACAATAAATGGTTAGCCATTTATTGGTCGTGCCATTGCTGTAATGTAAAAGTGAATCTGAGAGCTAAATTTTCCATGGATGAAATAAGGCATCAGCGATATCTGTCAACATTTTTGTCACTGTATCTAAATTATTACCACTTTGGAAGATGCTGCAGGCCCTTTGTACTGGCATGTCTGACCTTGAGGTCCGTTGAAACAAGTGAGTCTTTTCTGGCCATCAATCAAGCCTGGTTTTTGGTGCGACATGCTCACTGTGTGCTAGTGTGGGTGTCAAGAATTTATTAAAATTATTCTCAAACAGCATGATTTTATCACAGTATAAGGCAGTTAAATTTCAATGCATAACATCTTAACATTTCCTTTTCCTTTGTGTTACAGACACATCTTCTGCCTGACATTACAGTTTTTATATGGCAGGTATAACCCTCGAAACACCCAGTTCTTGTTTTTCCTCACTGTTTTTCACTGGTGTAGAAGGTTGATCCCAGAAACACATTGAATATTCATTTAATGTTCATTTAATGTTAATTTCTACACCTCCAATACAATAAAAAAGGCCAAATCCAATAAATAACTCTATGTATTAGTTTTTTTCATTCATCACACAGCAATTGAATCTGAAAGAAAGGGAAGAGCACAGACCTTGACTGACTTTATATAGCATGCAACAAAAGAGGAGCATCCGTTCTCGGTTTAATTTCTCATGTTACACCTACATGGGTCAAAGCTGTATAGATACCATCTCCAGGGCCTTTAATGTTGGATTATACTCATGAATGATGCAGCCCGTGCATTCAATTTGCAAAAACGATTCTGCGTTTCTTAGGTCCTTCAAAGCAGGCATCAAAAAATATATTTAAATCATCGTTTCACACAATTTATGTTTATTACTTATTATTATTTTGGTCAAGGCCGCAATTTTAAGACTATACTTCATGGATCACTAGTCATCTATCCATTTCCATTATCTTAGTACATAGTTAAGAATGTGGTGAGGAGCAGGCTGCTGTTTGGCAGGGCTTATGGCAGGGGACCGACCTGGGCTCACTGCAGTGCTGTAAGAGGCCTGGAGTGCAAGATGAACTTCACATAAAACTGTAAAGCACATCAAGAGACAGTACTTGACCTTTTTTTACCCTTTATTTAACCGGGAAGGTCCCATTGAGATAAAATATCTCACTTGCCAGGGAGTCCTGGTCAAGATATGCAACAAAGTAAGATAAGAAGTTTCACATCAAAGTACAAATGGCATTAGACAACACCACAAAAACACGCTCAAGCAAATAAGCACACAGAGATCAGGAGCTAAAATCATGGAAGATAATAGCACACAAACCATATATAATAGCTTACCAAGAAAATAATAAAAGTTAAAAGAAATGATATTGTTTTGTGATACCCTTAGAGCAGGAGTGTCAAACTCCAGTCCTGGGGGGCCGGAGCCCTCCACATTTTTGGGTTTCACCTCATTTAACACACCTGATTCACCTCCTTGCAACTCCTTGTGCTGGTTACCACACAGCTCTTGAGCGGAATCATTTCTGGTGGAACAGGGAAAGTACTAAGCTACACAGGGCTCCGGCCCCCCAGGACTGGACTTTGACATCTCTGCCTTGGAGCCGTGAGAAAATGTGGCCCCAACAGCAGAACTTCTAGCAGACATTTTAAGGAATGGAATGATGAAACAAAGTTTTTCCCTTCAAAAAGGCTGAGCAGAGACAGTTCATTGCGCATGCTAATTATGTGCTAGAAGAAAAGCAGACTCTTCATCTGAAACAGGCTTACGGCATTTCGCAGATGCTGGCTGCAGTTCATGCCTTTCCTTAAACAGACCCTAGTGTGAGCTTGACACCACACGCTGCCCCAGTACATCCTCACCAGATACTCAGCTAGATGTCAGCCTGGGCACTTGGTTTCTTGTGACATAATGGCCACATTCTGCACGTTTTCTCAGGAGGGCAGTGAGGTATGCGGCAAGAGGATGCCATTCTCCACAGTATGTTGCCAGTCACGTTGCCATCTATCAGCCCAAGCTGATGCCTGCCTTGCCCAGATATTCCCAGAAGGACTTCTTTGTCAGCTGATACACCATCTGTAGCGCTAATTTTCCTGCAGGCCTCTGCCCAGCTACCTGATGTCCAATAGGAATTCTGCATTTGCCTTTCTTAACAATCATGTTCTTTTTTTTTTTTATATAACAATGTCAATAATCTTTGTAGTGAGATAGAGTACACAATGCACAGAGGGAAATGTAGACATGATTTTTTTTCAACAAGTAGCGCTCTGAATACGGCAAATTAATGTCTCTTGTGTGCTTGACCTTCATAAAGCATCCGTCAGACAAACGGCTGTTTTAAAGTTACTGAAAATCACAGGCGAGAGTTGAGAGCACAGGTGAAATTTTCTCCATGCTAATTTACATCTCATTTGCATTCACCTCACATACAAGCTGTAGGCCAAAACTATATACATTTTTAATGCAAGAAATACAAAGTTAAAATAAAATATCAAGGCAATATAACGCAAAAATGTTGTCATTGTCAGAGGAACGGAAGATAAGCATGCTTATTTCATTAACAGTGTGGTGCTGTTTAGCTCTTTGAGGTAGGATTCTATACCTGAGATTGGAAGGTTGTTGGTCCAAATCCCACAGCTGTCAGTGTTGGGTCCTTAACCACAGTTTCTCTAAAGACACTTTATTTTTTTCATTTTTTTATTTGAAGCCACCGAGAGTCACTTTTGAAAGCATTTGCATTTTATTAATTTAGCAAATTTATTTATCCAAAGCAACATACAATTGAGCAAGTAGGGCCAATCAGGCTCAGTAGTGAAACCACTCTGTAACCCTGAGATTTGAACCCATAGCCTTACCAATTACAGGCACACTGTTATAACCCCCTGAGCCACACAGCGCCCATTGTAACAAAAATATCATTGTAATATAGAACTATGATTACAGTGCTGAGCTTAGATTTCACTTGGTTTTCTGATTAAAACTTTGACCCACGGGTCAGTGGCGGCACGCAGTGGTACCAGCATTCAGTGATAGGTAGATTCTCAGGGGTTTAATGAATCACTTCAGCTGAAGTACTGCTATATAAGGTGTTCTAGCAGGAAGCTTCCAAATGGAATCTAATGGTGTCTCATTGGAAAGTGAATTCATCTAAGAGGAGGAAACATTTGAAGCCATTCATGTTTTAATGTTGAAGAACCTCTATGCTTTTTTAGCTACTTTTGCTTCTTTGGTTATTTTCAGCCACAAAATAGGGAAATACTCAGTATTTCTCTCCTGTGTCAGAAGAATTGGATGGGAATTGTGAGACTCGCTCACTAACTATATTTTATTTGTGTATGTCCAAATGTCTCCACAATGTGATAAAACCTTTTATGTTAATAAAAATTTGTGAATGCCATCAAAAAACTAAAATAAGTCTTGTATTTTGTTTGGTTACTTATGGGTAAGGCTAGGGCTTGGTAGGGGTTAAGATTGTCATGTTGGCATTACAGTTTTCCTCATAGAAATGAATGGAGAGTCTCCACAAAGATATAATTACAAACCTGTGTGTGTGTGTGTGTGTGTGTGTGTGTGTCCATATCCTTATGGGGACACAATGTCCCCAATTTTTTTTCCCTTATGGGGACTAGTTTCCTGGTCCCGTAAAGGAAAATTCTATTTTAGAAAAAATGGTGACTGCTATGAAAAAGCTAAACTGAATTTTAAGTTGATAAAATTCAAATGTACTGCAATTTGGATACTACCTAAACATGTGCATCAAACCTGAACATCTAATGTATAATTAGGCACTCATTTCTGCCAATAAGGTGAATTAAATCAGCTTATGTCATTACGTAAAATGTAAATGTATTGTAATTGAATAGCAAACTAAAGTACTCATCAAACCTGAGCAAGCACATGCATCTGATGTATAATTAGGCACTGGTTTTGCCAATAAGGTGAATTAATTCAGCTTAAATTATTACATGACTGGAAATTTACCCAGGTCTGATTGCAGACCTTCGCTCTACAGAAAGAGTGGCAAAAAAAATTAAAATCCTCAAATCAGTTATACATCTATTATTCACCTGTTCTTACACGTTCGTTCTGCATATAAACACAAAGGATCAAGGGTCAACAGTTTTTTATTTATGAATGTGCATGTCGGATACACAAATACAAAGAAACTTACTGAACGCCTTGGTAATTACATAATTAAAATATGTACGAAACACAACAATAGACGTACATGACAATCAACACACATAAACACAGAAATACACAACAACCGGCGTACATAACACAACAATCAACAACAAACATACATAACATAACAACAGGCATAATGGCAATCACCATACACAATCAACGTGCATAAGAAGAAGCCTGCTTATTGAATACCATATTCTATATACTTATGTGCATTGATTTGCTTTGCCATATATTCTGCCTTTCCCATTTCATTAAAAGTGACTTAAATAATTGTCTGTTTCACTTTTTGCATCAGCCCATGCAACTATTCACTGACGTGAAAAAAAACGTTGATTGTTTTGCTAGCCTGGACCCTGGCCGCAATTTAACCAGAAGCCCAGCTACATAGCCAATGCGCACAAGTGCACAACTGCGCTCCGTAATATTCTGTCTGAGGATAAACACTCAGTCTCAGTCACATTTTCAGGCCGGAGTGAGCATCAGCTTTGTCACATTATTAAAAATATCTCTGTCCACTGGTACATCAAAAATGCTTCCTTCCGTGTAATATCATAGGTAAATCTGTATCGAAGACAAAAATTTCAGATAAGTAAAGGTTAGGTGGGAATTGTAGTGTCTTTCATCTGCCTCTTACTTCCATTCCCCTTCCAGATGTCTATTCTCTTTGCCTTTACCGCCAAACCAACAGGTAAAGTATGTAACATAGGCATCCTACACACAATAACTGTGCCGGTGCCCCTTTGTCATTTGTACGCCAACATTCACTGTAGAGAAATCACATGTGATTTCCAGGATTTCCGGATAGCCCACTCTAATAAGCACAATTATCCCACCAACCTACCCTACGACTGATTCATTTCTCCAGTTCTGGTTTTATCGACTAAGCTGAGCGAGTTTTATTGAGTGGGCCAATTGTTTCATACTGGCATCGACATCCACTTAAAGAGGACAATTCCCTTTACTTTCAATGTGGATTTAAATTCAAAGCTTTCTATCCAGGAATTAAAAGCTTTACTATCAACAGTGATGTAACTTTCAAAATTTTAAGGTATTTAACTCTTTCTCCAACTTTTGCTTTTATTTAATAATGAGTGGTACAACTATGGATGCTTCGGAACACTAAACATTAGTTGATTCTATGCTGGTAAAACTTCTGCATGTCAGTGGTCCAAACCAGCCATGGACTCTTACTGCTAATGTACCTTCCCAGCAAATATAACTAGATAATCAGGTGTGTGCGTGTGTGTGTGCGCGTATGTGTGTGTGTAAGCACGACACAGTTCGTATAATGTATACTGTACACTTCAATAACTTTTTGTTACTTTTAATGTCAGACTGTACATGCATGGATTATACAAGATGAATTATATATAACCAAAACCATTACATGAACATTACATTGCATCTAATCTTTCCTCCTCCAACACTTGCTAACCTGTACAATTTCTCAAGTTACTGGATGGATCACCTGGAAATGTGAAAGCCAATAAATGCGTTTTTACCAGAATGCTGTGAGTCCTTGTCTTGACACATAGGTCATTACATTTCTTGACACAGGTACACTTACATTTCACTCATGGCAATTTTCAAAATCTTTCCCTACCAAATAGGTGGTTACTTGTATTCCTTTGTGCTGAAAATGTCATTTATTTTCTTTATTTTTTACAAATATATTAACCATTTCTATTCTATTTACTTCACTTATGCCCTACGACCAGCAGTTTCCGTGACATAAGACAGATCTGTAACAGATCTATATACTGAGCCCTAAAGGGACCAAGGACAATTTTTGTTTTTTTTTCCTGTATGCACAATGTACATTCAACTCATTTACATTTAACTGATGTTTTAATCCAGAAAGACTTAAAGTCAAAAAAAGGACTATAATTTATGCATGTTCCAAGGATTTGAATTCGCAGGCCCTATGTTGTTAACCCACATGGTACAGCATTGTACTATCAGAGCACAATTAATGATATACGAACTAACATGGTCGTAAAATACGGGACAAATCACATGCTGGTTCAAAACACTCAGAATGCAGCATTTTATTTTTCGATACAGGCCAGTCGCACAATTTACGGGATGGCTGCAAACTCGTTCCACAACAAAACAATAACATTCTCCTTTTGCACAAAAATAGATACATTAAAAAAATTAACATTCTTATTTACAGTATATTCATGGGATTAGCTTGAAGTAAATCCCACATAATACAGGGAAAACCAGGATGTCAATCGATCAGGCGGCAATAGATTAAGAGATATTCCCCTGATAATAGGTGATCTTTGTCCTGTGTAAAGTAACTAGAGCACGCTGGGACAAATGCAGGAAGAACAGCTTCATCTAAAACCACATAAATGGCTCCTGCTCTTGGCCATTCATGCTACTGTGTAGCTTCAGTAATTCTGAAGAAGTACTTTCTCCAGGACATGAGGGTTTGATAAAATGTCCAGGTCCAGATCCATTAGCCCTTCTGAGATCAGCACGGATGATGGCAGCAGGGCCTTTATTTTTATGCTCAGATGGCATTTTGAAAGGCTGAAATTAACGTCCATAACAAGTTGAGAGCCTCTCTTGGGAGGGCCGTGTCCCTACTGTCAACCGTGCCGCCGCACTGCTGACAGCCGTGTGACTGCAGAATTTACGGATTTGCCTGCTTTCATTTAGGGATTTGTGTCTCTGGCTGCCTGGGAGGTCTGTTTGCTTCCCATGGAAGCCATTTGTTTTATCTCTAAATAATTATAGCAGGAATTGACGTTGTACCAAACCATCTCACGCAATGCCAGCTTTACCCATTTATAATAAAGTCTGATATTTTCCTGAAACAAATGTTCCCAGCTAAAGGATACAAAACAACAGACCTCCATCTGGGAGCTCAGTCACAAGCCCGTATATGTGCATACATTTTATTCTTCGTAGTACAGCACAAAGATTTGACCACCACCTGTTACTACGTTTCACATTTCCCTTTGTCTCATTTGCAGGAGATCTGGGAACCAAAGGGTTCCTGTTTCTCTTCTTTTAATCCAGAAACTTGTTTGTAGAAAATTGTATATCTAAATACATGCATGTCAATATTTCACAGTTCTGTGCATACATGTCGGACTTGGAGATGGAACACACATTCATATGACTTTTAAAATGGATGATGAGCCCTGCCCAGTGCTAATTCAGCCAGCACCAGTCAGAGAGCGTGCCCTACCTAGCTGTGCATCAGTTACCATCATCATCCCTCTTCTCCCTGCAGTGATTCTCCTGCCTTTGTTCTTCGTCTCTGTCCAGCTGAGCTCCAGGCTTCAGTGTATATTGATTTTCTGAGGTCGCACATTAAGACTGAGGTAGCACCTGTTCCCTGAAACTTTTGCGACGGTCTCTCTTTGTTGGAGACCCCTCACTTTTTACCCTCCTTGAAAATATCCCCTAAGAGAATTTTAAAAACAATGCAAAAATAATATCTGTTTGAAAGCTCTAATCTATTTCAATTTGTTTTGCTTCCAGATGCAATATTTTCACAGTACCTGTGATTTTTGGGCAGGATTTTAAACTCGTGATGACTCCTGCTGAAGTGACAGCAGAAATACTTTAACACCTTAAGAGGAGGCGCCGTAGATACAGACACGGATCTGTTACATGTATTTCCTGAATAAGAATCCATTTACAGAGACCATGCCTATGAAACTGGGGTAGCGGTGATCCGGTCTCCTCTCTTGGACTGGGGTTTGGATGGGATGTGTGTGGTCAGTGGTCACCACAGTGTCACTGCTGACAGCCCTCTGTCACTCCCTCAATGCCCCTGTCCCTCCATGCCAGGGTCTGGTCCCTCAAATATGAGAGGAGGATCCAGAAGAAATGAAAAGAAAGAGAATGATGACTTTAGTTTCAGTTGTTTCCACTGTTTAGCAGTGCAAGTGTGAGAGCAGTAGCGTTTTCAGAGGTGGGGGAAGGAGTGAAAGGGGAGGGAGAGATTGAGGAATAAATAAAGAAATCAAATGTAAAATTGCCTTATGATCTGCACAGTCATCCTTTTGTGGTTTGGTACTACAATTAGCTGCCAGGAAGTGCTATAGGGAAAAGGGTAGCCCCGCCTCCCCCCCAGGCTGCTTCACCCAGGCTCACTCCTCTACCCCTGTCCCATAGTGGGCATCAGAGGGACCGCAGCATCACCATATTCACTCTTCCATCCTTGTCATCATATCATATCTTGCCACTTAGGGGACAGTTAGCACAAGGAAGAAGCCACACCCGACCCGTGCCCTAGCCCCATGAAGTGGGTCAGTAATTGGCTGCCATTTGTGTATACAGACTGAGCTGAAGTGATCTCAAGTGTCAACAGCGTAGTGTAATTGGCTGGAGTTTGAAAAGGAAAGAAATTAAAACAGAAGAAACTGCACTGTTATTGTTCCATACTTTGGTTCCATTGTCAGGCTGGAAGAGTCATCCTGAGGATCACGTCATTCTGGAGAGAAGCCTGTTGCAGAAAATTCAGACACCAGCAGAGAAAGAGCTTTGAGCGGGGTGAAATCTGGCTGAGGACATTTAGGTCTTATTTCAGAATAATAGCTTCTCATCAATGTCTTAATTGTTCCTTGTGGGATTTCCTCCGCTGCCTCCGCCAACACCTGGCCCTCTATTCGTCCCCACAGCGTCTGATAAACAACAAGTAGCCATCTGGGAGGAAGCCTGGTATACAGAGATGTGCTTTTTGTTCTTTCAAAGGCAGCTTTACTAAGCCATCTCCACAGCCGAGGATGACCCAAGCTAACATGGTTGATGACTGACTTAATCAAGCCGCTGCATCAACTCAACCTTCCATGATCATCAGGATCTAGAGAGAGTTAATCCTACCCCATGGCAAAATAAAACAAAAATAAAAACAGTCCTTATCAATTACAGTCTGTAAGTTCCCTGGTTGGCCAGCAGGTGTGGCTGGTCATCCTGTTCTGCTCCCTGTGTTCCCCTAGGTTTGCCCTATTTCACAGTCCCCATTGTTCCTCCTGTTCCCTGGGCTGACCATGCCGTTGATTAACTTCGCATCCCAAACCATAATTTTTGCCCCAGAACTCAATTGACAGCTGCATGGATGTTAATACAGTCTGCTGGATAGTGATAATTGCCAGAGGCACTATTAAACATCTACAAAATCACTCCTTTAGATTACATCTACTTATATACTACAGTATTTGCATATATTTGCACACTCGCGCACACACACACACACAACTTTGTAATTATATCTTTGTGGGGACTCTCCATTCATTTCTCTGGGGAAAACTCTAATCCCAACATGACGACTTTTACCCCTACGCAGCCCTAACCTTACCCATAAGTAACCACACAAAATACAATTTTGTAAATCCTATGTTAATTGTGTTTATGTACTTCAGCCTATCCTTGCTGTAACGTCATTGTTTACCTTCTCTGTGCCCAGTTTTTATTTATGTGCTGTATTCCTTGTATCTCCAGGTCTTTGAGTATCTAGTTTAGAATTTGGTGATCAGTGGTCATTGTTGACACACCACACAACAGCGAGGTGTGTCCTCTGAATTTAACCCATATGTGACATAGCAGGAGGCAGCTAATTCAGCACATGGGGAGCAGTGCTTGGGGGCGGTACCATACTCAGGGTACCTCAGTGGTGCCTTGCTGGTGGGGATCTGAACCAGCAAACTTTCAATTACAAGTGCGCTTCCAAAACCATTAAGGCTCCACTGCCCCGGCTAGTGCTCGTTGTTAGTGATGCACACCTCTCCATCATTTAAGTCTCATTACCTCTGTATATATCCATGCCCATTCTTGGTTCACTTGTTGGCTGCTGAAGGTGTTCGAATGTGAATGTATTTGCTCTTAGTTGTTAATTGCTGTCAACTTGGTTCCAGGTCTGTTCATTTCTCTGTGTTTAGTTCCAACCTTTGTTACTTCTCGCATCTCCTACCTGCCTTTGTTTAGACCCGTCGGGGTCTCTTTTGTTTTTAGTTCTTTTGAGTTATGTTTTGAGAGTAAGGTACCCTATTGTTTGTAATCCACATCATGAACTGTCGTCAGTCACGTCCCAACGTAACAGTCCGATTACGGAAACGGCGGAGGGGGCTGGGTGTTCCTGCTTGGGAGGCTCGCGAAAAGTTTCAGTTGTGCAGTGGGGTAAAGTTGAGCTTAGTCAGATGAAGAATCCCCCACAGCCCTTACTGTTGTCATCCGTGGGAAAGCAAGAAAGTAAGAAATCAGTTTTCCTTTTATTACCCTGGCTGATTCGTCTCTGCCCCCTCTGGTTGAAGTCTTCCCTCTCTAGCCGATGCATAATTCAGCAATCCCACTCCATTCCCCTTCAAAGACATCTCCTTTTAATGTCTAAACTTTGAACTGCATCATACATAAAAAAAAGCCCCTCATCACCCCAACCTTGTGAAACTGAATGTTGAACCTCAACACCCACACACAAACACACAGACCAGTGTATAAAGCAAGGCTATTACTGGGCCGTGCAGGCCATTAGAGTGACAGCAGCCCTAGGAGACAGGACACCGTATACATGCCAGAGTTCAGTCAATTTTGGACGGGTAGCAACTATAAAATAAGCTCTATTGTACATTACAGTAGTGATACTTTAACTCCGATGTTGTACCTCTGGGGAAAATGAAAAGTATGTGTGTGCGTGTGTGTTTAGGGGGGAGGCAGATATTATGGTTGACCTGGGCTAGATTCCAAGAGTGTTCACTAGGCAAACAACAAATAACAGCGGGCAGAAAAACAACTACAGGAGTCACCAGTGAGATCGTCTCCTCTGACCCGGGCGCTCAGTGCCAGGCGCATCCAATCAGAATCCTGCTCAGTGAGCCTCCGCCAAGTGGCCGTCAGGGGTATTACCAGAGACACCGAGCCAGACTTGTCAAGAAGATAAAAGGGGGAAATGAAATAAAGGAAATGAGTAAATTACCTAATCAGTTGCTTCATATGGCTTCTGAAAAAATGAAATAAAATCAAATCAATCATCTACATGAAAGTTAAATGCCTTTCAACAAAATTGAAACAAACTGGGGAAAAAACACACTGATATGGAGTTGAAAGTCCAGACTTTGCAAAGACCACCCTTCCTCAGAATCCACCAGAAAACATTTGGGCTAAACACAAATATGGAAATACTGACAGTTGTTTTAGACCAACCTCTATTTATGTAAATCTGACTTAATTCTGGCAACGTATCTGAAGTACGATGAGTATATTCCATTGGGGGGGCAGATGCATTTGACCTTAATGTCCTGCAAGAAATACTTACGCTAGATTGCTAGTATTAAGAAGCAGAAGACAAATTTGAAAACCAATGCAATGCTTCACAGTCATATTTTACAGTTTTTTTTAAAAATGTAAGTCTTATTTAGAATACCTTGCTTTCACAAGCTTGTTTATTTTTTTCTGTAGTTAACTTTGCTTTTCACCAACGGAAATGACTCTGCCACCTGGGATACCTGTGTTAAGAGTCAAGAAAATGTGCTTAACGTTTCTTTTGCCTGTTTCTAGCACAAAATCTTAGCCCACATATATAAATGAATGCATAATTATTATTACTATTATTTCAGACCCTAGTAGACTACGTATTTAGTGGGGCCACGTGGGGGTCATGCATGTTGTCACAAGGACACTGCTGGGGGTGGGGTGGGGGGTGACATAATTTTATTTTATTTTTAATTTTATCCCAGCCCCAGGAATTCTGCAGACAAGGAACCGATGAAGTCTAATTTCAAGAACTGACCCGGTGACAACACATAATGCATTTACACAATGCTTTCTCTGTTGCTGCTGTCGTAGAACAGAGAAGTGAGCCTTGTGTATGAGTACTATTAGCTGGCTGTTTATATTTTGTTGCTGTTTATAGTTTGCTGTCTCCATTGCATGCCGTGTTGAAAAACACCCTTTAGCTGTGAATATATTTCCAGGATAACAGGGCCTTTCCTGTGTTATTGATTTATTATGTATGATCTACATTACAGCAGAGTGTCAGCCTGTGTCAGGCTGCCTCAGTTGTTTGTTAAAATCAGAGCTTCTTCCTTTTTGATGTAGTCTGTGTTAAAGCATTAGGCCATCTGGAAGGTGTATCTGCTCCCCGCGTGGATGTCCGTGTGTTTGAAGGTGAACATCTCCTCTGTAAGGGCTGCACACTGTGGTGGAGTTGGGTACGATACAGTTATCAGAAAGTTTAGCATTTTCTTTTTAATTTAATGACTGATGACCAAAAAAACCTTAAGAAATCCTTTTTTTGCCCACCGAATGTGTTGCTTTCTGATGTCATCTCACCCCCCCCCCCTCCCCCCATTAGGATATCATCCCCCACCTTTAAAAAAACCCAAAACCTTCCAACAGGATGCCCAGCAATCTAGTCCCAGAATCAGCACATTCAGCTGATGATCTAATATCATATTCAATATGATTTCCTGCAATGTGGTAACAGAACAAAGTCCATAAAAGCCCTTGAGAAAAACTCTAGCACCGCCTTTCACTATTTAAATTCAGTCAGATATGAAAAATGCACTTTTGCTCTTCAAAAAGGGCAATTATACTTATTCTTCCGAGATTCTTAATAAACCATCTACATATTACGTCGTATTGATTTCCTGCTGACACAGGCACCTAATTAAAAGGCATCTTAAGTCTCTGCCTTACACCAAGTGGTCTGGATTCACTCTACAAAATCAGCATACCCTTTTACTTAGCTGTGGGCTAATTAAAAATCCAGCCAAATAGAAATGATAATTGGTCATTTAACTGATAGCTACAGTTGGCAAACCCCAGCAAAGGGTCTCCGGACGAGATTTTCGTGATGAGGAAATTTGTCACTCTTCATCTCGTTTGACTCTTGGAAATTGTTTGTCCCGGTGCTGATGCAGCGATAGTCTCTGGAAGTTCGCCCAGCAGTTATTTGCTGATGTTTTGGGTTAAGAAGTGTAATACAAGATGTTCCCTCCCCCTCGTCCCCATTTAGATAGCCATCCCTGATGAAATTGATTAGCCCTGCAGCGATAGTTTGTTCAAGCTGCATGGATGCTAATACAGTCTGCTGGATAGTGATAATTGCCAGAGGCACTATTAAACAACCACAAAATCACTCCTTTAGATTACATCTACTTATATACTACAGTATTTGCATATATTTGCACACTCTCGCGCACACACACACACACACACACACACACACACAACTTATACACACAATTATATCTTTGTGGGGACTCTCCATTCATTTCTCTGGGGAAAACTCTAATCCCAACATGATGACTTTTACCCCTACGCAGCCCTAACCTTACCCATAAGTAACCACACAAAATACAAGACTTTTGGTATTTTTAGTTTTTTGATTGCATTCAGAGATTTTTTTGGGAACCTGAAGAATGGTCTCTACAATGTGTTAACCTGAAAATGTCAAAAAAATGTCTGACAATGTCAAAAAGCTGTTTTGTTTTTGGTCCTCACAATGTAATATAAATCTAATCCACACATACTGTATATGTGAGTATGCTGAATGGTCATACTTGCCATGTTTTTAAGACTATAATGCATATGTTACATTAAAGTTTTTTCAAAGCAGATGTAAAAATAAATGACTCATCTAGACATTTAGCTTAGAATGTTCATCTGATTTGTCTTCCTAAACATTCTGTCTACATCATCCATCCATTGATTAAGCAGATACTTAAATCTAACAAGCCCACAATTGTAAAAGTGCCCCTCTGCCATTAGCTCTTTCCTGGGGGTTAAGACAGAAGTCACCCAAGCTCTTAAGCGAGGGACCGTACAAGCCTCTACAGGATTTTTTTACGGAGCACAGAACCAAACCTGTGGTTCTTTGGGCAGAAGTGAGGGTGAGAGGCAAATCAAATAGGACACGAAAACAGGATTGACCTTGAGCTCTCGCCTTTCCTTTGCTTCCCCTGCGCCCCCCAACCTTCATTTAAGCCTGGGCAGCAGCAATCTGTCAGCAGATTCATACACTCACTCTACCATTCTTATATATCTATTCATATTATGTATTCAGGCATTTCAGCCTTGCCTGTCCTTTATCGCATGTATAATATATATAATATATTTATACTGACTGTTTTATCGTCACAGACTCTTGTGCCCTAGAGGAGTCCAGCACCTACAGTATGGGCATGAAAACAAAGATTTATTTTTACCGAGTTGCTTAGCAGCCAACGCCGTTTCTGATATTAATCCTTAGTCTTGATCATCGTGCGACTCGGTGACGTTCCTCCTCTGCTCGGCTTGCCGGCCGGCCGAAGGCCACTGAGGAAGCCTTGTGCAGTGGGAGGTAGAGAGACGCCACAAAACGAAATCCCAGAGGGCAGCTGACTAGCGACGAGGTCGCAGCACGGAGCGCTAATGGGCATCTTTTCGCATTTTTAGCTTAGGGGCGTTACGGTGTGTTTCACGGGTGTCACTGTGAGCAGCGATTGTGGAGCCCAGTGATCAATTAACAAAAGGGAAGGTGGATGGTCTAAATTACAGGCAGCGGTGATGAAAACAAGCCACTGACGCGTGGGGGTGGCTGTTTATCCTCATATCCGTCTCATTATCTCAAAGAATGGAAAAGGTAATTATCTCAGAGACGCAGGACAACGCCTTAGCTTTAGCTGCTATAGTGGTACCATGCTTCATGTCTCTCCCTAATTAGGGGAAGCTTTCCGTTGCCAAGGCAGAGCCAAGACAGAAGCACATGGTGGATCAGCAACGTCCTTATTCCCATTGCAGTTCCTGGAATTGAATATCTTAAAGAGCAACGGCTAGTGTTCCACCAACACGTTGGGTCCACTGTGTGAGTTACCTGGTCACCAGAGAATGCTGTAATATAGAGTAACAGTCCATCTTCATGCATTGGTTTACCTACAATGGTACCCTCGCTTGCTTTGTTGAAAACGGCACCTTCTCAAATTCAGACACGTAGCTCTCTCGTTTAACTCTCGAGACACTCAGCTCTCAACCAAGTAATACTCTGTCTAATGTCTGTTCCCCCTCCAACTGAAGTTCGGTCACACTCCAGCACACTGTATGTCACATTGGATGCAAACACCTTGCAGTTTTTTCCAATCTGAACTTAAAACATATTAAGATATTTCAAACATTTTAAATCTAACCGTACAGTACTTTTTCAGACAGTGCTACTTGTTCATTTTATTCTTTCGGGGAAAAGGGCCAAAGAGCATGAGATATAAAAGGACGTTAGGGGAGCCACGGTGTTTATGGCAGGTGAGCCAACTTTAAGTTTTCTCCAGGGGGCTATTTGTGTCAGGCAGCAGCATGGCATTGGTGCAGAGGGACACGGCTCTCTTACCCCCTCTCCCCGGGGCACAGCGGCTAAGCAAAAGCACTACAAATAAATAGCCCTCATTTCATAAATGAGCTTACGACGGAGGACGTGTTATTATGTAAAACAGCTCGCATAATGGTCGTGGACATGTAACCCTTTCACCCGAACAGCAGAAGCCCTCTCATTAATATTTCATTTTTTTTTTTCAAAATCAGGCTTAAATATTAGGTTGTCATTATACTCTAGCACTTATGTCTCATTCCAACTATTTAGTTGCTTTTTATTATACATGTGTAATTATGCATCAATCAATCTTCATTCCTATTTTACAGAAGCTGTTGCTGTTTAGCAGTATGAAGTGCTAAAACCAAATATTGGTTAAGGCGTGTTTGAATTTTTATTTTAATTCAGTGTGGACTCCCTACCGCTTAGCCGCTGGGGTAGTTAAATGGTTATGATGCACTTATCCTGTATGGGGGTGTGTTAAATTCTGCCGTCGAGTTTAGGTAGTCAAGGTAGACAAATGATTCTGCGGGAGTCAAGCAGCTGCGCATATCTTTGTATGGTTCGGTTTGTCTTTGATCACAGTCACATGTGATCTCACCAGGGCTACAAAAAAGGACAGCATGTTAGGGGCCAGCAGCGTTGGTCACACACACCAAAATCAGCTTGAACCAAAGCCATTATCTGTTCACTGCTCTCCTTTTATTTTTTCTTTCTCCTTTCCCTTCAATTATAATGTGTGTGTGTGTGTGTGTGTGAGAGAGAGAGATCTGCATAGATCCCTTTGTCTCTCCACTTTAACTGCCCATTAAAATGAGGTCTCCATGGAACTAGGTTTTGATACAGATAAGCGGATAAGACATGACAGAAGGAGAAACCGAGATCTACATTTTGCCGGATGGTCAGATGAGGTCGTACATGAACTGTGCCCTCCAATCAAGTTCACCGCAGAATGTGGATTTCGCATGCCGAAAGCAAGTGTTGGGCATTTCAGGTCCAGAAAGTACGAATCCAGACCGAGATTTTGCTTCTACCAACCAGTTCAGTATAAAGAGTCACAGTCAGACTATTCAAACCCGTGGTAGAAACAAAATCTTGGTCTAGATTTGTAGCTTCTGGACGTGAAGTGCCCAACACTGGCCAAAAGGCACCATCCTCTACCAAGGGTAGTCGGACACCAGTTACATCATAAAAAGAAACCAAGTGAACGTCAAACCCAATAGTGAACTTAATTGATGTTGTTACAAGCTTACATTGGTTTCTTTCCTTTCCTTTCTGGAGCTAATGAACTTACCGAGGTGAGCAAACTGAGACGAGTGAGAAAAGAGGAGCTAGGGGGCACTATAGGTAATGAACAAAAAACAAAGAAAGGAACTCCAAAGAGGATAGGAGTGGGGATAAGGGTGGAGGTTGATGACTCCAAGGATGATGCCAATATCACAAAGCCAGGACACATTGTGATGAGACAGGCCCGTCACTACAAGCGCTTGACAGCTCATAAAGAACACCCAACAGCTAATAGGAAAGTGAGATTTGGTATGTATCTTACACCGTCCAAAATGCCATGTTGTGTAACTGGACAGAATATACAATTTTGAGAAGTCTTCCTATCAGAAGAGCTTGTATAATCACCATTCAATCACTGAGCAGTCAGGCTAATCGTCGCATTTTGAGCATGACATGAATGGCTGTCTGTGTGCCTGGGTTTTCAGCTTCCTAACACGCAGACCACAGGTGGTGAGAGTTGGTGGTTGTGTCTCCAACAGCATTACACTAAATACAGGAGCACCTCAAGGTTGCTCTACACTTTCTACACTCCTGACTGCGTGGCCACACACAGCTCCAACTCCATTGTCAAATTTGCTGATGGCACGGTGGTGAAACAGCTTACAGAGAGGAGGCAGGGAACCTGAAATTGTGTCAGAAAAACCAAGAAGCTGGTGGTGGACTTCAGAATGAGACAGCAGCAGTCCTACACCCCCCTCACCATCAATGGGGCTGCAATGGAGAGGGTGAGGCACGGAATATACAAACACAAGCCCTGCCCAAAAAGGGCAAGGCAGCTTCTCTACCAGAAGCTGAGGAAGTTTTGGGTCTCTCCGGTGATTCTAAGGACTTTCTACTCTGGTGATGTGGAACGTGTCTTGATCCAGAACATCACCTCCTGGTTTGGTAACAGCTGTGTCCAGGACATTAAAGGTCTACAGAGAGTGACCCGGTGTTGGAATGGTGTACCAGATCAGACCAGATCTAATGTCACTGCAGCACATTTACACCAGGAGATGCAGGACCAGAGCAACCAGGATCATGAAAGACCCATCTCTCCCCATTAACTGCCTATCCGTTCTGCTGAAATCAGGAAAATGCTTCAGGAATATCATAGTAAAAACAGGGAGGCTCAGGAGGAGCTTCTATCTTCAGGTCATAAGATCAGGACATAGCATCACAGTTTAACTGTTCATAAAAAGGTCCATTTACATCAACAGCAACTAGCACATTGCATCATACAACATAAGTATACATAGTCTATTCTATTACATTGCACATTGTACAGATACTGCCTATAATTGTAATGTAGCACATTGTACAGATATAGCCTAAAATTGTAATGTTTTAAAAATATATTTTCATTACCTTCAGTCGTACCCTTTTTGCTTTTGTCCTTAATTTGCAAAACCTTATTGCACAGCCTCAGGACCGAATCAGGGTACATTTCACTACATGTTGTACTTGTATAACTGTGTATGTGACAAATAAAGAGTCTTGAGTCGTCAACAGTCTCTCCCCTGGGGAGGTGAGTGATCCGGAGGGAAACAAAAGCCCTGTGTTGGGTTCCATCAGCTAGAATTCCAGCTGAGTCTTCACCCTAACAAAGAGCAATATGAGCTCCAATCGTGCCTGATTTCAGCCCCTATAGCCCCGAGCAGATTACAGCCCTGCTGCTAGGAGTGAATGCCTGCATATATACCTGCATTCACTTAGCAGGCAGTTAATGAGGTACACAAACAGTATGCTCCTCTAAATAGTGAATGGTGTGGCTGGCATGCAGCACATCGACAGGGTCAAGGTATTTCATCGTTCTTTGACTATGCATTAGAATAGTTAATATGTGTGATCCGAGCAATCTGGAACATGGTGTGATTGTTGATACCAGATGTGGTGGTTCCAGCACTTCAGAAACAGCCACCCTCCTGGGATTTTCACACAATAGTGTTTCCAAAGAATGGTGCAATGCACAAAAAAAGATCATCAGTTCTGTGGGGGGGGGAGAAACTTTGAGAAGTTAGATGATAATGGTCAGACTCATTCAAACTAACAGGGAGAGCTATTTATGGTCCTCTGGATGGAACTCTTAACCAAAACAACTTCTTTCCCTTTTTACTGTTTTACTGGAGATACTCAGTTCAAGTGCAGTGCCATGCGTAAAACTTCTACAGCAACCCCACTGAGGACCTTTAGTTTGCAGGTACATGTCAGGATCTCTGTCATGTTCCTCTTTGGCCAGCAGAGGCTACTGCTGGCCGTCCTGTTTTCTCCCTCTTGGGTCTACTAACCACACCTGCTTCTGTTTTGATTGATCTCATTAGTCCATGTATGTAAATATCTGCTCATATTGTGCTCCCTAATCCCATCATTGTCATCATCTATGCAGTAACTCCTGTAAATCTTTCTGTTATTCTCCCCTGCTGTAGTTAATCTCCCATGACTGGTTTCCCCGTTCTGACCCCACGTGCTCCCTTTGTTTTTGCTGTCAAGTCTCATTGCCCCATAAATAAACCCTTTCGGTTCTTACCCATGATGGTGTATTAAGTTGTCCCTCCTCGTGTCCTGAGAGTGCACATCCCAAAGCACTCCATCGCTTTCCTTATCTGCATACACACACATGCACACTCACGGACGTGACAACACGTGTGTACACAGAAGACCTTGCTGACACTTGGCCCAACTGTCTAGTTCCCTACATGCACGGTCACCGTCTCTCATACCCACCCACTCCACCGCTCATCCACACACTGACCCACGAATTTCAGCTTCAATACACATTCCACAGTGCTGTATTGCAAGTGGCCTCAACCAGTGCAATTAATGAATAAATCAGTGCAAGGCAGAGCTCCCTGTTTTACCAGTATATTATTCAGCTATGTTGATACGAGATGCCTTATCACTGACACACTCACTATTCGCCATAAACTTTGATCACCCTTTGATCTGTTCCCAGTTCAGCAAAGCCTACCTGGTTTGGTGTGTGTGTGTGTGTGTGTGTGTGTGTGTGTGTGTGGTGTTCCCAGCCCCCACCCTGGTGCAGAGGCATGCTGATGACGAGCCCAGTGGCATCGTTTCATCAGTGCCTCATGCTAAACATCCTTTGAGCTCTTTGTTTGCTGTCCCTGCCTTTGCCTGAGAAACGTGGCAACAGCTTCAGACAGCAGCAGCTCTGACCGCACAGCTGAAGCCAGGCAGAGACCAGAAAACGAACTTAATCCTGCCGAAACTGCCTTCTCATTCCTTTGCATCTTCAGACTTCAGAACAATTTATAAAAACACAAGATCAGAATATCCTTTGTAAAATCTCAGCATAGATTTATATTTGGTTCTTTAAATATTAATTTAGGCAATATAGAGACAAGATCAAGTAAACAAGAGATACAATCAAGTAAACAACTGTCTCCAGGTAGATTTAAAGTGAGTCCAATAAAAACTTCACAGTCCTTTTCCTTCCTTTGCACTTAGACTTTAACCCAGGGCATGTTCAGGTAAATAAATAAACATGCAATTCACGTCCCAGTGGCAATTATCTCTTCTTAAGGTCATTATCCCCTGTAGCTATACTGCAGTCTCAATTGTTCCAAGGCAAAAGTGCACGAGATCCCCAGACTAGTATGCTATACATACACTGATGTAAACAACACACCCACTGAGAATGAACAGTGCTATTCTTAGCTTAATTAGTCCGAATTCATGCATGTCTAGTGTGAGGAGCATTCTACGGTCACCAACAAGTTAGAGATCAGAGTCACCTGTAATAGACTAACTTATAGCACTGATGGCTTTTCCCTCGACAACCCTAAAGATCCCAGATTTGCAGTGGCCAGCAGTCAACTGGAAGATGCCACAGCCCAAGACGGGAATGTAAGCAGAAGAGATGAAACGAGTCGGCAAATACGCTATGCTGAAGAACGGCGGCACATACGCTATGCTAAAGAACGCCGGCACATACGCTATGCTGAAGAACGCCGGCACATACTCTATGCTAAAGAACACCGGCACATACGCTATGCTGAAGAACGGCGGCACATACGCTATGCTGAAGAACGGCGGCACATACGCTATGCTAAAGAACGCCGGCACATACTCTATGCTAAAGAACACCGGCACATACTCTATGCTAAAGAACGCCGGCACATACGCTATGCTGAAGAACGGCGGCACATACGCTATGCTGAAAAACGCCGGCACATACTCTGTGCTAAAGAACACCGGCACATACGCTATGCTGAAGAACGCCGGCACATACGCTATGCTGAAGAAC
>JAODKE010000114.1:22855350-22884718 GCA_026779605.1 Mormyrus hasselquistii
ACACACAAGTCGCATTGGGGTAATGCATTATTTTCATGGATGTCTGTTATCTCAAAACTAGAACCAATTCAGCAAAATTAATGGCATTTTTTGAATTCAGCACCCTCCAAATACCCTAAATCAATTAAAAAAACCTTGGCACCTGAAAAAAAAAATTGTAGACCTGTGTTATTGATATTGACAGAAATTAAGAAAATGATCACAGTAAAATATTATATTAACCAGCCCTAATGCTGACTCAGTACAAAGCCATAGTGGGCACCACTAATATAAGGCTGGATATATAATGAAAAGCTAATCTCTGCTGGAAGGGTGAGGAACGCAAGAGGAGGATGAGGACACTAAACTAACAGAACAGCAAAAAGGTAACGGGAAATAAAAACAGGCACTTGAGGAGCCAAGTAGGGAGTTTCTACAGCTGGGACATCACGAGGAATGTGATCCTTTTTACAGAAGCTGTATTATTAAGTCATGATCTCAAAGAAAATCGTGATGATCCAGACCCTGCAGAGCCAATGGCAACTTCTTGTTCAAAATCATGGTTTGAATCAGTTTGAGGGGCAAAGGGGCAACTTAGGCCAAGAATAGCAGCCCTTTGAAAAGAAACAGGTGCCTTTGCTAGCAGCAATGTTGAATGTGTGGCGTAATAAATCATACAAACCATTTGTGTAATTATAGGGAGGCTCTGGTTATGTTATTAGACTGCTCTCCATAAAGTACAAGCTGGGTGTTAGCCTACTGACTTAGAGTGGCAATTAACACTCGATAATACAGTGGCGAGTGTGTAGCTGTTGTATTTTCTTCTTTTTTTTTTTGTTAGTTCTGAGAGGTTTATAATGTCGCTGAGGTTAAACAGTGCTTTAAAGACCAAAGAACTGAAGTGTGAGGGACAATTAGCAAAATCAATACTTGTTTTAAGCAAGAAATTCCCAGTGAGCACAAACATCATAATTTTAAAGTTGTTTCTTTTCCATGCTAACTAGAAACAAAATGCATCTCTCTGAAACCACTTCAGCAGAAAATGGGTAATTGATTTTTGTTTCGCCTTAACAAAAATACGTCTTTTAATATTTGAAAAAAAAATAACCCAAGAAAGCTCGAATAAAATAGCATACTTTTACAAGAAAGTCGTATTCTACATGCCTATCTGAAATTGACAATCTTTTCTCATTCCCGAGCTGAGGAACAAACTTGCACTGATTGGGGTTTAATGAATCTTGTCTTTGTGTGCGAATGTAGGACAAGATAAGAGTATAACACAGCATCACCTTGAATGTGAAACAGAATCAAGGAGACACAAATGTGGAGTTCTGGACTTACAATGGCAATTAGAAGTCGGAAGGGCTGAGTAAAGATCAGAGTCGAGGTGCAGGGGGCGGAGAGGTCGGATTCCGGATAAGTCAGTCTTACAGAGAGATGAGACAAGGGAGGCGAGTGCAAGGGTGAAATAGAAAAGCGGAGCCAGGAGTGAGATGGGAATGGAGACATAGAGAAACAACTCGGCGTGCGTCATAAAGACAGGAATTCCTCGCACTGCCTTGCTATGCTTTAAGTAGGAGCAAGGGGGAGGTGGAATAACTGATCATCTGATTGCATGAAAACCATGATGCTGACAGAGTGAAAGGACGTCCTCAGAGGGACTGTCCTCCCTAACCCATTGACGGCCGGAGACGGGGCGGCAGACTGCATCATGCAGAGTTTTGGCTGATCTATTTGGCCAGCCCTTCAGAAAGTCTCCTTTCATGTTTATTTTTGGGAAGTATAGGTAGTAACTTAAGGCTCCCCAGACACAAATTTTGTGACTTGTGGAACAAATTGTAACAATGTGCACAAGAGCAGGTAATTCTCTGGCATGTAATGGTTTATGAAAAATATTTGAGCCAATATCTTACACACTCCATCTAAGCAAGTCCGTGACTCATGCCACAACAGGAGTGTCTGTGCTGACAAATTCAGTAATTCAATGAAGGAAATTACTGCCACGGTCATGTGACCTTTCATCCCTGACCATTCTTTTTAGAAGAAGTGTCCAGTGTTTCTGATCACATTTATTGGCCTTGGTGAAATGTTACCTGCAACACAGGCAGCTGGAAGCAGGTATCAGTCAATATGGCAGCACTAACAACAGGATCAGACAACACAACCAAAGGTATGATGGAAGTGAGACCGAATGTGCTTCTCCCATGAGTGACTGGTGCTTCAGTGTGGCTCCTTCATGACTGATGTCAGCGTCGCAGGGAATGTGGAAAGCAAGGCGGAGACTTGCAGAATTCCAATACGAATCATAGTAAGAAAAATTATGAAATCTCTCTTCAGCCATCATGCTGAGTACCAATGGCTCATCTCGCATTGTATAACAGCGCTGAACACTAACTAATAGGCTAGCCCTAGGATGTACAGTCAAACTCGTTTTCTTATCTGAAAAACAGTGGGATAACCCACTCTATTTCAAGTCTCTGCACGGTCTCACAGGAAGTGTCGACGCAGATGTTCCAAAAGTTACACTGTGACTTGTGTGCTTGCAGTGCCCTCACTGCAGTGCAGTTGTGTTTGCAGCGCCCTCACTGCAGTGCAGTTGTGTGTTTGCAGTGCCCTCACTGAGGCTCAGTCCATTTAAAGTTTGTAATGTTTGTAAGAAGTTAACTTAAAGGTTGCCATGCATTGTTTGGAGTTTTATGCTGTTGCAAAGTAAGAAATTTATAGTTGAAGATTTGGAAAATTTCATATTGCAGGTACAGTGCCTTAAATGTGAATTCATGCCTGCTCCCCACCATGCTCATTACCCATATCATTGCTGCCACTGGTGTATTGGGGAGCCCATTCTGTCCTAGTAAAATTAGTATTGAAAACTACTCAAATTTCCTATTCTGCCTGCTCCTTCAGCTGTCATTTTGCCACAACTTGTACGAGTACATGAAAACGCATTTTCCTGAATGTATCAGCTCCCAGTGGTCGGACAGGAAGAAATGAAAAGCTGCATTTTTCTACTGTCCAGAGATGGTTGCCTGATTGGGTGAGATATACTGAACAAGGCAAGGCAACCGTGGCCCTTCACTGTGCCTCTCCTTCCCCAGATCTGACATCTCATTCATCTTGGCCTGAACTGGACTGGCAGGCCCCTACGACTTCATGAACATGGGGAAAAGCCTCACGACCCAGTGACCCTCTTGGCTATCACCTTTGCTATCCTCAGCCTGGTAGACCCAGTGACCCTCTTGGCTATCACCTTTGCTATCCCCAGCCTGGTAGACCCAGTGACCCTCTTGGCTATCACCTTTGCTATCCCCAGCCTGGTAGACCCAGTGACCCTCTTGGCTATCACCTTTGCTCTCCCCAGCCTGGTAGACCCAGTTACCCTCTTGGCTATCACCTTTGCTATCCCCAGCCTGGTAACCTCACCTGCTCCAGTAAGTACAGCTTCAATGACACTTGAGGCTTCTCACATCTGATCAGTCTCTAAAGAAACAAGTAAACAAAGATTGATCTTCTAGTTTATGTTTCTCTCAAGGGATTTTACTTAAAAAAAAAAACAGCAAATAACCAGTCAATCTTGTGGAGAGTCAGCCTGGGTTTGGAGAATGAGATTCTCTGGTTCTTCCGTATGGCACCACAAACACAGCACGGGTAAATGGACGGCGGCTCAGCTGGACCAGCAGCTTGGGGCACGTGTCCAGATGGGCCATGCAAATGATGGTCAGCTTCATCAGCCCGACCCCTCCACCCCCCCCCACCAAACCAAATGGACGGACATCTGACGGAACTTGTGATCTGATCACTCAGGCCAGATTTCATTACATTTTCACATGGACGCTTGGGAGCAATTTAATGAGGAGGAACAGCCTTAATACTACAGTATCGATTACATGGCCTTAAACAGCTCTATAAGTGCCTTTTGGAAAAAGCATCAAGTCGTGCCCATGGCCAATTTGAGCTATTCTTCACCGGCGATCTGTCATTAGAAAAAGGTTAAGGACTGTTTACGGAAATGCAGCTGAAGCGTCTCGACGAAAATTGGAAGTCAATTAAAAAGTGGGTTAAAGCGGTCAGTTGCGCTGCTCACTCGAGGACAGGAGGCTGGTAAACACCCTTTAAATGGCCAAAAAAATAAATAAATAAACTAATAAATAAATAAAGAACCACCACTCATTAAACACAGTTCTCAGAGGGGCCAGCAGCGGGCTCCATCCACCCAGGCTCCTCCGCCTCATGCAAATGGGCCTTATTAGTGTGCGAATCCTGAAAAAAAGGTTTCTAATGACCGGAGCACATCTGCAGGCTGGTAAATAGGCAGATCGTCGGGCTTCACTGCCCACCCTGACTCCTATTGGTGGCCGTAATTTCCCCTGTTACCAAAGCGGGGGTCATGAGCGCGTCAAGACAACGAGATGTGGCTTGTGTGTTAATTAGCAGTTACGGACTCAGATTCCGCTACAGCTGGGAGGATGGAGTCACCTCCTCCACACCAGCTCCGGTTTCACACGTCTTATATTTATCAGGAAAGCACAGTAGGAACGCCCGGCTGACATGCGTGGATGATTACAATATGTTCACCATTTAGATATGAACCCAAACTTACTCAGCTGGGCGTGTGGGGGATTGGAGGGGTCTGTGTACCCTCTCCACAACCCTCTGCGCTCTGCTTGTGAGATGGTGTAAGACCTTTTGAGAGTAATGTAGCCATAGAATGTCGGGATTTGAACTAATGACTTGCCCCAGGGCTGACAGAATCCAGGTGTTAGCTTAAATTCCACTGGGCATCGTGCCTACAGGTAAGTCACAATGCAGCGTTTCCACCTCTGCTTGCCCTTCATCCCTTGTGTTCCTACCTGCTTAGACATCATGCTTGGAGGTACCCTTGAACATAACTTCTCGGACGTTTCCAGGCAAGCAGCGGTCGGTGAAAGGGGCTTATCTCCATGTTGATGTGGCAGGGCCCCTCCCCTTCCTGGCCCGAGTCTGTCGGAAATCAGGGACGAGTGGAGACGGGGCAGCTGATTAAGGACGAAGGAACGGAATGAAGGGATCAGAAGAGAGAGGCTACAGTAAACATGAGGAAGGGGCTGCAGATTAATAGCGGATGGAAGCTAAGAAGAAGGTTTCGGGATTTGCCCTCCGTCGTTATCGGAGGAGCAGCTTCTCTCATCCTGTTCGTCACGCTACCAGAGCAAGACCTTGAGTGTGTAATGCTGGGGATGGGAACCTCCCTCACTAGGCATACTTCGAGGCAAGAAAACGACAGGCTTTGGAGCAGTAAAGGTGACTGTAGGCCGTGGGTGGTGATGGGGGGGTGAGGGCGGGGTTGCGGAGAAGTGAGCCCGGATTGGAGAACTCACAGCGGCATTGCTGCTGCGTCTCCCGTGCCGCTCGCGGAGCACGGCGAGACGAGAACGAAGCGCTCCCCTTATTCTATCATGCAGGATTATAATGATTTCCGAAGATTAAGAGCTGCCAGTCAAGTTCGAGCAAGCTTTAATGGTTTAATTTGTGTGCAAGGAGATGGGTTTAAATGAAATCATCAACCGAGGTCAATTAAGCTCATTAAGCGTTTAAAGGGCTGCTGGCGTGTGCATCCGCAATCAGATTCTTTGAAAATTAGAATTAATTATAGGTGCCATTCCTTCTTCGTTTGTGTGAGGATCTGAGGTGGTTGACTTTTCTGAAAGTTAGGCCCTTGGATCTGATAACCAGTGAGAACCTGAGCCTGGTGGCCTACATTCACTGCAGAACCTATTCTTTGACACGCATGTTTTTTTCCAGTCTTGCACCCAGAGACTGGACAAAGTTACATCCCAAACCTCCTCCTCATGCCAAGTAACCCATATAAACGGCCCGCATAACTCAGTGCATAAGATGGCCGTCGCTGTGCTGCAGTTCATTGTGAGATGTGCTGGCATAGGTCAGTTCTAACGAGAGTATTGACGATTAAATGTCATTCAGGAAAGAGCTAATGCTCTGTCAAGACATAATTTGTTTTAGCAAAAAAAAAGCACGAAAGTTTTAACCAGAAATGGAAACTGAAATGATCTAAATGGCCATGGCGACTGGGATGATGGCTACTGCTACATTTGAAGTTTAGAATTCAAACAAAAAGAAACTGTGTTGTCTTTTTATTAAATTTGATGTATTTTATAGAACAATTTAAGCATTGTTGAACGTTTATAAAATGTATATTTTTTTATGAAAACGCAACATACAAACAGAAGAATGTGTCAACTCTCAAACATCCACTCTTCATTTGGCAACTAGCTCGAGTAGCAAGCATTTGCATATACAACAGTAATAAAAAACTCATTTTCTGAGCAAATTTCATACGCCTGAGAACAACATCCCCCAGAGTGAGGGACATCTTTGAAGTAGAATATACAAAATATTCTTAAAATGTCCACTTCATGAAGGATAAAGGAAATAGAGTATGGAATTCTGAAGCAATGTCATATGTACTGCCACAGCGGCTAGGCTACCGTGTTCTTCACTTAGTGAACTTTTTGTTAATGCTGTTACTGCAATATGGAGACCAAGATGGGGTAAGCAAAGCAAAGCGTTCCAGTGTACCTGTACTTTTACTTGTGCAAAACCTATTTAATCGTTAATCTTAAAAATAATGAATCCTTTCATTGGAATAGAACGAAGAGTGGATTTATAATAAAATATATTCAGTGTAAACATATGATTTCAGAAGTGACAAATAATCTAATCTGTGATGCGAATATTGTCCAAAAAAGTTAATTAGTGGTAAGAGGTCACATGAACTTAGACCGAATCATTTAAGATTTTTGAAGGGTTTTGTACCAGAGGTGACCAAACCCACAGGACAGACAGAAAGTACTGTTTTTATTGATAAAACAACATATATAACTTGTGTTTTAAAAAAATGGATACATTTTACATATGTCGATTAGAGTTGAATATACAGTACTGTTCAAAAGTCTTAGTCAAAGAATATTATGTTTGATCTTCATGTTGGTATAAAACTATAGTATGTCAGAGTTACTGCTCCCTCTTTTGGGCTTATCAATACCTCTATGAGTTATTTAATGAATCAATTAATTATTGATTGACTGCTGGAGATATTTAACAAATACCTAGAATGGTTCGGAGGCCCCGGTCTGGAAATTGAAGCAGTGTCCATCTAGTCATTAATAACTTTTTTGAGAGCAGAAGAAATTCTTGTTCTTACTGTTAATTTCCATATGTCCTAATTTTAAATTGTGTTTTTTTCTGAACAAATAATTTACTACCCAGATAAATAGCCTTAAACATTTTCTTTGACTGCCTAAGACTTGTGAGCAGTTCTGTATATAGATAAGCCACAAATAGGGGGTTAGGAATTAATTTGGCAATTTTTATGCATAAAATATGCTTAAAATATGTCTGAAACATTCTTTTTGAATGAGGTTTGCATGAATTAATATAGTCATACAAACTAATACCTTAAATTAATTTATATATATAAATTATGGCCTGTTTGAGCCACACGGAGTTCCTGCTTCTTTTTGAGCATCACAAAGACTGTGGCATGAGGCAGGACAATTAAACAGCTCTTCCAAAAAGATACATTTAGATCAGAAAGGGGGTCACCTGTATTTTTTTGCCATGAATGCAAAACACAAAAAAAAATATAACAGCTTTCCGAATCCAGCCATTTAACAGATCACGAACAGCATTGCTGTGAGGAGCACCAGGACGACTGATCGCACCGGGCACAGCCACACATCTGAGAATTAGTGGCTTTTGATAAAGTCAGAGCATTTGAACCGTTTGAAATGGAGACGGACATTCTTTGCCGTGTTTTGTTTAATCTCTTGTTTTTTAATATAGTTGTATTTTTTAGTCCTGGTGGGGATTTTTCTTCCCTTTAAACGATAGCTCAGTGAGATGATCTCCTATCACTTCCTGCCTTTTGAAGTCTGCCAACCCTAGAAGCACTGAGTTACGAAAACCGTGACAGAGCTGAGCTTCAAGGGGAGAGGGGTCCCGAGGTCGTCAGCCGGGGGATATGTGAGGAAACTGGGACAGCGGAAAAAGATGCCATTTTGGAAAGTGTCCGCTGACCCCTGGTGACGGCCATGATTCAGGATGACCCGGAGTTGCATCAATGCCGCTCACTGTGATGTGGGCACATGCAGTATCTTCATCTCAAAGCAACCGCTGCTCCATTCAACTTTTGTCAAAGCAGAGAGCTGAGAATAAATAAATGGAATGAAAAAGGCATACATATGTGAAGACTGGACATCCAAAAAGAAAAATGGAGAACGAGAGAGATGAATGAAAATGAGACAGAAGAGAGGACGTGGAATTAAAGAGAAGGCAGCAGTAAAGGAAAATAAAAGGTCTATGATGGTGTGTGTATTATGGAACACTGGCTCCCTGTCAGCAAATCCCAGCTCCCTCTGTGCGCACGGCAGGCAGTGGATGCCAGTGAGGCACCGGACAGCCCTCACACTCCCCCATTCATTCATTACCAGTCAGGGCTCTAGAGCAGTGTTTCCCAATCCCAAACTCAAGGACCCACAGACAGTCCACGTTTTTTGGGCTGTCTATGAGTCCGCAAAGACTGGGTTGGGAAACGCTGCTCTAAAGGCGAAGGAAATGAGGAAATCAGCCCCCACCTCTCTGATGATGCCTAGAACAGCCTAGAAAAATGATCGTCTTATGAAGGGGTCAGGGGACGATCAAGCGAGCTTGCGACACATCAGGAGATAAAACAGGTAAGTGACCTTAGGAAAAAAGACACAATGAAAACGAATGAATAGTAAAAGCAATACAGCGTTCAATTATAAACCCAATGAAACACCAAGGTTCTAATCTGCACTGCACAATATCATAGTAAGCAGGTCCTGAATGATCACTCCACTAACTCCAAAAATTAAAATTGATTTTTCTGATATATCACATAACAGAAATAAAAGTGAAAGCTGCCCAAAACATTAGCCTGAATGTTTTATTTGCTCCTTGTCCAGCCCAAGGTGTGTGTGAGATCCACTGTCTGGGTTGGCTGTTATCTCCTCATCGTTTTTGATGTTTTACTCGAATCACGATTTCATAAAAAGAAAAAAAAATATGTGGGGAAAAAAACAATGCATCAGAAATCTCTCAGTGACTGCAAGAGGGATGGAGGTGCCCGGGTCTTATTCCATACACAGGTGGCCTGGTCTCACTTGCTCAAGCAAATTCTCTGTACCTTCATTGCTTCCATTTTACGTTCTCGGATAAAATGAAACACAGTTTCACCACGTCAATAAATACATGAAGATCAACAGATTAGTGTGTGATAGCTGTCCCTTAACAAAAGATGCTTTGCTGTCTGCACATAAAATATGTGGATTCATCAGCAGCACAGGGAAATACTGTGACTGGGTCTTGGGGTAAATGCTTTCGAAAGAGAAATGAAGGCTACTGTACGGTTACACCTGTTATGAGATGCAGAAAGAGCTACACACCAGCTCCAAAACCGACTCGTCAACTCATTCCAGCGGGTGCCTTTCTATGAAAACTTCTGAAGCACATTAAAGTGCTTCAGATCATGGTACATGCGGATAAACATGGTTCATCTGTCACGAAATGGGGAATGGATGTTAGGGTTAGATATGAGAGGTAAGACAAACAAGTGACAGGTGCGGCTTGTTAGGGCCGCACTAGATTAGGTGGACGTGGTGGGCAGAAAGTGACATCATCTGACTCATTTCATGAAGTTGCACATCCTCAAAGAAACCTCACAGCGCGCTTGTTGACAATAATGAGAAAATAAAGATGAGATGAAATGACTCAAGGCTAGGAAATATCAACGCTGCCTTGTGATTTGTACAATTTAGACACAATTCATGCCCATTCAGAAATACCTTTCAACTTGGAAACCAATCAGTTTCTCTTCTGCTCTCTATTGTTCCTCTCTTGTTCGCCTCCCACTCTCGCCCATCCTGATGAGCGTTGCCAGGGCAACAAGCCGCACCAGCGGACCTGAAAGGAGAGACGTGACAACGGACTCATGGCTTGATGCGGCTTAGATCCCTCGAACACACAAAGTCCCACCATCCGGGCCTCATTCGCGCAAAGTCACAGTCCCACCTCACATACCTGAGACTGCACTTCTGCGCAGCTCAGCCCGTCTGCGTGTGAGATTACGCTCAGTGCTCTTCACATCTGCATCCACCTGTAAGGTTGCCTAAGAGGAACGAAGCAGGGAGCAATCTCTCCGAGGACTGAGAATGATACGCTGGAAAACTAAACTTCCCCTGATTCAGGCAGCCGTGAAGACGTTCAAATCTGCATTTTACAGATGGGCTCCTGCACCATTACACATGAAATATTTAGAATTACTGATGTCCTCATCCAAACCTGGGATGGTCCGCGCATAAACCCCTAATGCATTTAACATGCTATCCAAATAAAAAGATTTGTAATCCTGGTTAAGAGAGCATATTTTTAAATATTTCAAAGCAAATTTGCATTGGGATATGGTAAATATTAACAGCACAGCAAGGTTTAAATTTGGAAAAAGGAGCAATGGACTGATCCAGCTCATTAGTTCTTTCCTAATTACTAATATAGCAGATCAGCCAGAGGAATACTGATCTCCACAGACACCACATTAATTCACCATGACTGAGGGATTCACCTGTATTAATACCAGTGAGTGACACCCCAAAACAGGACAAGAAGAAGTTTAGATTATATTCCATTGAATTTAAGATATCAGTGTAATAAATGTCATATTAAAAGCTCACACAGAAAAGGAGCAGGACAATTCTGCAGTCGGATGGATTGCCATTCACAGCAGTCTGCTGGGAGAGATCTTGAACTGACTGGGTGAATGTACGGCTTCTGTCAACAACACAATGGAAATAGTGAAATAAAGCAGCAGAATGATGAGAGATGACCTTTGACGGGCTGCGTGACCCATTCTCTCAGTGACACTGTTATGGTTTGTCAAGATTACAGCCGTTATCGCCAATGCGGTGTCATGGCGCCATTCCGGGCAGCGTTATTCACTAAAGCATCCTTTAAAAAATGTCCTGTAAACTGAAAAATAGAGCTGAGTACAAGGCAGCAGTGGAATTTATAAAGCACACATATGATTACAGGCGGAAGAATGTCAGGTCATAGAGAGTTAACAAGATCGTAAATTAATTTTTAATTTATCTAAGAGTAGGAAGAATATTGGTTTTTAAATTTTAGACAGTGCCTTAAAGATTTCCGCTGTGCTTTTCGTCTGGTCGTTTCAGCAGTTTGCCGCTGATTATTCCCTCAGAGATTAAGAGGCAAGGACATCAGAAGCCCGGCAGCGCGTCACACAAGCTCCGAGCGCCAGGACAACATGGCAAAACTACATGTCCTTCATTACACAGGGGTTATTTTTGATCCCTGTGTTTTTTTTTTAATTTCCCCTCAGTACTGCATATTTTTCTATTGGGTCATTTTTGCCTGCAGCAAAGTGAGTCCTGTCTTACGTGGAGAAGCCTGCAGGTCAGCAAAGAGCCGGCTCAACAAACAAGCGCTTTCCCGCAATGTGAAAAATTGCATCAGGATGTGGGGGATGCATGTGCCTTTACACATCTGTGGAAACACACATGTCCTTGCTTGTTCGCATGTGTGTGTGTGTGTGTGTGTGTGTGAGGGAGGCGGGATCAGCCACCTCGTCCTTTATCACAGCAGAGAGGAAGACAGGCCCGAAAGCATCCCTTCCATGCCTTCAGCTTCCCACAGTTGGCCATCCTACTTACAGTATGACTATTACTACTTTTTTTTCCAAGTGTAAAGTGAGTCCTGGGATTATGGCACCACCACTGCCAAGCTCTACACTGAATTTCTAAAAAAGATGGATCGTTACAATTTTACACCTAATTAAGATTAATTTGCCTGTGAAAATGTTACCAACGGTGACGTTTTGCACTTTTGTCAGGTGACTTGTTTAGAGTTATCTCAGAGAAACAGGGGGACACCTAAGCAGGTGGTTCACAGCCTTCCTCACATTTGCCACTGCCGTCTCCATCCCAAATACCTCCAGAGCACCTATCAACCTCCTTTAAAGAGTGCTAAGCAGTGAGTGCTGGCAGTGTGGCCAGTGACTTTGTGCAGCTTGTGACGGCCTCCGGACAAAGCAGACAGGAATTGCTTCTCCACAAAATGATTGTCTGCATGGAGACGCGGGGATAAATGACAAATGAGTACCTCTCATTACTCTAGTCGATTGGTGATTTATCAGGGGATGGTAACAAATGCATCTCATCCCTCTCCAATCAAGCACCATATTGTGCAGTAGGACAAAAATACATTGCAGAACTCATCAAGAATTGCAATATTTTTCATTGTTTTTTTTTTATTATTTTATTCACTCCCTCCCCTTCTCGATTTCTGTCTCTTGCACCGTCTGGCATGCTGTCAAACATCTGCAGGCTACTTTTACGTAATCTGGCATTTTTAAAAAGATTGATTACAGTTATCACATGCAAATCCATGCAAAACTAACATGTATTTAATCATGTGCTAACAGCTGTGAGAAGGGGGTCTAAGGAGAGTGAGACTTATGCGAGACGTCACATACACGCTCACCTCCAGCCATTCTTCACTCAGGTGCCAGTCTCTTGATGAGTCTTGGGTACGCACTGGCAAACATGCACTGGCAAACATGCACTGGCAAACATGCACTGGCAAACATGCACTGGCAAATGCATGCAAGCTTTGCAAACTGGTTCACGTTCTTTCAAGCTGCACACAGAGCGAGGAAAATGGACCTAAAGCTTGTCTTGTGATGAGCTTTGTAGTGTCCAATTCCGGGGTTGAAAATGACCTATTGGGACTCGCTTTTCAGTGTTAATAATAGCATCACCAAACTGCTCTTCGACTAAACTTTACAGTGTTCAGTACCTGCATCACAGAGCTCCTGTCCTTACCTGAAGATGCCCCAGATGCTGACACTACATGGGGATGACATAAGTGAAGCTGGGACAGGCTTCCGTCATCACCTAAAGCACCAGTAAATGCATGGTGCACATATGGGGCATCGAGAAGCAGCCTGGCCCTCAAAAGATCTACACATCCTTCATGCAATTGCAGAAATAACAATAATTTCCCTTTAGTAGTCCCTGTGGGGTGTCTTTACACCTCCTTCAGTTTGCTCTTTGTAGAGCAAGCTGTCTGTGAAGGGCAGCCACCTATCCGAGCACCCAGGGAGCTGGGAGTTAAGGGCCTTGCTCAAGGACCCACAGACGTGCTGAGGCAGGATTTGAACCAGCAACCTTGCGATTAGAGGGACACAGGCTTAGCCCACTGAACCACACACTGCCCTCTAGTTTCGACTGGAAAAGCCTTCTGTTACTAACACTATAACTTCTTCCCTCTCTTCCACACACACATGCATCCTGTTGTAAGCTTGTGAGAAGGACTGTAGGAATATTTAGGTTACTGAAGTAAAGCTTCACAGGACTCTTTGGTGGCTGGCAGTTTGGGCTGTTACACTTTCAGGCTGGAGGGTTTTCATCATCGGAGGACAAGTAAAAAGCAGAGGAACCTTTGTTTGGGAAGTTTAATTTTCATGCTTTCCTGATCTGCTGCTCCAAAAAAACATTCCCCTTGCAGGCACCCTTCCCTAAACTGCTCCCCCCTCCTCCCCATCCCTCCTGAGACACCCCCACCCCTCCCAAGCTACCCCTCCCGCGGTGGCGGCACCACAGCTCATTTCATGACACATTTAGCAATTTCACACACAATCTTCAAAATACTAGCAAAAAGCAGCACATTATTAGTTCAGTCCACAGATTCTCAGCCCCCAGCTCCTCATTGATATGTTCAGGCCCTGGAATGATTGAGTTCCCTTTTAATGTTTCATTCCAGTAGAAGCACACGTCTCAGGCCCTGCCTCACGCCCAACACGGGCAACTTCGGCAACTTTCGATTGACAATAATGGCCGGGAGATTGTCGTCATAGAGTGAGAAAGGACGCATAGCAGAGACTGGTGGAAAGCGAGAGGAGAGGCAGCAGGGAAACACTCCATGTTTCCTAAGGAGAGAAATTAATCTGGTATGGAGGAAAGACAAAGGGGCCACTCAGGTGATGTCATCCAGCCAACGATTAGGCTTTCAGGCTGTCCGTCCGACTGGTTGCCCATCTGCCTGTCCTGATGTCCATCTGCGGAGGCCTAGCCCCAAGAAATGAGAAGAGGGACTGCAGACTGTGATTACGGGTGACTCCATTTACACGGCTGAGGGGTGAAAGATGGAATTCTAACTGGCAACAACATGACAGGCAGATCACAGTTATTGTAAGTCAGTTATGTACCGTATCTATTTTCGTCAGAGCTGAAAACGTGACACCTACGCAAACACCAACGTGCAACCAAGGCACTGTGATACCAAGAGTAAGGACAAATGCTTTATAGTTTCTACATCAGGGACTGTTTCGTCCTTTTCTGTCAGAAAAGGTAATCCCCCTTTTGGCTTGTAGTTCAAAAAAAAAATGAACTACCATAAAAAACCTACAATGGACTAGGATGATTTCTGCAGAGCCGTTGTGCTTGATATAGGGTGAACCTATCTCACACAGCAGCAACATGAGAGGAGTCTTGATATATCTAAAGGTCTAAAAGACAAATAACAGTTCAGCATCCAGACTTAAAGAATGCCAAGTAATTGTACTTCTTTTTAACTGCCTTGGTCCATTTCCACTGAGACTGAGAGCTATCCCCTCTGCAGAATCCCTCAGTGACTCTCTCGGTGTCTCCCTCGGTGACTCTCTCGGTGACAATAGGGCCTTCTGAGGACAGCATCCAGACCCACTGCATGCACTCAGAATTAGTATTTGTTTACACTTCGCATTAACTGCACTTTCGTAATGCATTCAAAATACATTCTGAGAACATTCATAAGCAACTTGTAACATCCAAACATTCCTTAATAGCCATACTATTCATTAATAACAAACATTGTATGATTATACTGTTTGTTATTACCATAACATGTTTGTTATTAATGTATACTATATCTGTTAAAGTAAGTTAGGATGTTAAAGTGTACTTACACGCTGCTATGAATGCTTTATGAATGCATTATCAAGGAGCATTGAATGTTCCACAAATGCATTATGAAGGCACTATGAAGGTATAGATAATGTACTCAATATTTTAAGACAGCATATGAATATTTAGTATTGTTTTACATTAAGTGTACCTTCAAATTGCATGCATAATGCATTCATAGAGCACTAATAAGAAGCACGTACACCTTAACATGTCTTAAACAGAGTTGAGTAATTCAGGTCCAGATAGTAAAAGTCCAGACTGGGATTTTGTTTCAACTAACCATCTGAATAATCTGTTACTTTGATGCTCAGCTGGTTGGTTGAAACAAAATCCCAGTCTAGACTTTTACACTCTGGACTTGCATTACCCAACTCTGGTCTTAAAGAACTGCACGAATAATATATTCAATGAACAAAAAGTGACTGCTTTAATATACATTAATAACAAACACTAGTAATGATTCACAGTGCATTAAGTATATCTTTATATTAAGGTATACTTACATACTACTTAGTAATGTTCTATGACTGCATTTTAAATGCATTACGATGGAGCACTTAATGTAAGGTGTTTCCAAATCTTTCTGAATGTGTCTTAGTTTTGTATATTATATGCGATATAATTGCTCTGACAAAATACCAAACATAATAAACAGACAATTTCTGTGACACATCAAATGTCTGTGCTGTGAATGACAAGCACACTAATGATTGTTTGTGATTGCAATTAAATGCAATTTATCCTCCATTATAAATCAGTCAAGATTATAAGCGATGATGCTTTGGGGATGAGGTGGTTTTTTTTTGGGGATCTCCATAAATCTCCAAAATGCCCTAAAACGCTCCAAAAACATGCATCCATTCATTCTATCAATGGCCTTAAATAGTGAATTACCAAGAGCGAAATGGACTTCAGCCGGAACAGGCGAAGCTTTAATGCACCTGCCCATAAACGCCAACAGCGTATCGAACTTAACAAAATGGAAAAAGATTCTAGTGATCATTCGAAAAGTCTCGTTTCGGCAACAGTCATCTTATAAGGCTACACACACTGCAAAGTCACCTACTAATTTCTGCCAGCCAAAGACCCATATCTTCAGACAGAGAATAAATTAAAATCCTGAATTTCCATCCCGGAGCATTTGCTTAATTACTCTATTACTAATTTATCATCTTTATTATTTATACTGTCACATACAGACCAAAAATACTGCAATAAAATCCAGCACCTTTTAAATAGGCACACAGCTTTATATTTAGAGGATGTTCTGAAGGGAGGACAAACCCCCTTAGCACTGAAAGACTGTAGGGTTACATGCAGGGCATGAAGGAGTATTTTTAAATGCAAAGGTAAGTGAGGTAACATCTCTGTGTACGATCAGGCATAAAATCCAGTTCTGAAGTTTCCACAGCAAGCGGCATATTAAATAAAGATAAAGTCTGATTGCTTCAATCAGCATTGGGAGAAGATCTTTCTAAGAAGGTATTTTGTGTGAATGTCTTTAAACCAGCGGGAACTCTCCCCTCCACCCTCACCATTTTGCTGCTAAATACCCATTTTACAGAGTTGTTTACTTCCCAAGACACAAACACCTGAACCCGGCCTCCTGTGATCTTGTCTCTCAGGGGGCCGGGGCCAAACTCAGGCGCTTTTCCACTGCCACTAGGAACCAAGCCGTACCCGACCCGTACTGCAACCTGACAGTCTTCCATTGTAAACTATGCAGGCCGTACCCAGCCAGTACCCGTGCTTACTAGCAGGGCTCAAAGCGTGACTTGAGCTGACTGCGTTCACCTGATTGGTATAATACACAGGGACATAAAAGAACCAGTGATCTGTGTCCATATTCACAGATTAAATGAAGCAGAAAGGGACATATTCTACGCATTATTAATTACTAATAGTATCGAACATGTCTGGATAACTCAGAACTTCTGAAATTCCTTAAAAAATGCTATAGATGGGCTGAACGGAATTGATTCCTAATGCAATTTTTTGTGAGACAATGCTAATTCCATTACCCTTCCATACTAACATAACATGGTGGTTCTCACAGATGTGCTAGAGGAAATTAGCACAAAAAAAAATCATGATACACACCGTGTGAGCAGTAAATAAGCATCTCTTCGGTTTCCTGTCACTATACCAAGCCAAGCTTTGGAGCTGGAACCGTGCCGTGACAGGTCTCTCTTCACGGTATGGGTCTGGTGTGGCTCAGTTCCCCTATGCCAACGGAGAAATGCCACTAGTCATGGGGTCCAGCCCCAGCCCCCCGATCATCGCAGGCTTCTGTGCCAGTGAGAACGACTTTCTGTATTTACGACTCGAAAGATCCGCAAACAAGCGAATGGAGACCGTTCTTACCTGCACGCAGCTATGCTACATCACGTGAAACATTCTCAGAAATGAGCCATCAAGAGGCATATCGCACCTCACTCTCTCTCTCCTTTCCTCTCTCATTATATAATCTTATATATAATCAAAAACCTCAAACATGTAAATAGCCAGGTTTGATGTTTGTGGATTTCGTCACTCTAATGAATTAGAAGTGGACAGGCAGCTGCGTTCGGGGAGACAAAGGGGACCCCAGAAAGCATTTCCAGAAATCAATAAAAGTCTTGCACAGGCTACAGCTCGAAAGCAGTGCTTCTCTGAAAGTACTATTAAGCTGCTTTGTAGGAAAAAAAAATGTATTGTGTTGTTTACTTCATGGATCAAAGGCTTGACTTTAAGCATAATATGTTATTTGATACTAAAATGAATAAATAAAATATACGGCTTTTTGTTTTATAGTTGTCTGTGTCTGAGTGATGTTACACAGACATGAAGTACCAGTCAAAAGTTCGGACACACCAAGTTGCCTACAAAGGGGAGTGATAGTGTTGTGTCACATGACCTGGTCACCTGACCTAAACACAGGAGAAATCATTTTGGAGGACTAGAGAGTGGTCTGTTTGTGGGACGTCCTCCCAGGAGACCACCTCATGAAAATGGCTTAGAAGTGGGTGTATGGTCAGCCAGTCCCTGAAGCTATTGGGGTTAAAGGCATTACTCAAGGGCCTGATGGTGGGATCGCTCTGCCAGCCACGGGATTGAAACCAGCAACCTTCTGAGTCCCAACCCGCAGAACTGCCCCCCCAATTGAATTATTTTTGTTTGTTTCACTTTTTTTTCTGAATATAGTAATGAATGCCACTGTATCTACACTGCATGGAAACTATGTACTACCATGTAGTTTCAGGTAAACCTCATTTTATCTCCTGAACATCTTCAAGCTTTGAGGAGCTTTACATTCAGGGTCGCTTTTCTGTACATCACTGTTGAACAGAGCTGTGACTTTTGCAAAAGTCTGGCCATTCCGCTCAGACCTGCGTCATTAGCAAGGTGTTTTTGTCAAGAGAAGTCCCTCTGAGGGGATGTTTTTTGTTTGTCACACCATTCTTTGCAAACTCTAGTAAAACATGAAAATCTCAAGAAGGTGTTTCAAATGCTGGAACCACCACATTTGCATCATGCAGATGAGCCATATGCGCAGGCGTAGCTGCACAGTAACTGAGCCTCTTTAATTTTTCTATGCGCTGCACATGTTCTGGTGCCACCGCATGATTCTCTGTTTGAAGGATCGGGCTGTTCGCATCAACAAGCAGCTGTACCTAAAAAAGTGGCCACCCACCGCATGTACATGCAAACTTTTATGCTCAGAAAATACTTCATGCTATTTAAATAGACTTTAATGTATCCACAAAGTCAGCATACAGAATGTCTAGAGGTGCTTTTGCCCTTTTGAAAAATATCTTTTGATATTTGTTATGGTTGCTTTCTGTTGAATCAACTAGAAAGTACCACATGTCCAATTTAATCACTTCACGGAAACATAATTCCTTACCCAGAAAAACAAACTGTGAACTTATGATGACACTTTTCTCAGAATAACGTAAAAAAAATCCCCACAGTTCAGTCGCTTATTAGGTGTTTTTTTTTATTCTGTTATACTTACAAATTGTACCTTCGCAATGCCGTTAGGTTTCTGTTTAGCTTCTAGTGGTCAGGACAGTGGGGGTCACCCAGAACACCCCCGAAATCTTGTTCACGCAACATAACAACTCAGTGTGTCTTCGTGTATCTTCATTTGTGTCTATGAATGCTTTGAACCGCCTTGCACACTGATTACTCTCTTGTTAAATTAGAATCCAGTTTGCACATGACATTAGGATCCTAGGAGAGCGGCAGGTTTTCACTACTCACGTTTTCTCCTAGTGTAGCCATCTGTGTTCAAAGCATTGCACAAACAGACGGGCGCTTGGGGCAAATGTGTTTGTGTAAACCGCAGCTTTCTCCAAGTCTTTGATCACACGAAACATTCAGAAAGTAACCCCCCAAGGTCACCAGTATGCAGCCAGCCAATAGAAGCCTTTGTCGCTGTAGGTATTGGTTGAAGGTTTCTTCAACTGGATGATAAATTGGCAGTAGGAAGACCGAAAAATTTTCCACTAAAAGGAATTTTCAAAGTATAGAATTGCATCCAAGCATTCTTTATTTGGAATTTTCACGTCTTCTGATCCAAAATTTTATAATCCAATTCAAGGGTTCTTTTCTTTTTTTTTCTTTTCTTTTCTTTTCTTTTCTTTTCTTTTCTTTTCTTTTCTAATGTAATCTCTCGTTCTCTCTATCTATATATATTTCACGCCCACAGGGGCAGGGCCGCACAGCGGCGGACAATCATCTCAATCTAAAAAAGCTACTTAATCCCCTTTACTCTTCCCGTGGGAGGCCGAACCCTGTGAAATGCCCCAAGTTGAGGACTGGTATCACAAGGCTAAACACGTTTGGCAAACGGCCCAACGGGCCCTTTCCCACCGGGCTTCCAGACAGAAGGCCCAGGCTGATAAGCAGAGGAGACCGGTTCCGCCATACCAGGTGGGGCGACGGGTGTGGCTACCCACCCGCAACTTGAAGCTGCCCTCTTGCTGTAGGTTGTCGGCTCGGTTCATCGGCCCGTTTAAGATCGTGCAGCGGGTGGGTCCCAACTTCCGGTTGGCGCTACCCGGCATGTACCGTATCTGCCCTACCTTCCATTCTTCTCTGCTTAAACCCGTTCGGTACAGCCCAGTGCGCCGACCGACCGACGTGGTGATGCCACCGTCCCCCTCGGTGATAGACGACGCCAAAATGTACCAGGTCCGAGCTCAGCTAGATTCTCGCAGGAGGGCAGGAGTTCTGCAGTATTCGGTTGATTGGGAGGGTTTTGGCCCCAAAGAGCGTTCATGGGTGCCGGCCACGGACGTTCTAGATCCTGCTCTGGTTCCACCACCGTCACCCTTCCAAGCCGGCCCCGTGGCCACCCACGATGCACTCCTTGGCCTCCTGTCTTGTCCCTTCGGCTTGTGATGCACCTGGCTTTATTATTAATAAATCATTCTCCTGCATTACGGGGTCCGCCTCATCTCTGATCGCTCATCGTTACAATATATGCATATAGCACATCTCCACCATGTTCCTGTGTAACCTTAAAAGTGGAAATTTTGTAAACTTGTTGCTTACCTCTGTGTTCCTTGGTTTAATGGATCAGTTCACATTTTTACCCTATTTTTGCATTAGAAGATGAGACTAAAATTTGTCATAAGTCAAATTTGAATAGCAAGGTTACACATACACATTTATTTAGAAAGAGAGAACGACTTTCTCCAATTCTATTTTTTATCACAGCTGGAATAACATTTATGTCATCCTCACAAACCTGTATAAACAATGAGATATAATACATAAGAGATTTCAATATGTTGTTATTTTTGCAAAAAGTAAGCCAACATTCAGAAACCATGTGGGAAAAAAAGAAGCACCCCCTCCTCCTTCCACAACAATTAAGGGAGTGTTATTTGGCAGTCAGGTGTTACCAGTCAAAGGCATCAAGAAGTGCGACTATCTCTATAAAAGCAGAGCTTTTGGCAGTTTGGTGTTCTGCAGTACAGTAACTCTGGTTTGTATCTCTTTCATGCCGAGAACAGCAGACATCAGCCATGACCTCAGAGATGCTGCTCAACAATCTGGGGATGGATATACAGCCATCTACTGTACATACAACTTTAAATTCACCATTTACTTTACAGTGAGAAGGGGCCCGGAGTGCATGTCCCAGCAAGGTCAGACCACCTCATGCTTAGAGATACCAAAGAAAAAAAAACCAAGGGCTTCATCACGTGACCTACAGGCTTCATTGAGCATGTTATATGTTCATGGTCATGGCAACACACTAAGAAAAAGGCTACTTTCATGAAAAGGCAGCCAGACAAAACACCCCATCCCTCTAAATAGTGTATAGTAGCAAAAATTAGGTTCATTTGCATATGAACAAACCACAAAATTTCCGGAACAATATCCTTCAGACGGTTGAAACCGACATGGAGATGTTTGGTTGTCAATAACCAAACACAGCGTATCATCTCATATCCACTGTCGAGCACGGTTGTGGAAGGCTTGCTTTGCGGCCACCGGACTTGGGAAACTTGCAGTCACCGAGGTGACCATGAATTCCTCTCTATTCTGCACTATTCTTGAGACAGATGTGAGGCCGGCTTTCTGACAGCTGAAGCTGGGCTGAGAGAAAGTCATGCGACAGGACAATGATCCCTGGTGCATCAGCAAATCAGCATCTAGAAGATGGTGAATTGCAAAAGGTGTTTCCACAGGTTACTGAATTATAGGACTTATTTGAATGTGGACTTTACTCCCAAATGACAACCCGTTGAAATCTATTATATTTTTTTATCACCCAAGGTTTGATTTGCTGGTTAATAGAAGTGGTTGAGGACCTCACAATTGTTATACAGGCCCTGATAAATAAAAACAAATAATAAAAAATAAAAAGTGAGGAATGGCCTCTTTCCTTCTTTCTATGACTGAAATCTGCTTGGAAGCAAGCAGCTAATTTAATTCATTTTGGACAAAAGTATTGGCTTTGCAAATAAATAAATAAAAGAGAACACAATCTTCTCAAAGGTGCATAAGGATAATTTTGTTACCCAAATATACATAATATCTGAAATTGCTGGGGGGCGGGAACAGAAGCTTGTTTACCATATGCTTGCTTTGATGCTGGTAAAATCCTGATTATGTGACAGCTAAGCGCTGGGGGCTCATTGCAGCCAGTCTCTAAGCTTGTAAGAGTCCTGCAAAAATGAACCTTTGTCAGAAATTTAGGGATGAATGAAACAGGAATGTGTACTTATGACAGAAAGTATCTTCAGATGCTCTGAACAGGTGGTTTCTGTCAGCTATGTAAGCCACTCATGAGGACGTTCCACTCCTTTCACTGGGGGATGGCAGACAAGGGCAGAAAGCGGCGGCATTAGGCCATCCAGCTCGACAAGCGGTGGCAGCGAGGGCGCTGAGCTGGGAACGTGCTCAGGGTGTAGACAGGCGTGTTGGGAGAGCAGGAACACAAATCAGAACAAAGAAAGATCACAACGACTCCTACAACCTTGAGCAGGAACTCCGTGCCAGAACAAGAGGAACGTAAACAAGGGAACAAAGCAGAAAAAAAAACCTCCCTTTTTTCATCAGATGGTGGGCCGATGACCAGAAAATAGGCAAATACTGACTAAATTGGTGTGTGCAAAGTCAACAGGTCTTCCAGTAAAGGACAGGGGCCGATGAGGTGAAGCTCCGAGGACGAAAGGCAGGTGGAAACTCTGGTTCTTACCCAGATACGCAGCAGCATGTAGCCACATACACCGCTACAATAAATTTCACCCAAGTTCCCCTGTCATAATAACAATGACGGTGGTGTTGATGATGATGATGACGGCGACGACGATGACGGAGATGATGATGACGGAGACGATGATGATGATGTCGCCAGAGTCCGTGGATGCATTTCTATGACAGATGCTGCACATCGATAAAAGGCGACGACGCATCAAAACACAACATTAGCTGTGACAGGCTCACATTTGTCACGCCTGATCACTTCCATTTGCATTGGGTTTGCAGGTCCATCTGTTAAACAACAGGAGCACTCTCCCTCCACAGGGTGCCAATGCACTGCAAGTTCCGGGTAAATATTGTCAGGCCAAAACAAATGTTTTATTTGGGGAGTAAATAATGAATTTAAAACTTAGAGGCAAAAAATTACTAGTTTAACTGACAGGATTTCCATTGCCCCAGGTAAATTGCTTGTCTGTTGATTATGTTTATGAAGTTTTCTCTATCTGACATCTGATTGGGTTTTTTTTTAATCATATATGCAACATGAAACAATGTAAAAAAAAAAAAATCGGTAAGAGAAAAACACAGTAGCAAAGTTGTTAAAAAGTCGACTGACTTTCCAGTCTGTACCTGCAGGTTACAACACTTTGAGGTTGACTTGCTCAATTCATTCCTCTGAAGTTTTTCAGTAAACATCAAACTGTATAATCAGGCAAAAAAATGTGGTAGGCAAATTGTCTGTCAAAACAAATAAACTGCATAGTATCATTGGCTAAAAGAAAATAACAGAATATGTCATTTAGATTTCAGTGTATGCTATCATGGGCTAAGAGACATGCCCCGTGCATTTGTAATTTTTCTTATTTTCAAACTTTTGTGTAGAAGTGATATTAGAAACTAAGCAACTGCTCACCTTAATATTTGAGCAAAAGGTCTGAAAAAGTTTCAGCCAGTAAAATCAAACACATGTAAGATAAATTATATACTTCTTTCTTCAACCTGACATGATTACTGCAGGATAGAAATTTCTGCGTGAGCTCACTAGATCTGCGTGCTTGTCTCATGTCACTTACCACCTTCTCTGTTTGTGTGAAAGTGGGTGAGAAGTGTGAGCTTCCATACAAGGTAATAGCTGAATAACGCATTTACCATTTATATAACATGCATCTCACAAGTAGGACCAACTTCAGGTGAGAAACAACAAACGTTTGTTGAAGTGCAGTCAGCGGTCATGTTCGAATGTGATGCGGAACTACAGAAAAATTGAATATCGCACGGGATCGCTGCAGCCAGGCGCCACCAGAGAGACCCTTTGTCCTGTGGGATATCACAACCTTCTGGAACACTCTCGGCAAAAAGCCAGGTGACACTGCATGATATCTCCCTGCCCATTGTTCTCTAAGCAGGATGCTGCATATCAGTCTTATAACACCATCAATTTCCGCTAGTAATATAGGAATCTGACCTCCCTCCCTCCCATCTTTAATGTCCCCTTCAAGGACGAGTTCCTCCCCAGACAAGCCGCAGACTCGGCGCTCCGGCGACACCTTAAAGCGCCAGTCGTCATTGCCTCGCCACAGAGCTCCCCCTTCCCGTCATGTCTCCCTCTCTGCAGTCACTGGCGCAGCGGCGCAGTCATTGTCAGCTTCTCGAGGAAGCGGCGGGAGCCTGGGCCGCGCCTTCACGCCCTCTGATCCCAGATCCTTGGCCGTCAGCCAGTCTGCACTGCTAATGCTGGAGAATACGGGCAAACCCTAACGACGTCTGTGCGAACGGCACCGCCGTTTAACACCGCGGGTCCTGACGCAACACCTATAGCAGCCGCAGGCGCAGCATCGGCTTTGATGTACCGAGGATGCGGCCGACTCGCAGAGCAGGACCTGTCACATGCATCTAAACACCGCACACTCCGAGAATAATAACACACACTCTCTGTTTTGCTGGATTCTCTTTATTCCCCGGAGGAACACACTACAGGCACTTTATTCAGACTAAAGACGCTGACCTTTACAAATAGACCCTGCACCCAAGTGAAGGTCTGAATTCTCTCGCCGTATTACTCCGCAAAGACCTTTTATATTTCAAATAACTCGAATGCCATGGGCAGATGAAGAGGTTCACCTCTCTTCCATTCCCATAACTCACTTTACCATCAGATACAGGTCTGGCCCCGCATCCGGGTCTCCCCATCCAGGTAAGATCGATCTGTCTTTGAAAGACCAACCAGAGGTTTTCACCATGGGGAGACTTTTTTTTTTGGTGCGTTTCTAAAGTTTGGCTGAACTTGCTATAGTTTTTACTGAATCTGTTTACAATGTGTTTTCTTAAGCAATTGTCATAACTAACATTTTACATTTCATTGAACTAGTCTGCTAGATTTCAATTAACCAGTTCAGGTTTACGGCTTAACACTACTCCCCAGTACCTCTCTCGATATTCAAAAAGGCTCGACCTTGTTCGGTTTCTTTACCAATTAACCTGGGTGACGTAACCTGGAAGCAAAAACGTAGCGGAGGTCACGACTAAGACAAAAGACACCAGGCACCACAATGAGCACAAGGAATAAGACAATGTGAAGCTCGCTGCCCTCGGTCCCCCTCCCTCTGTACCAGGCCGCAATCCCCCCAGGTGGGTGCCGATGGAAGGGGGGGCGGCACTTCCCTCATAACCCTGCTCCACATTAAGCCCATTCCCAGCCCTTGCACCTATGGGCTAACACCATGGAACTTCCGGAACACCGTGGAACTTCCGGAACACCGTGGAACTTCCAGGGCTCAGCTGCTGCCTGATATTGTGCGTAACATCAAAGACAGACAGCCCTGAAACACTCCCCTGTTTCCCAAACACATCACAGGCAAAGCCCCAAAACCCTCTGACTGCCATTTGAGTCCCATCAGGGTGCACCTGGGGGCCCCAGGACTGGACGACCTTCACATCAGCCCCTCCTCTCTTTAGGAAGGCATCTCTTCTTGTTTCACAGCCTGTGACTGTTAAAAGGGAAGAATACTGAAAGGATACTGAACAGGCAGAGCGTGATGAGAGCTGCACCCGGTCCTTTGGGGGAGAGTGTTGCTTTTTTTAAATAATCAGAAGACGTGTAATTGTAAAAAGTACATTTCAATTGCGTCATGGCTAGTAGGAAGTACCTGATGTTCCTCACTGATGGAGGAAGAGTTACTTTAATAGGTGGTATTAAAAGAATTGTCTCATTTCTGAGTACAGGGCAAATACTCACACACCCTCAAAAGTACGTACATCTAACCTGAGCCAAGGCACACAGTTAGACTGAGGTAGCATTTTTAGTTTGTTATACCTGCTTTTGATTAAACCTTTTGAATCCCTTTATTAAGATGCCTCTGTGATCACGTTTCTTTTAGCACAACATAGACAAATATGAGTGATATTTGTGGCAATCTTTCAAATGTAAACTAAGGTTTACAAGCACGATCAGCTGGCTCTGTGTTGTGGTGATGCGGAGGCCAGTCTTGTTTCTAGAAGCCCATACCCATCCTATATTCTCTTTAAGAGAAGAGTTAAGGGATATTGGCAACGTTCGCCTGCCACGTTTTTAAAAACACTGCCCCCATCCGCCAATGACCAGGAGTGACCCCCCCCCAGCTGTAGCCTCACCCCAACAAACTGGATTGCTGTCAGCTTTGCTAGCTTGGGGGCAATAATAGAAGCAGGTCCGTCCAAACAATTAAATCGGCCTATATGGTAAGCACACACTTTAACTGATTGTTAACTGCAGGGCACTGTAAGCTCACTAGAAGGAACGGCGCAGAGAGAAACAGTGAGAAGAATCAAAGATTCTCGAGTCCGGACCTGCATTCGCTTTAGGGGGACGTCCACTGCTGAAAGAGGAAAACGAAGAAACAGACTAAAGTCGTGATCCAAGACGAGCTTCTCAGATTAGCCTCACTGAGTTAATTGTAACCACAGTTTGTCACGTACACCTTGACATCTCCAGGAAACGTTGTTGAAAATGTTCAACGAGTGAGAATAAAAAAGAAAAATGAAAAGGTAACTGATATCATCTTCAGTTTGGACATTTTCACCCCTTAACATCCACACGTTAAATACAATTACAGTCAATTAAATAACTGTGATTAATTTCCAATTATTTAGTTCTACGATCCTGAAAAATAAAGTAACTAAGCAATCGATTAATCCTAATTAAGTTGAATGTGAGTTTGCACTGTTTTGTCTGAGATCCACAAAGGAACAAAGTGGAGAACATATTTAACGTTTTCTATAAGCAAATTGCACTTGTAAAAGTCTGTAACCATTAACAATTGTGACATCTACAGCAGTGTTTTGAATCAGCCCAATCAAGCCTAATTAACTTAGAGCTCAAAGAATGAAATAAAACCCGGCCGGCAGAGAGCGGGATCGGAAGACGTTGCTATAAGACACTTCAAAAATATCTGCGCATAGAGATAAGTCTAGTAAGAAAAAAACACATTAGTGAGGAATTATAAGCTCACCCTGAGCAAAAAAACAGAGTGCTTATCCCTGCCCCCCCTTCCCCCCGGCCTAGAACCCCATCTTAAATGCCAAGGCTCCACAACTTCTTCGCACCTCAGACGATTTGGGTGGAAGAGGCACAGCTCACCTGAGGCGGCTACCATGGTTTAGCGTGAAGATGCCACTCTGACAGGGTGTCAATACAAAGCAATTTACGGCCGCATGAAAAATCGACCCCCTGATAACAGGCAATTTCTTTGCTCCAATGGTTCGCCTGGTGAAATAGTCGAGGAGAGGGAGGGGGGGTTTAGTCGGGAAGGGAATGGGATGGGGTGGAGTGGGGGGGTTCAGACGAAATGGGGGGCTGGGTCAGGCACAGAGATTAGGGTTCAGCAGCTAGCCGGAGATACCATGGAATTAAGTGTTCTACTGTCGATCCCCCCTCCCCCTCCCAGAAAAAGAAGGGGAAAAAACAGCACGTGGATCCTTGACGGACGCCGACTGATAACGGGGAGTGAAGACAAAAGGAAGGAGAAGGATATAGAAATAAGCAGGCAAGAGGGAAATAGGTGCCAACCACGTGAAGCTGGGCGAGGCGAACGGAGAGAGGGACAGATGGAGAGATCCAAAGGTTTACGCGTCTCTAAAATAACACGCATGACTCTGCAGAGGAGATCCTGGGGAGTGGGTGTAAGGAAAATGGAAAATTACATTTTTTTCAGTCTTTCAAACCATGTAAGGGACTACAACAAAGACCAACATGGCATGGTTACATTCACAAATTTGCGACCCAAAGGATTCTGCAAGAGGTTCTGAGAGGACCTCCTCCAGTGTGAATCAGTACTGTACAACATGAGCAGCTAGACATAGCTAAGTCCCATAAAACATAAGCAGGACAAATACGAATGGCTTTGCATCAAATTGTGTGAAGCTACAGTGTAAAAATAACAAAGAAATAGTTTGTAAAGGACCCCATACTTTCAGAGCTCTCTACAGCCAGCCAGAGGTCTTTCCGCAGCTAGACATATCTAAGCTAAGAGATGGCGACCTTGGTCACAGACCTGGCCTGCTGCTGGCAGGTTAAACCAAATCTTTTTCCAAGGCGATGCATCACATAAATGAGCTCTTCATGAGGCCCAAGTGAAATGACACGCGCTCTGCTTCACTGCAGCCTGATGGCTGGGCCGCGGGGGGGGGGGGGGGGGGGGCATTGTGGTGGAGGAAGCAGGGGGCAGGGGAACTAAGCATGATATTGTGGCGATGCCGCTCAGCATGCTGCTATTTCAGCACTGTCCCAATTGCTTCCAGGGAAGGTGTCGCCTCCTGTCCGCCAGAATGAGTGTGGATGCATCGCAGCATCGCCGCCCACTGAGTCTGCATTCATTCTCACCCGAGACATGACCAGACTGGCAATCCAGGGGTTTCCGAACTGCATCCGGCAGATGGGTGCACCCTCTTCTAAAGCCACGCAAAAAAAGAAAGACATTTCAGATGATTTCATGATGTCGTGTTAAATTGCTTGCTTCATTCACTTCATTTAAAAATGAGCAAATCATATTTCACAGAAACTACTAAAACTAATTTTCCTAAGCCTATTGTTTTTGAGCATTGCTGTAGGAATACAGGAGAGCTAACAAATTCTAATGTTGTAATAATATATCTTAGCATTTTCGAATACGTATACACTACGGTAAAACTTCAGACGTGCTCGGGACACGAAAGAAGATTCAAAATTATTCCTGGCAGATAAATTATAAAATTATTTGTATAATTATATTGTACTTACTATATTATTTATGACCGTTCTTTTTTCTTCCTGTTTGTTCATACACTCACCATGGGTCCGAGAGAAACACAAATTCAATCCCCTCTATGTCCTGCACATATGGCAGAACTGACAATAAAGAAGTTGACTTGACTTGATTTGACTTGACTTGTGTTTCCAGGATGAAAACACAAGCGTAGATACAGTAACATGCCAGGCGACCCATTGACACACCTGAGTAGAGCATGAAAATCCACACCTAGGCCAAAGTCTTAAGCGCTGCTAACCCTCCCCAAATTCAAACACATGCCCACCCCCCCCACCACCCCCCCCCCCCCCCCCCCCCCCCCCCCCCAGGCCGGGGGTTTTAATGCGCGACCCCCCCCCCCCAAACACACAAAACCCCCGCCCGCACAGC
>JAODKE010000114.1:22891961-22905369 GCA_026779605.1 Mormyrus hasselquistii
GCTCCCCGGGCGCTGAATTAGCTGCCCCCTGCTATGTCACGAAAGTCACATATGGGTTAAATGCAGAGGACGCATTTAGTTGTTGTGTGCTGTGGTGCGTTAACAATGACCACTGATCACCAAATTTTAATTTTAAACAAGAACAGTCTGTTACATTAAAACCTCATCATGTCTCTTGGGGGGGGGAGACTTCAGTTAAAAAAAAAAAAAACACACACAATTAAAATATTAAAAAAATATGATATTGTCCATAATGCCGTGGGAAACGCTGGCACCAAATTCCCATTCTATCCACTTGCTGCTCTTCCAGCTGAGATCTCTATTAAGTCATCTTCACTACCATGATAAGAGTTACATTTGTTCAAGCAGATTTGTGTTCGTTAATGAATACTTGGGGAAAAAAATAGTTCTGTCTATTAAAACTAACAATTTGTATTCATTAGTATCTTTCAATTTATGAATTATCACATAATCATTAAGAAATAGGGAAAGTGGAACAGGTGTTTTTGGTTTAATAAGAATGTCTGCTGCATTTATTTAATCAAATGCAAGGCAAACGAAACAGAATGTATCACTATTGAACTTTACTTTAGATAAATCAATTGTTTAGCTAATTATTTGTTTGGCATAAGAGTTCTCAAGCAATACTTATTGTTTACCATTATTTGAATTGTTCAATTCATTAAACCCAACATTCAATCCAGGTTAATTAATTAAGTGCTCAGCTGAAAACCACTAAACATCACTTTGAATGGGTTATCAGTTAATAAGTCAATTCAAATGGATCTACTGCCATGGTTACCATCACAAATAATCGCTGGCTAATCTGAATGAACAGTAAAGTGAATGTAAAAGGAGAATATTATTACTTAGAGTTCTCCATGCTTCACTGTAGAGTTTCCCTGTTCTCCCCATGTTTGTGTGGTCCAAAGTCATGCTTCTCAGATAGGCTCTTGGCATTGCTGTGACCCGGTTCTCAATATACACTTATGAAAGGTGGATGAATGGATAATATGTCGCTTGCAACAGTAAGAAAAATGATGTATCAATGTAAAGTTATTAGTCACCATTCTTGAACAATGTACAGGACATGCTAGCAGTGAGGTTAGACTTAAGTAGAGGTTGGACTTAACACTAACACCATTGTAATGAAATTTAAGTGTAATGATGGTGGGTTTGGGTATATTATCCTACAACTTAACATGAATAATTGGCTGTTACTGAAAAGACAATACAATTGCAAAATTAGCTCCTCCACCATCTTTCCACTGGGAAATTTTGAAAAGCTGCTACAGTCACATTCACACTTGGCCCAGTTGCCTTATACAGTGCCTGAACACGATTCCCCACCCAATACCACCCAAAACAATATTTTATACTCTGCATATTCAGCATGGAAATTGATTTAATTTCAAACAGCAGTCTCAAAATTAAACTTTTAGGATTTTGCCCCATTTTTAAGATTCCCAGTGAGGCTGCAAACTGAATGTTTTGATTTAAGCTGTGAATTTTTTGATTCTGTGCAATGTCATGACAGAAGCTCTGGAGTTGTTTACAACCAGGAAGGAATATTATATATCTCTATTAAAATCTTTGCTCATACCGTTCCCCTTGGTGGGCATCAAAATACTGCATACGTTAATGTGATCAAAGAGATAATTATCTTAGGACTATGAAGGTTTCGGGAAATGCGGCCCTGAACCACAACTGTCGTCATGTAAGGAATTCTCAAACTGAGAGCATGGGTGTTAAAACATCCAAGCCACACAAATCATTCAGGACTTGTTTGGATTCACTTTTTGGATTTCAGCCTTGACTGCCCACGCCTAGCGACAGCCCTGTTCCTTGATATGAACAGGGATTGAAAAGATTAAACTATTAAAATTTTTATAGATATCTACAGAAAGACACTTTTTTTCGTTTGTTGGGGAACGCAGAATTATGCACGATTTATTCAGATGAGTTACTCAGTCTAAAAGCTTATTTAAAACCAAGTAAACATTCTACTGGAGGGCTCCGGGAAAATTCTGCTGGAATTTAAACTAGGCAGGGCTTGGGAGTGTGACAGAGCTGACAAGGTGATCATGGGGGGAGGGTTGTCAGGGTCACTGACCAAGAGCAGACTCCTTCTCCCACATGCAGGTGCTGCAGAAGTAGTCTTTCTGTGCAGTCATTTGCAAAAGGGCATTATACTCCAAGCATAAGATTTAGTAGGTTGTACCTTTTTGGAAGTGGAACACGTTAATACACAGTAATAGTGCAGCACTCTCAGGTCCTAACTGGGTCTCAATTACTGCCGGCAATGAGGCATGCCAATGTCATTTATGGACTTAAAATTACCCAGCAGACTCACAATGGACTCCACAGGACATCATAAGAATGCCAGGCTGATTAACCAATTTAACGCCAAAGCAGTCGAATGAATGAGTCAAAGGCAAAGGCTGATGTCGCAAAACAAACCTATTTTAAGGCCAAAATTAAATCATTAATCATTTCATTAAAAAGCTAAACTAAAAGTCAAAGTTATGATGAAGGGGCTTGTGGAGCACCCTGGCGTAGCATGTTACGTTGTGTCATGTAGCTTAGTGGATCAGGATGCTACGTTTGTGATTGCTAGTCCTGGGATTTGAACCAGCAAACTTCCAAAGTGACTTCATTGTTGGATACCTTTAAGCTGCCATAGGTTGCATTTTAAATAGTCCTCTGGTGTCGACATACAAAGTATGATTAGAAAAATGCCCCAAAGCAGTATTTGCCGGCTCATTTACAACCTTGGTTATTTGGCTCTCTTTTTGGCGGGGTCTTTGATATGTTGATGAGCTCAGCTATGATTGGCTGGTTACCATGAGGCACTATAATGTTTCACACAGAACCAACATCACTACAGTCATGCACCACTTGACGTTTCAGTCTACAACGCACTGAATAAACGACCGTGGTCGCATAAGATAACAGCTGAAAAATTGACGTTGCATTACTCACATGTTTGTGGTGATGCTAGTGTAAACAAACTCACTGTGCTGCCAGTCATACTGAAATAAATACAATTATGTACATACAATTATGCACAAGACGCGATACTTGACAATGATAACTATGTTACTAGTCTATGTATGTTGTATGCTGTATTTTTATCATTATTTTAGAGTATCCTTTCTACACATTCAAAAAAAAACTTACTGTTCCCTGGTTGTGTAGTATGCTATATCATCTGAGTTTGTGTAAGTAGACTCTATGACGTTTGCACAATGACAAAATCACCTAATGATGCATTTCCCTGTATCCCTGTCTTTAAGCGACACACGATTCTAAATAGATCAGTACAGGTGTGGTGGACCATGGAGTGTTTATGAACCCGACCCTATATGTCTGAGCAGGTATCAGGAGAAATCAGAGGTTGAGGAACAGCCAGTTGTTCTGAGATTGGAAATAAGCACTTCTGAGTGGCAGGTTTTGTCATTTGTCAAGAATTTGCTGCAGGTAACTGTAATACTCCCACTTCAACTTATGTGATAGCATAGTCTATGTACAATGAAAGCATTGTAACAAGAACAATGTAATTATTTTGCACCTGTCAACAAATGATTTTATAATGCTAGCTTTTTCAAGAAAATGTTATCAAAAACTCCAAACAGGAAGCCCAGCAGCTAATAAATGTGTTATTTATATTGAATTTGGACTTCTGGTTTTAATTTTTTTTACTTCAGTATAGATTAGATATTTGTTTAGCTAGATATTTGTTTAACCTAAAGTAGGCTACAGGGAGTGCAGAAGTTTCTAGTCTGAAAACACGGCTCGGATTTGGAATCGAGGTCCAGATTTGAAGAGCCCTGGACTATGTGGACGAAAGTACTGGGACGCACCTCTTAATCATTGAAATCTGTTGTTTCATTCAGACCGATTGCCACAGGTGTATAAAATCAAGCAATGAACCGTGCAGTCAGGTTCACAAACATGTGCTGACAAATGACAAAGAAAACAAAGTAACAGACAAAATTTAAGCTCATTTAATGCTTTTTTCAAAAAAAAAATAACAAGTGAAAATTAAATCATAAACCCAATATGGTGAATCGAATCGTGAATTGGATGAATCGTTACACGCCTGCTAATTGGACACTATTAACAATAAGTCATCATGTACTCCCAATAACACGATCTTATTCAACGTAATAAATAACCCTGTTCAGAGAAATGGGACCTTATGAGTATACACACCTAAGGCAGCCATATAGACATCAGCTAAAACACAGCAAAAAGTGATTCATTCAGGTTATTTGATCACCTACATAGATTTATATTTATACCAGCAATATATTCACACATGGATTCCACATAGATAGTAATAACGAAAACTCATACTTTCTTACGTTCTTTTCGCAATGCTCCAGCAATTTCAAACTTGTTGTCAAGACAACCAGGGATAAGACACCGTTGTAGAACACTGTCATATCCATGCAGGATTCACTAGAATATGGATTTATTGCAGTAGTGCATCAAAAAGACCGCACATCAAATCCCCAGCTCAATAAGCTACATTGTAAACACAGTAGTCTGCTGCTAACCTGATGGGTGACTATGCCTGTATTGATTTTGCCAGCATATAGATCAGCATCCCTCTAACTCTCTGCATAAAACGGCAGGGGTGGAATGCACTACCAGCAGCGTTCAGTAATGACAAGCTTTCTCACCTTCTTAATTGAGCTGGGAGTCTATAGTGCTTCGAAGCCAATCTTTGAAGTGCTAGATAGATAGAGAAAAGCATGATGTCCTTTGGATGCGAAAAGTGTTATTTCAGTAGATTGCAGAAAGAAAGAAAGAAAAAGAAAGAAAGAAAGAAATTGAATACAGCCTACACAGTACTTAAATGCGGTTGTTTGACAAATGCGGACATGCCTCTGATTGAGCTCAATATAGCCTCCGTCGCTAATCAACATGCTCCACAATCATCTCCTACGTGAAAAAGGTACACTTCATGGAAAGGTTATAATTAAAGTTTTTGATATAAAATTCAGTTTATGGGTAACTGTCAGATTTAAAATGCCCTTTAACGCTCTGCCAAAGCTTAGTGAGCTATTGTGTGCAATGAAATTCCCCCACAATAACATAGTTGGAGATGTTGGGGGGGGGGTGTCTGAGGGTGGAGTTTTATTGTGCATGCTGAGAGGAACATTAGAGGTCAACAGACGGGGCCCTGCCCCACCCCTTGTCCCAAAGCCGGTGCTCTCTGTCTCTGAATCCTCCCCTCATCTGCAGCCCTGCCATTCCCAGCAATTAATCTCCCTCTGTCACCTTCCCTACAGGCTCACACTGGCTAAACCCGTCCTCTCAGCCTGCATGCTTTACCGGACTGGGCACTCTGTCCAAAGCCCCGTGACATTTTCCTCTGCCTCTCTCCTCCCTGGGATTAATTAGCGGCAACAGTTGCAGAGAGCCGACTCCAGCGCCGGCCGCGGCTCAGAGAGAATCTGGGTTGCCGAGGCATGGTGAGGAAGACGGCGCGGCCTCCAAGCTACGACAGCGGGCCGTTTGTTCCATTATTCATCTGGACGCCATTTTGGCTCGATGAATATAGATCAGATTTTCAAAAAGGTTTCGGCAAAGGAGATTTTTATCCATTCTTTTTCATTCTACTCGTGTCGTCCTGCATTTGTGATGTTGCACGTTTCACAGCCCCGTGTGAAAATAGTCGATGTGGACAGAGAGAGAGCAGGATTAGGGGAAGGTTACCATCATGGCGGGAGGTGTGGTGGGGAGGGATTTAGTCACGCGGCCCGAGAGACGACAGCAGGCTTGGGTGCTCGCAGGCCAGCCTGCTCAACTGAAAACAACATTTAAAAATTGAAGTGATGGATAAATAGGCAGGAGGGGAAATCAAACTATGCATATAAGTTTGTATTCATATTTCATATCCCTTTAAACATGACATGTATTATTTAAAGGATGTGGCGTACTGCACAATCACCGCAATGCAGAACAAGATCTGAAAGACTTTTCTGGGCAGTATTGATTAGATGCAGGCAGTGCAAATTATATTTTCAGCTCGTGTGTCAAAGAAATCCAGTTTGTTCATTTATATCCAGCTCTGAGAAGTGGTGCAGATGCATGTCAGACTAAAAGAAAAACAAAGAGTTGGGTTGTTTGAATGTAGGACCTGAGGGATCACCATCAGAGAAGCGTCGGCACTTGATCTGGAGTCCTTCAGTTCCATTTTAGCATGTTGCTGCATCCCCAAGTGTAGATACTAAATAAATAGTTTTCACATGACGTCACATCCTTATAGGATTGCCCAGCTAGAGGGCAAAACAAGACTTCATTCTGCTGCTCGCCAATTTATTTTTACCATACTTGTCAAGGCAAAATGCCAGATAGTTGTTGTCGTTCAACTGGATGCACTGACCGACAAGGACGTTAACCTGGATTGCGCTTCCGCAGAATCCCATCCGAGGAAGAAAACCAGAAAGGAGGAGATTGTGGATTAGTGCTCTTTATTAAAAGTGCCTCTTATCCCTGGGAGGCAATACAAGAATGGCAGAGATCAAAGGGTTTTTTCCACACCAAAATTCAGGAGCCATAGTTCCTTGTTCCGAGTTCCTAGGCCATCTCGACAGAGAACCTTTTTAGCTCCAGGCCACATTAGTTTGTCGCTTTCCCACTGCACTGGGCCCTTTATGTTAAACAAGCATGGGAGATGCTAAGCTCGTAGGTTAAGCTTCACTTGTAATTTCATGCAATCAAAATGGGACACAGCCTGTTATTTATATTTCATTTATACCACCCATGACATGTTTATTATTCATTATTAAATCTGCCCAGTATATTGATCTTTGATTTTCCACAGAATACAAAATGATATAATGTTATTCTACTAATAAACGCTGACAAGTTTCACCACTGGAACTGGTGATGCGAGACTAAAGTATATCAGTTATTGTTGGCCATTGCAGAAATATGCAAAGAGGTATTCATCAATGCATTTAATGTAATACGCTGGACGTAAACAGACATATAGCTGTCTGTACTTTTGTAAGCGTTCAGCCTGGCAGCAGTGTAAAGGGAGGGATTCCTCCACAAGATGTATGTAGACATCACCAAAGTGGAGCTCTGGCAGGGACTGCACTGATTTCGTGACTGAAAGTCTAAAACAAGTCATACAAGTGTCTGTGCCTGCTCTAAAACTGATCTGGTGGTGAATCCCATTGGTGCTAACACTCATATACAGAGCTGTGTGAGTGGTGAGATGAGAAAGAGAGAGAGAGAGAGAGAGAGAGAGATGAACCTTGTGGTGAAATGAGAAAGAGAGAGAGAGCTCACTGGTTATGTTTCTCTGTCAGACTACAACATGCAGGTAAATGTTTAAATTAACTGTTAGATTGAATTGTTTGAAATCTACACTTTGTAACTCAGTTGCTCAGACTGTCAGTCTGGCAGAATTTTTCGGGTTTCAGGCACGGAGGGACCCTCTTATTCAGGCCTGACAACACGGCATATCAATCTGTCATTTTGGGGGCCATTCAAACCACTTTCTGGGCACCCGTAGAGGTGCAGGGGTCCCTTGCGGACACCCTGACCCCCGGAAATGAGATCCTGAGGGAAGCAGATAGTTCCAGAACAGCCCCCCCACCCCCCAGGATCCTCTTTGTCTGATACCCTAACCCACAACTCATCATCACGTTCAGCGCTAGCGTGTTAAGACAGTCACACAGGGTGAGCACTGTTCTCCTGCAAACTCCTAACTGGCTGGACCTGCTACAGCTCTATGCCTTTATCCAAGGCAACTTTTTATAATTTTGTAATCTTTTACACATTTTTATCATTTTGTTTGCCTCTTTAAAACAGATCAACATGTCACTATATTTGGTTTATCGAGCAGTTCTAGATGTTTACCGTACTCTGATGCTGTTCACTCAATGCATACCAAGAGTCCCAATATTCAGCCATGTCTGAGGTATTCATGTAAGAAATCTGTAATGCCTGTGTAGGGCACGATAACAGGATTCCTGTTATTTCTGTTTTCATGTTTTCAGATGTGATAAATAAACCTAATCTTTAGTTGTGAAAATCTTCAAACAAGTTCTTCCAAACTCAAGATCCTTAATCTGAAACTCATAACCACATTCTCTGATCTGTTAGAATAAGCATTTCCCTCAGTTTTCTCAAGTTGTTGGTGCCAGTTTTGACAAAAAGAACTGGTGAAATTACCAAGATTCCGGAAAAGTCAGTTAAAATTTTAGGGAAAAAAAACTAACTTTAATCAGAAAACTTGGAGCCTGGAGCTGCGTGTTTACAAGGCCTGCTTTGCTTCTGCTTATCTAAAATACACCCAAAGGTATCACTCACAACACAGAAATAGCTTAGAGCAGTGTTTCCCAAGCTAGTTTTAGGGACCCCCCCAGACAGTTCATGTTTTTGCTCCCTCCCAGACAGTTCATGGGAGCAAAAATATGGACTGTCTGGGGGTCCCTAAAGGCCGGTTTGAGAAACACTGGCTTAGAGCAACATGCTGCCCAGATCCTGATTTTGAACTGAAATGCCATCCAGTATCGGAGGGTCGGCGGGCCGTATTAGAAGGAGCAAGTGAGAGAAATCGAGAGAGTGAAAACAAGAACAAAAAAAAAAGCTGAAAGCACCAGGTTCATGACAAATGCATGGCAGGTATTTCAGGCAGCTGACCGTCATGCCAATTAGACACGTACAGAGCGTTCGCTGCATTATTGGGCGAGAAGTCACTGTCCCTACTCCCTCAGCTGTCACAGAAAATCACCCGGGGACTGCCATGCTGCCTATTTGTGTGCCTGCATTTGCTTTTTTTCTGCGGAAATGTGGCCGCTTATATGTGTATCGATGCAACAAAACAGTGTCCGCTTGGTGTGTGAGTAAAAGAGAGAAAAGTGGTGCCCTGCCGTAATTTGTGCATCGACGGGGAGCACAAGCAAAGGAGGGGGTCGGCAAGGGAGGGGGGGCCACGACGGGCAGGCATTCATAGCCTCCTGGTGGGAGGCCAGTCTGATTTCTGCCCAAGTCAATAGAGGAATATCTGGACTGCAGAGAAGGATAATTCATATCCAAAGAGTAAAAATCTGGACGAAAATTGTGTTTCAACCAGCCAGTTGAGTCTCTCTGACTGAGACTCTTTATATTCAGCTGGTTGGTTCAAACAAAATCTTGCTCTGGATTTTTACTTTCTGGACCTGAATTATCCATCTCTGTTGGATTGATTACGTATGAAAGTATTAAACTAAACAAAAAGAGTTCCAGGATCAGGAGAACCTCAAAGTGGTCCATTTGAGATTGATGGCAGCTAATATACAGCCTGTCTCGTGGTAGGAGAGATGGTCAGAAGGCTGATGTATCCTTCAGAAGCTGACACACAGGGCCCTGCAAGTTGATCCGTCTGTGTTTTCTGTTCTTTACTATGCTCAGGTGCTGCTGTGCTCAGGTACTGAGACTTTGGTTAGGATATTTGCTCTCTGATCTACGGAAGGCTAGTGTCATTTGGCAGGCCTCAAAATCATCTCAAGTGCCGACCACAGACCACAGAGGTTCCATAAAAGACCTGTCACATACTCTACATTTCTGTCGCCTAAGTGTTCTGCCTCCGAGTCAACTTGTGTTTTGACTTCCACAGCACTATGGAATTACATGAATGTCGCCACATGGGTTGACAGTGGCCAAACCCTCACTACAGCCAGGATAGTGATAACCCACTTTACCTCCGTCAGACCTCTGTAATTATCAAATGTTTTCTTCCTGTCTTTTGTGGGATTTGAGGCTCACATCGCCGGGCCTTATCTATATGGAGGCCTCACATAGCCCCAGTGAAATATAGTGTTAAACCTGAACTTACACAGAGCAGTGCACTGGCTGCTGTTATCTACAGCCTCCATAAAGGGAAATTCATCTGTTGATAAATTAAAAGATTACAAAAATGGTATAATTTCCCCTTTTATTTAACTTTGCTCATTTGCAACTTTTGTGGGTTACTGAAGAAAACACTTGTCCGTTCGGAAGTGTAAGGTACACTGGCTCCACTCCACCCCCCCCTTACCCCCAGCCACCCAAATAAAAGGCTGAGAGTAAACGCTTGCCAAACATAATGAAATGGAATGAAAAATAATATGAATTATAAAGTATGTTGCTGCAGGCCTTTGTTGGAACTCAAATTTCTCCTTTTCAAAACCTTTTTTGATGCAAATTTCAGTTTGGTTTGGAGGTTTTGAAATTAATTTCGCTAAGCTTCTTTTGAACCAGAATAACATTGTATTAGTCACTTGTTTGGCCAAAACCCTTTTATTCAAGCTTACTCTACAATAACTGTAGACATCAAGATAAGAAGAATAGCAGATTTCATTGTGTTAATAGAAAGGGCAGTTCATCGATGTCCAGTAGGGCACAGATAAGTCGCAGACAGGTATGTTTCATCAGTTACAGATAATAGTTTGAGCCCTTTTATCAGTGTTTATATCACCACTGAAACCTGACACAGATTCCGCCACAAGGACTCACAGGGCAGATCGGACTCTGCGGGCTGAGCTGAACCTGCTTTTCTTCACCAACTGTTATCTTCACCCTGGAAGTGTGGTCTACTCTGCATGACACAGGAGGAGACCCGGCACAGAGTATCTGAGGCTTTAGCCTCCGGAGTCTGACTGCTGTGTTCAGCTCTCATTGGGGATGTGATTTAGCGCTGCGCTGAGTGCATGTGGCTGTGTCTCTGTGTGTGGCCATATATATTGTGGGGACATTTTATACAAAAAAACTGTTATTTTGACACTGTGGGGACATTTTTTCGGTTCCCACAAGAGTTTTATGAATATCTTTCAATGTAGTAAAAAAGTAAAAATGTCAAAAGTCTCATATTTTGTTTGGTTACTTATGGTTAAGGTTACGGTCGATATGTTGGGATTAGAGTTTTCCCTATAAAAATGAATGGAGAGTCCCCTGTAAGATATAACTACAAACCTGTGTGTGTGTGTGTGTGTGTGTGTGTGTGTGTGAGTGTGAGTATGAGTGTGTATGCACAGATATAACTAAATACCTAGAATTTGCATAACGTGTATAATTGGATGGTTTTTGCCTTTTTGATTCATGGATGTGAAATATCTTTAATGACTCTGCAGGTTTTCCTTGCTTGGTCACCAGTCCTGATTGTGTATTTCATTTCCTACCAGCTATGTTTGACCCCCCCTCCCCATCTGTCTCTCCCTCACCCGCTTCTCCCCCTCACAAAGCTGAAAGGCCGTGGCTGCTAATCAGACCGGTACCGACTCCATTCACGTAGCTGAAATCATTTCCGTCAGAGAGCCTGAGAAGGTGGATCAGCTCAGTCAAGTCATGGCCTCTGAAGGCCAGACGAGCCAGAAAGATGGAGTCTGTTGGCACGGAGACAGTGGACTCCTCCGGCCCGTCTGTTTATTTCCGTCAGCTGGCTTCTCGAGAGGCTTCCTTTCCATCCTGAAGACACTGATGCGGAGAAGGCAGAACGCGCTGGAAGCAGAAAAGCTTCCAGAGGGAGACGGCCCGGAATTGGTATTCCAGGCTCACGCTGCAGCAGAATCGGCCGCATAGGTGTCCTGCGATTGCTAATTGCCTCTTGCGCGTCCTTCAGATGAGAACACAAGCTGAGTTTATGTTCTCTGTGAGCTTAAAATTACCCAAGCAGGCACTTAGCCGTTACGCTAATCCCACTCAGCTGCAGGCCTGACATTGGCTCTGCTCTCCGATTCACTCCTTTCACCTTGTTTCCTTCAATGATCCTTATCAGTCATGTACTCAGAAGTGACTTCGCTACCAGATTAAAACATTTAACGTGCCGTTTGCTCCAGTGATGTCTGACTGTCTTCCATTAGTAATACTGCATCGTTAGGGATCCCATCTTGGCTAAATCTCTCGCTTTTACTGTTGCTGAAGCTTAACTCTATGTGAATATTCACTGAGGCTTCTAGAGGTTACATCATTTCACAAAGGGGGAAAGGAGAGAAGGCAAGAAAACAAGACGCAAGAAGAACCGGTAGAGAGACGGCCGTGTTTCGCACTGCAGCGGACAGGCGGTCGGAAAGCACAGCAACAAAGAGTCACTGCAATTTTCATGCAGCGTAAAATAATAAATTGTAAACATCTGAAGACAAGTGAATCATTTGAATGGGCAACTCAGAAGGAAGAGAAGAGGCCATGAAATCGCAGAGGGCAGGGTTTGGTATGGATCTACATGCAGACCTTGCATGAGGGAACGAAAAGTTCAAGTGATTCTTACATTCCAAGGTGAATCTCCTGTTGATCACTGAGAGCACGGAGCACAAAATCCTTCCAACAGTAACGGTGGTTCTTTAAAACTGACCCTCAATCCTGCATAAAGTCAAAAAGATAATGCCACAGGAAGATGAGAGAGGTAATGTCTTAGAAGTAATTGTATTTTTTCCTGTGAAGCAATCCTTCCGTTTGGTGTTACTGTGATGAGATTATTATTTGATTGATGATCTGCTTGTCAAATCAACCCTGTCCTGCTGGGAGTGCAGTCTATTTCAATTGTAATGCAATTTTGTCCAAGAGACCTCTGGAATCACGCAGACATTTAACAATGCTTGTTTTTTTTTGTTGTTTGTTTTGGTTTTTAAACACCACCCCCGTTTGTGAAAGTTCAGCTAGTTAATACCAAAGAATGGTGAAGAGAGATATAGCTGAATTTTTTTGCTTGATACACTCGAGAAAACCATTTATCCCTTAAGTCTCACACAATGCCTGAATTGAGGTTTTTTCCCCAGTAACGTGTCAAAGATTGTGTTCAGGGTTAGGTGCCTCCTCTGACTGAAATAGACATAATGAGAAAAAAAAACAACTCTGTCATGTTGTGAGGTGGTAACAACGCGTCTACACTGAGAATGAAACTATAAGTGTTTGAGAAATGAGGAAGAAAATCTCTTCTGGGGTCAAAACTCAATGAAGTTGTTTTGCGGCATTCTGGGATACAGAAGATAACATTTTCACACCTCGCGAAGACGTTTGCTCGTCCTTTACCCTGTTTTAGGTGACTTATCACAGGACGCTGAGTCAGACACGTCACACAGAACCTGCATATCATTCATGACGAGCTGAGCGTGACGCAGAGATGGACGGGGAGTCATGCTAAGGTGTCTGTCGACCGTGGCTGTGCCGTGTTGGTACCGATATCCTGCAGCTGGCAGCCACTCGCACACCAAACGTCCTGCACTTTTTCATCCTCTTACTGGTTATGGCTTCTGCTTCAGCCTTGCATGACAGGGCCACTATGTTTTGGTGAGGATTTGACAGTGGTGGTGATGGGGGGGGGGGGGGGGGGGGGGACGTCTCTTCTTGAATATACCGCCCTTTTTTATCGGGCCTTTTCGGCAGCAAAAAAGTGTCTTCGGGAGGATCTCTCTAAGTTAGGCGAAGT
>JAODKE010000114.1:22907578-22924804 GCA_026779605.1 Mormyrus hasselquistii
CGACCTCCCGGGGGGCTATTGTGCTTCTCGAGAGCAGCTGCGGTACATTCTGCACGCCGTCCGGAAAGGGCGCTACCCTAAAATATAAAATGTGCTAAATGACTTAAAATGTTGCAAACAGTGTGAAATTAGCAGCATTGTAGTGGCAATAATGACTAAATAGTACACTTGGAACAAAGTATAAACAAAAATACATTGTTGCAGTAATTTATTTGAGGGTAATAAAGTGAATGAGCGTGTGTCATTACATTCAAACCTGCCTGCATATAAGAGCATATCAACTCGCATGGACAGACCAGATCATTTTCTGGGTTTGAGGTTAATACACAACGAGAAATCCCCAACAAATCATAACTACAGTAAAATCCCATTATTGTGGACTTGCATATAACGGAATATCGTCTATAACAGACAAGGTCCGCTGGTCCCAGCCGCGCGCCTTTAAGAACATGCAGAAAAAGCATCAGATATAGCGGACTGGCATATAACGGAATTTCGCTTATAATGGACAAACAATTTGTTCCCTATGGCCACTTTTAGCTGTAGATTTGTTCGGCTATAACGGACATGCAGCTCTGCCTACGAGGCGCGTGGCGTGCAGGTGATATCCAGCAGTCACGCATCTGCTCAGGTAAAGTTGGATTACTACATGTAAAATATAATAATCTATACCACAAGTGTGTCTGCTGGGGTGTGGCATGAGTAAATGGTGTCCTGTAGTTGTGTTCTGGGCAAACAGCGACTCTGGATATAATGGACCGTTTTGCCAGGTCCCTTGAAGTCTGTTATAATGGGATTTCACTGTAGTCTGGAAGTCGGCTTCCTGCTGGCCTCTTATTCAGGTTGAAGTGAGTTACCCTGCTATGCACTGATATCTGCAGTCTGAGTGCGTCCTGCCCTGGGCATCCTGAGACAGGCTCCAGGTTTGCCTTAATCCTGCCATGGATACTTGATAATGGAAAGAAGATATAAAGTACACATTTAAAATATCTAATACCTGTGTAACACAACTTCCTTCCTGCGCAACACATATATACATTATGGCTCCATCATATTAACTATACTTAATTATTTAATGCGGCATAATGCATCACTTTATTTTAAATCAATTTAAATCTTATATACTATAGGACTGTTCCAAAGTACCGTATATTATCACACTACAATTCGATATTACAATTCATAAGATGAGTATTAGTTCAGGTTCATGATAATAGTGCGGCGGATCCATTTAAAAACCAATTAATCCAAGAACTCAAAAAGCTCCTCCTCAGCGGTCTGAGGGATTGCAGTGTAGACTGTGAGCATTATTCCTGATAGGACTGTCCAGGATCGGGCTGGGACATGATACAAGGCCCAACACGCTGGCCAGTGATGTTAATTGGTAGCGATGAACTAGTCAATAAATTGAGTAACACATTATATTACGCAGTTGTCTGGTCCGTCATCAGTACGGAATTAATCAGCATTTAGGTGTGAATACAACATGACCCCAGACAACATGTCAGGCTACAAATGAGATCGTCAGCTATTTTTGAGCCAGGATAAAACTGTAAGACTTTTTGTGTTGCACACAAAGGGATGACAAAAGCAGTCGTATTTAGCAAAAAAACTTTAATCTCTCCTTGATGCGCATTTATTTACAAGTAATAAACCAGCAAAATAGGAAATAGCAGAATATTTACACAATGAGCATTTAACAGCCAACCTGTCACAGTTGCTTCAAGTCTGAAACTCTTAAAAATGTATCGGAATCCATATAGTATTAAAACTCTTTTTTCCCGCTTAAATTTATCTGTGTATATCATTTGTTCCTATGCATTTCAATTTAGCTTTAAAAAGGACAGCTTTTCAATATCCGAAACAAAATGTTTTAAAAGAAGATTATGAGAGGCTGAAAGGGCAAAGCTCTGAACTCATCCGGATATAGAAGATGTGGAATGAGCAAGATGACAGGAAACAGCAGAACTTTGAATTCGGGGAACAGGAGGGTGAACTGAGGGGGACAGCTGGGGGGGGGCTGCCAGGATGGGGTGGCAAAGGGGAGACGGGCGGAAGCTGACAAGGCACTATGTGCTCAGGGGCGGATTAATGCATAGGCAAACATCAGCCCCCCCCCCCCATCGGGTAAAATGGATCGACTAGTTAAATTGGCAACACCTGAGTGTCCATGCTGATGTCAGCCTAAGCCCCCCAGATAAGTTAATCCGCCCCTGTATGTGCTCATCAAAACAGCATCACGGGCTCCTCTGCCACCCTGCTCTTCGTCCCATCTGCCTGGGTCAGATCTGACACGAAAGTCCTCTGCACCACATGACTGCCCACGTACCATCTCAATAAGCAGTTTCTCTCCACAGAACAAGGGGCAAAAAAAAAAGGAAAACGGGCATCTTAAGTCCCCGATACTCGTCTAGTCATGCAAATTATGAAACAACCCACTACTCTATTTCATAAGGGAAAACCTTCCTTTACACCCCTTGAACAGAACAGCAAAACCAAGATCAAACAAGGAAAAAAAATATCCTGAGGCTGGAACTCAACTGACTGCTTTACCATCGCAATCTCCAAAGACTGGCAAAATACACCAAGATATACATTAGGAAAGCTGTTACATGAGATTGATAGTATCCCTTTGGTGGAATTGGCTTATTAATTATTATAACAAATGTAACTAATTATTGGCACAATCTAAAGGGCCCAGTTATGTTGTTCAATTTTTTTTTTTAATCTCTTGCTGAGTAAATACCAATGGCCAGCAGACTGGGGCCTGCAGTTGGACCTTACATTTTAAAAGGAGTCAGCAGAAACTGAAATTTCATAGATGATTCACCCAACCATCAAGTGTAAGCAGTTTCAGTCCCTGGAAGCCGACATGGTCCTTCAAAATTCAGAAGTACCCTTTAAAAAACGAATGACTTAAATAACATGGACCAGGGATATTAGAGCGTTCTGTGCTACTGAGCTGGAATGAAATGCTGTGAGGCTTAATTGTAGCCCCTTTAGTGCAACTGGGGCCCCATCCCTGCTAAGGGGCTCCACAAGCAGGAGGAAAGAGCTGACCAGGCGCTTTACAGATGCCCTATATCTCAATGAAGCGACAGACAAAACAAACGGCCAAAAAATACTCTTAAAAGTACCATCGTGATAAAAACATACGTCACACACAGCCTAAAATACACAAAATTTCTCTTCCGTGATCCATTTGTTTTGTTGGCCTGTAATCAACCTAAATTTTTCCCAGTTGTTTGTGAAAAATAAAATCCTCAAAAAAGTGACCTAACCATCTGAGCAGGCCAGATTTATTTCTCTCTGTTAGTTTAAGGAGTTATTTTTAAAGGAACCTCTCACACAGCTTACATGGGAGTGAATTTCAGAAATGTATCAAATGACAGAACCTTCATCTACTCCAGGAAAGCGGAGTTAAGCAGCAGCAATTCACCATCTTGGTACTCAAGACAAGGTTGCTTTTTTAAAACTTCCATCAGATTCATTATTTTTTTGCCTGAACCTCATAAAATAACAACGGAACGCAAAACGCAATACGGATGGATGTTCAACCAGCTACACACTGTTACCGACCAAGAACACTTACTTGAGGGAAACTATCCTAAAACTAAAACACGAGGAAAGAAAATTAAATAAATAAACTGGAAGGGGAGAGGATTTCGCTTTTGATGGGAAAAAATATAGCAAATACATTACAGACCACAGTTTGGTTCAAGCAAACAATGACAATTTACATTTTCAGCACAAGTCGGACTTCAAACGTCTACTATAAAATAAGAGAGTTAAATACAAAAAGAAACAATGGAAAGCTTAATGATGTCAACGGTGCTGTTTTTTTGTGCTGAGACAAGGGGCATATGGTGCTATTTAGCTAACAAGTCTAGTAACAGCTTTGGTTCCCCCCCCACCAAAGATCACTTGCGGTCACTGGGTTCACAGCTCTGCTCCAAACTCTACGCTGCTCTGCTTTGTTAGGGTCACTCAGAGTGCCAGCCTGCGGCCCCACTGGGCGGGATCCGCTGTGAGCAGAGGAGCAGAGGTTCACCGGGACCCAACATCGCCTTCCATCCTGCCGATGGCATCATACATTCAGAGGTTGAGATGGCAGAGACAATCTGGTGTGGGGTGGCAGGTGGGGGGGGGGGGCACAGGACACTGCCCCTGGAATGGCTCTGACAGAGGGGGCTGATTTGGAAATCCAACAGGAGACCTGTGTGTTTTAGGGCAGGGTTTCAGGGTTTTCATCCCAGGTACTGTGTCCTCACTGCCAAGAACCACGGATGGCTCTTGGAATCCAGGCCCAACAAAAGGGAGAAGAGGTGTCCTTCTTCAAGTAATACGACGTACTTCATCAAACAATTACTGCTGTGAACAAGGGATTCACAGCGGGATTGAACAGCGCAAACGAGCCGGGTCCCCCCAGGCCTGACTTGCCAAGCTGATATGCTGTGGGACGAGCCTTCCTTCGAAGCACAGAGGCCGTCCTGCGTGGGAGTCACAGCCCAAAGAAGGGTTTTGTTCTCACATCGAAAAACCACAATTTCACTTAAGAACATCTGCAAATCAAATCTAAACAGTACTTGTTTCCATAGTACATACCACTGAAACCTATATGTGTGTGTTTGATGTTCTAGGTTTTGATACACCCCCTATCTTCCAAATGACTTTTCAGTCACAAAGCAGGTTAACATTTAAATTATAGCACACTTTATCTAACAAAAGGTCTTAGCACTAAATGACATTTAAATAAAACATCTCACAGGACATTTTTTTTTCACTGAAATATCAAAGGCTTCATTTTAATTTCTGTATGTTTAAAAAGACAGAAAAAAACAAAGTTTCCCCACTTTATTTTCACATATTTCTTTAAAAATGCAACTGTATTTATTTTTATATATATAATTTCTATATTTTTTCTTCTGTTTGAGTTCCTGTAAATTGTGCAAATTCAGCAGTAACACAAGAGGCAGCAGTCCAGAGTGGGCAGTGGAGTGGATTAAAAACGTCACAACCAAATGTCCTTGATGTGACCTGAGCCTGGTCCGAATTTTCGCCGTGACGGGTGGTCATGTGACCATAATTACCCATCAGTCCCCACACGCCATACAGAGTCAATCCTTTCACCAGCCGCTTTCCAGTCGTCAAACTGTGGTACACAATTCAATACGTGGGAAAACAGAGAAAAGAAAAAACTGCAATGGAACTGGCTTGGACGCAGTTTCTTTCTTGGGTTAAGGGCGTCTGGGCATTACGGGCGATGGAGAAGTGTAAGGGATGGTAAAAACTAACACCAGGCCGCACTCATCCGTCCGGCTCTGTACTGTCTACCAGTGCAACTGCTTCAGTGCTTGCAGTCCTTCCATTTAGTTTGTTGGCGTATTTATTTACTTATTCTTATAAACATGCCCTGAACGGCACAGCTCTCCTCCGGTCCTCTGAGAGAGACAGGGTGGTCCTCAGCTAGCCTGAGCCATGGTGTCGACCACTTGCTCCAGCTTTCCGCGCAGCCGCTGCCTGCGTGCCTGCTCGTCCTTCTGCAGCGCCGACAATATCTGCATGGTGGGGGGGGGGACATCATTAAGGGTAGGACTCAGAGCAGGGGAACAACACCGCGTCTTTTTTCCTTACCCCACCTTGCATTCCATGACACTCAGATACATATGTAGGTGAGAGCAGGCTTGGCCGTGAAGGGCAGCCGCCCTGTAATGGCACCTATTGAACCGGAGCTTAAGGGCCTGACTATTCTGCCGAAACCGGGCTCGAACCAGTAACCTTCTGGTCACAGGCATAGCTTTAGCCTAGTGAGCCCCCAGACACATTTGTCCATGTATGGACAAAAAAAACAATCCCTGAATGAACAGTAATCGATGTTAATGTCAGTCAGCACGGTTGCGTTTTGCATGGGATATGTTTGTCTGTGTGAGCTTGAGATTTTACATCGGGAAGGGTGGTTGGGCACTGGCATAGATAAAGATGCCAATGTGGAGCAGCAGAGCGCCATCCGCAGGTCAGTTCCCTACAGACTCCAAAAGAGAACATGACTGTATATCAGAGTCCCCCTTGGGAAGGCCCCACAAATAGTAAAAGCGAGCATAACTGTACATCAGAGTCCCCCTTGGGAAGGCCCCACAGATGTCCTTCCTAGGGCAAGGGGGACCCAAATGTCACATGACAGATGCTGTACTTATCCTGGTGAGTGCAGGCTAGATGCACGTTACTGGAGGGGCAGAGCAACAAGGGATGGGGCAGGAAAACTCCAAGGAGACATAGGAACAGTGGGTCAAAAAAAAAAACAGCCTCTCCACTGCACTCACCTTGTACTTAATGTAACCAGTTAAGGCTTAATATTATCTCTCTTTTATACACAAACTTTTGTACCCAGCCAATATTTCAAATTTTCTAATATTTTTTTACGCAAGTTGACATATTTAAAAAATATTTTTTTAAAAGTCACTGTTAAATAGTATGAAGAACCATAACTTGAACTGTCCTTAAAGCCAAGTTTAACATATGAACGCCAAGAGGGTCAGGTCTGGGTGCTCTACAGTGCAGCAGGTGGCAGCAGGAACAAAAGAACAAAGATTTTAGTTTATAGGGAGGATTTTCAGGGATATTTGGCAGGCTAACAAATTCAAGCAATTCCCAGTGTTTTGTGAGATGGCGCTACTGATAAACGGCCAAGACGAACCTCGTCCTTGTACTTGACGATGTAGGAGTAGATCTCGTGCAGCGCGCTCATGCTGTTGAACTGGTTGAGGTGGAGGCGGGACTGCTCTGCCAGGTACGCGCTCATGTCCTGGTCGCTGATCGCCGGCATCCGAGAGATGTCAGAGTAGTACCTGTATGAAGGAAGCAGCATTTTATCCCTAATCTACGTTACTGCCCTCACAATTCATTTATTATGCACTGCAGAAGGTGGGATCCCAGAACAGAGTCTGCCCTTCGTTATAAACCAGCACAGTGTCCGCTACAGTCAATTCAATTCAATTCAATTCAATTTTATTTTATTTATATAGTAAAGTCCTGTTTACCTTTCCACCCAGTTCTTGTAGTTGGGGATGTCCTTGGCGTAGAGCAGCTTGTTGGAGGGCGAGTCCTTGCCCAGCTTGTGCTCCGAGGTAGAACAGGAATCCATGAAGGTCTGGGCCACCACGGAGAGGCAGGCGTCCGTGATGCTGTTCTTGTGGATGTCGAAGACAAACTGGGGGTTCTTGATGACGTTCACCCAGAAGCGTAGTGGAAGACTGGAGGGAGGGGGTACGTCATCGGCAAACAGGAAAGGAAAAGAGAACAGGACAGAAAAGGGAGCCATGAAACGGCCATGTACCGAATGATGCATCATATAAGGTGCAGAAGATGACAGGGACACATGTAAAGCTGGCAAGGCCAGATCTGCAAGCGCAGACACGCATGCACAGCATCTCCTCTGCAAGGCTGCTTTGTCAGTGCATCCATTGCACACACATACCCAGAACTGCAATGTACTACTGTTTGACTATAGGCAAAACACACAGGCTCAGTGGCACTCAATGGCACCCACACCGCCTCCATCTCCCCGCACTTCAGATGTAGCCAGGGAGAGCCCGCTGGACAGGAGTCCACAGCTGACAGCTGGAAGGTTACCAATGGGCCTCCTCAAAGCTCCAGATCACAGCCATCAGCTAAGGAGGCTGCTGCTTTGAGTGCGAGACGCACAAGCACTGATCCTGATCCTGAACATGAGCACAGGTGACACATGCTCAGAGCTCAAGAACAATGTACACATTGTACACATACAATAGTAAACACACCCACACACACATATATCTAGATTTAAATATATATGTATATATAGAGAGAGAAAGAGATGCTTTCCGGAAGACGACAATGTATTCCCTGGAAGGCCCCTATCTAATCCTCACTCCACTGACACTGCCCCCAACCTCTACACTCTGTAGCCCTCAAGAACAGTCTCCCCACCTCTTCAAAAAATCTTTATTAAAAGCCCAACTTTATGTGACTTATCCCAATGTAATCAGGTACTTCAGATTTGCATCTGTAATTTGTCACAAAATAAGAACACATACAGATCATTATTATGATAAAAAATGTTCCTGGGAAGTTTTAAAAAAATCCATCAAATACTTTTAGAGTTACTGTGTTCACAACACCAAGTGTTGGCTATAGCTGCTGTTTCCTTCCATTGCTCTTGTACAGCACTACTGCTTCTTTTTTGGTGCAAAGTGTCTCAGAATTAAATCAGGTGTAGATCTTCACCCATATAACCGTTTATGAAGTGGCAATAAGATCTATCATATACGATTTCAGTTACCATGTTAACAAGTTCAAGTGTTTTCTTTGGTCCCCTTTGCTGTCACAGCCATTTTGGTGCAGTTTGTCTCAAGACAGTTCCAAAGACCAAAAAAAAATGGAACTGAAACCCAGACACAACCTACATGCTGATGTACGATAAAATAAACAGGCACAGGAATAGGGACAAGGACAACACCTCCTCACTCCTTACCAGTTGCTCTTCCAGGTATGCCGAACATCTGGGTCAGAGATCTGGTGCTTGTCCGCCTGCTCGTCCAGGAAATCAAACATGTACTTGATGGCCAGAGGTAGGGCGCTGCCGCGGTGAGCCGTGCTGAAGATGGTCTCGAAGAGGTCATCCACAAACTTCTGCAATGTCCCCTGAAAGGATACGACACCCGTCACCCCGAGCTTTTCAGCTCACCTTGAGATGAACGACCTGACAGCGAGTCGAGCTGCTGCCTTTCTTCCTCTACAGGCTGTAGGATCGGAGGTATTATTGTATTATCAGCTTCTATACGAGACAATCTCAGCAACATGTTATACTGGATAGACTGATTTGATCATGAAACAAGAACCTGAACCAAAACAAAATGCCCATGGATAATAGGAACATCTGCCGGAACAAAGGGCTTCTACTAAAACCCAAACTGGGCTGGATCATTGGATGCCTATATTGACTCCCTCAGTAAATAGGAGCTGCTTCAGTACAGAACCAACTGGACGAATGGGGGGGGGGGCAAAGTTGTCAGCAGTGCATTTCACCCAGGATTAAGAAGCCAGGCTAGACAAATAAACAACGATAAAATCTGCTGAACAGCATCACTATGGCCGCCTGTTGCAAGCAACAGCAGTTCTGACTCCAGGCCTGTAAACCAGAGACACGCTGTAAACCTGGGGGTGAACGTACTAAACAGCAGAGGCAGCACAAAGCCTGGCTGAAGTCTCGGTGCCTGCCGCTGACCCAGAGGGGGCTGGGAACACGGTTATGCCAAAGTTACCAGCTATACCAGGAGCCACCTTCTCCCGACCCTTCCAAGTTCTCACCGATCCTGGAGTGCAGATTATAGCACGCTTTTAAACACAGACTGTCACAGACCATTTGGCTGGAAGACACCATCTAGTAGGCGCCAGAAGAACCACGAGCCAGTATAGAAGAAGCAGGAAAGCATTGTTCTGACCCCATTAGGAAACAGCCAGTGAGATACAACAGCAGAGCCACAAATCAGCAAACAAGATGACAGAACCACCCCAAGCTTAGTGCAGGTCTTTTACACACCTTTAGGTCTATGAGAAGATGCAGTTCCATCCTCTAGTAGAGGACTGCACTAATCCCTTAGACACTCCCCATAAACCAAGATCCAACCGTCTGCTTTGCCCAGCGACACCCCCGAGACCCACGCCATGAATTAACCATCTCTGCTTCATCTCCCCCCACCCATTTACGTGCATTTTCCTCCCCCCATTATGGATGCAAACGGACCACCCAAGAGGCTTGTAAACAGTGTCTCAATTCAATTTGATTTTGGAATAATTACGACCAAAACAATCAGCAGGGAGCGGGTTTTCCGTCTGCCCGGTTAAGATGCAATTGGCCAAGGACTCAGAGGGAAGGCGAGACCGCCTAGGGGGCCCCAGCGGAGCGGAAACCAGGGAGACTGGAGGGCTGGCACCACCGTTGTGGCCGCGGGCAATAAATGAGGAGAGAGGAGTGGTTTCAATTAGAGGACGAACTGGATCATTAACAGACAACTCAAAACTAAGTAACACCACATTCAACAACTACCCACATAACACACCTGTTAACATGTTTACTGAAAAACACTACTGCTGGCAACATTACATACACCTCATCATTCACAAAAGCATTTTCCAAAGCAATTCTGATTTGTTTTAGTAGTTGTTTTAAGCTGAGTTTTTTTGGCAGTCAAACAACTGATTCCAACCTGAGGTGTGAGCCTGTGACCTTTAAGGTCGGTAACTTTTAATTTCTGACCACCATGCAGCACCAACAGCATGAGGAAAAGTTAAAAAAAAACAAAGAGGTGTGGGGTTAATCATTAACTGCATGTAAAACTGACTGGTTTACCTTGCTACTTGTGGGTTCCAAAGTCACATTAATAACTGACAATGGGTCGAATGAGCATGATCATTACTCTGCCATACTATCATGCCAGACTCGTGCATCGACATAAGAATGTTCAACCAAGAGAATCGATCAATTTCTTGTACTAAGCAAAGCTGCAGTGATGTCAGAGAACTTTCCATGACACAGAAGCTCCACATTGCTCTCCTTGCCACGTTTCCTCTCAGCCTGAGATTACCTTGGTGGCCAGCAGGCGGGTCAGGTAGATCTCGGACACCATCTTGCTGCCGCGGTCGCCCTCCCGCTGGTCCCCGTGCTCGTGGTTCTTGACCAGGTGCCACAGCTTGGTGCCGCTCTCCAGGTCTGGCGTGATCATGGGCGTGCGGGAGCGCAGGCTGTCGGGGCTGCTGGCCGTCCGGAGCATGCTCTCTGGACCAGGGAGAGGGGCGAGGGGGGTGAGAGGGCTGAGGACAGCTTAGAATACATGGCCACAAGATCTGCGTTCTTCTCTAGGGTAGGTGGGGGAACGGTACAAGCGTAGCCCCAAATTACATCTGGAATCTGAACTGTTTGTTTAGGTTAGCATTATCAAGGGGGTAGGGATTACTGCGGCTTGGCTGGGGCATAAACGCTTAGCTCAATCTCCTCAAATGCTAAAGCAAGACTATAGCTGGCCAGGAAAGCTACAGGTGCTCACTGAAAGACAGTACTGCTGCATCAGTTCCACAAGCACACTTTCACCCTTCTCTTGCCCCTAACTGTCTTCTAACACCACAGAAATTACACACGATGATCCCTGAAAGAGTACGATACCCCGTGCTGGGACAGAGACGGCGGCTCGCAGCCGGTGCAGCGCTGCCCCTCCTCCCGGACGGCGCGAATGTGCAGGCACTTTATTAATGGTATAAACGTCAAAGCTCATTATATAGAACCAATGAGATCCTATCTGACGTGTTTTCCTTATCTCCATAATGGCAGCAGTCAGAGAGATGGACTCCGGTTGATGCTGAGGCGGGTGGGGGCCTTCAGAGACAGAGGAAAGATCACCCTCAAAATCAGAGTCTCCTCCCCCCCAGCTGACAGACTGATGGAGTACACCCGGGAATCTTCCTATTTGTTTGCCAACGGCTGCTACTCAGCACTGGCATCTTGAGCCTGGCGGTGGGAGTGGATGAGGTCACAGGCAGCCCCGGCCACAACGGACAGACAGAGGGGCAAAAGGCCACGATTAGCCCGACACGTCTTCATCCTCAGTCGGATTTGCCTAAGGCCGAAGGTTTCACCGACGGACATAAGCACGCCTTTTCATCTTAGCGCACTCCACTTTCAGATCAGAAACTTCCTATCTGAATAAGGATTGGGGAGATGAATATTCGGGTTTTTTTTTCTTCTGCAGGCTTTACATGTCGATAAGAAAGATGAAAATGTATCAATTTTGAAACAGATTTCGAGATCTTCACAAACCAAATTACTCAACAGCAAGGCTGAAATTATCTGTGCACAAGCCTTGGAAAGCAGACGAAGGCAAGTGGGAAAAGTGTTAATCCGAGGTCATCTCAAAGTATCTGAACTGTGGAATGCCTTAACCATGCAGAAGCCACCCTCTGCCTGAGGCCCGGGACCATCAGCGCATGCTGTGAGCAGAGGCGTTCCACCACCACACCATGTTTACCCAAGCTCATGCAACTCTGCAGTCATGGGTCAGCTCTCTACAGCCTGGATAAAACTTCCTGACCTAAGAAACAGAAATGACCTTCCTTGATTCCTCTACACACAACACAACAGTTTATCCATCATCCCCCATCAACTTGGGGGAGCACACAGTCAGCGTAAAGGCAGCAGCTGCCTGAGACGTTTGGGAAATGACGCGCCCTGCTCTTGCCCCCCTCCCTATCTCCATCACATGGTCATTTTTTTGTACTCGAGAGGAATTAAGGACCTTATTCAGAGTCAGCCATGGACAAAAAAATGATGGAAAATGTTTTGGGAGGGTGTCGGCAAGAGAATGTGTGTTGGGTTTGACTCTGGAGCATTTCAGACCCAGATGCAAATTATTCATGACAAAAAGACACTCGAGACATCTGAGGGAGGTTTTGGGGAACTTGGTTATTTGGTGAGGATGGGAGGGGGGGCAGGGGGGGAGGTGTCTCGTGAAAAAAAAAAAAAAAAACACAGCTTGGACTTTGGGGAAGGGTATGACCATCAGGTGATGTCCTGCCTCACCGTATCGGCTGAGGGACTTGCTGAAGGTGGAAGAGTTGGAGATGTTGTATGCAGAGTTCTGCTTCGGCACCAGGGCGATAACGGAGCCGTCCGTCACCTGCGGCACAGAGAAGGCGTCACCAAACGCCGGCCAAGCACCGCTGTGCTTCGCGGCGTCTCCCAGTGCTGGGATGCCCTTGCCTGGTAGTGCGCCAGTGAGTTGAGTCGTTTCCAGTCATTGTCAATCTTGGTGGTGACGTCTTCATCCTGAAGGATGATCCTGGCCAACCTGCCTTGACGCCACTCTGAGAAGCCCATCGAAAGACAGATTGAGGCTTTCAACGATGAATTTGCGGGCTGAGGTGCTATGAGCCTTCATTAGCCACCAGCTACCTCGATAATCGCATTCTCTAGTGTCGTGCATGTACACTGACAGCCGTATGTTTACCCAGGTCCATGTCTCCGGCTTTGGGCCTCTGAGAGTAGGGGCTGCCCTTATACACAGCATCCAGCAGCTTCTCCTTGACCTGAGTGATGGTGTCACAGTTGAGGCATTTCACCGTCACCTCCGGGGAGTTCTCGTTCTCCGGATTCACACAATGCAGCGTCTGTTGGGACACGGGAAAGAAAGGGACATTTATATATACATCACATTTCTGAGCACACAAAAGGAGCGCTTATGCCAAGGGGTGGCAAATCTTATCCGCAAAGGGCCGCTGAGTATGCGGGTTTTCGTTGCAACTCCCTGATTAGATTAATTAAAGGACTGATTGGATGAAGAGACCTCACACTTGGGTCTGAATAGCTGCCCTAAAGGTCATCCCAAACATCTGCATACATACTGGCCCTTTGCGGATAAGATTGGCCACCCCTGACTTATTTTAATGATCTGACCAATTCACAGCGTGTACAAAACAGCAGGTTCACACCCATGATCGGGTCAAGGTTATAGGCCATACAGATACACTACTGACCAGGGTTTTATAATCGATTTGCTGGCGGATGAGTTTGTCCTCGCTGAGGGAGTAGCGGGCCTCGCCAGTGATGGCGTCGATCGGTCCCTTCTCCATCTGCTGCTTCATGGCACAGTACAGCATGAAGAGGGGCTCTCCAGCACACTCCTGAAAAACGAAGATAGACAAAAGCGTCTATCCAACACCCCCACCTAGCTGGACATAGTCCGGTCCATTAAATTACCATTCAGATGTCAAATGGAATCGACGGCAGCGACAGAAGAACATCACACCTTTTCGTAATACCTGTGACGGAAGCTCTTTACGGCCCGCGTCTGCAACTGAACTGCAAGAGCTACATAAAACCGGCTGAAATGTTAGAAGAAAGATGGCTGAGAGAAAAAAAAAACACAACGTACTAAGCAAATAAATAATGTACTGACAACATCTGAGAGTTTCGATATTTTATGAGACTTCTAAAGGAATATTAAATGACGGTGCTCATCCCTATTCAGGCTGAGTGTAGCTACGCCGCACACAAAGCCAAGAAGCTGAGCGATTGTGCACATTTCGCCTCGCCTCGCCTCGCCCAGCATGCCGCAAGGTCAAACTCTCCGCCCCCGTACCCCAGAGAAGGAGGGCGTCTACCAGGGCTGTGCAAGGCCCATATTTTCCCTCCAGGTCTCAGATTAAAAAGAAGGAGCTTTCAACTCCAACATCTCTGGACGCTGCATGGCAAACCGCAACAGGGCTCCCAGTTTAGGGGGGATCCCACTAGAGGCTGAGGTGCCGTTTTGTCAACTACATGCCCGCGGAAAGTGCACTCCAAAAATGCGAGCAGTTTCGGATGAGTAGCCAACCTTATCACTTTGGGGAGTGCATCCGTGGTAGAGGACGGAGTTAAATGGGGGGGGGGGGGGGGTCAACAATCCTGAATCAAAGCCCACTTCAGAGCTAGATGGAGACCACAGACAACTACCTACATAAACAGCAAATAGAGACAAGCTGTGCCAAAAAAACAATGCTATCAGATAACAGAGCTGGCTAAACGCACAGTCAGCGCTAACTCACCACAGCAAAAATTCTGGAACACTTTACAACTGCATACACCCTTACACATGTCCAGCTCTCCCAAAGGCCATACATTTGGTGCGGATAAGGGGAAAAGGACCGATCGATATCCCCGGACATGCCGAGGGTTGCTGGGACAGAGGGTGAACTCGCTGCACCTCTGGCCTGCCCTCCTGGCAGCCGCACGTCAGCGCGGCCTCTCCCACCGCCACCATATGCCGTTAGCATCTCGTTAGCATCTGCGGTAATTAAACAGACAGCTGCTAACAAGCAGGAACACGCATATTTCATTCCCAGGGACCCTCTGATAGCACGCTTGTCTTTGAAATTACCTTTAATTTGAGATTCTGGCTTCATTAGGCCACATTTGCACACATGTCCATGAAAGAGTAGAGGAGCGAGCAGCTAACCAGCCGAACGTCACACCCGCAGTGGCTAATGACCGTGGGGGAGACAACATGTGAGAATAACACGCTGGCTGCAGCCTTCGGCAAGCCCCCCCCAGGGGTGGGCACCACTCTGACGCCTGCTTTACATTTCCAGCACCTCCCTTTAAGAAATAAAAATGCCTATGATGTCAGATGGCCTGCGTGGTCTGTCTGGGTCACTAGCCCACTAATGTGTAAAGACAGAACAAAGAGGCAAGGACAGTTTAAAAAATAAAAAAAGGAGGGAGGGCAATTCCATTTACCCGCAGTACTTGAACAAGGCACTAAAGCAGCTAGCGCGACTCAGGCTTAATTAGAACTAAACTGTCATGCAGAGGGCCCAAGAGCCAGGCCCCCAATCCCCCAATCCCCCAACCCGCCGGATTGGAGGCACACTGCGCGAATGAGGCTCACTGGCAGCCTTAAGGGAGGGGCCATCTAGAGGCAGAAGGAGACATTGCGGCATGGGACGGTGTGCCTCTACACAAAAATGTTTTGAGGTGGGTCTAAGCAACTAGAGGTGGGGGGACCAAGACATCTGATTGGTTGATCCTGACTCCTATAGTTGCTTGGACCCACTTCCTCTATAATCTGCTTATGCCTCTGAACTAATCATTCTGCCTTCAGATGTTTTCTGGGTGAGTGAAACTCCCATAAGCGGTGAAAGCAGGTGAAGGTACGCAACGGAACGGGGCGCGATCGGGGGAGCGGCAAACAAACAAGAAAAAGACACATTTGATACCGACTTCAAAGCTGAACGTCCAAATCTGAAGGAAGGAAGAAAAGTGGCGAGGGCTGCCAGGCCCCCGAGGACAGCGGAGACAGCGGGGGGTTCAGGTCTGGGGGCTGCCGGTCAGATACATACCTTCAGGAACTTGTAGAGCAGGAAAGTGAACCAGTTCGTCAGCATCTTCTCAGCCACCGACTCGGTCCTAGGAGAGACGAAAGAGAGACGTGGAATTTACATCAGGAGAGACACAATCTGGTTGATGCGAGAGCAGAGAGCCATCCGCGCCCGGAAAATGGCACGTGTCACCTGACCCGTTTACTACACGCAAGACTCGCTCACATCCTTAAATAAATAAATAAAAATAGTAAACATCCCTGAACACACGACCAATCTTCATTAAAAGGAGGCAATTAGCATAATTAGGCAACTTCCCTCATTAATCATAAACCTGGTGCATAATAATGACCCACGAAAGGTCTAACTGAAAAGGAGTAATTAAAAGCCTCTGTAATTAACGGACGTTATTACTCCTAATTTGTTAACAACTCTGAGAAAACGCGCAAGTGAGGCTTGCTTTGGAAGAACTTAGGGGAGCGGTTTGTTTTTCCTCTGCTTTTCACCCCCCCAGTCACCTCTGCTGTTTAATTATACATGTAGAGAATCTGTGTTTACAAAGACCGAGGTGCACGGATATGAAGGAGGCCAGTGCTCTACTCTGTGGGGAAAGCTGGATGAAAGATTACCAGTGGGGGCCAGGAGGGTCTGTTCCCGGTGTGGGTCACCCTGTCTGTCCCTGCTCCAATGACTGGCCGCCCTCACTGTTCTGTGGTTTACCTGGTGCTCGTAGGATCCACCGGGCACAGAGAACACACTTGTGCCAGCGAGCGGTGCCACGCTTAAAAAGCTAAGCTTCTGACTCAGAGGCTCCCTAAAAGGTTCTGCTGTTGAACCCTCAAAATGGGTAAGTGGTTGGGTATATATTGCTTCTGGTGTTATACCAACACATCGTGAGATGATGAGGTACAAATGATAAGTGCAGCTGTATCTTCAACAAAAAAAAAAAAATATATATATATAACCATGAAATGTACACACAGTAAAATCACATGTGATAAAGGCAGGTAATGGTGATCCTGATCTGCGCTGGCTTTACTTTATCAGTATATGGTGCAGAATTTTTTTTGCCAAGAACCGTGGGGCAAAAATACGAAATCAAATGTTGAGACCAAGTTCCACAAAAGCCACTGTGAGTTTTGGGAACAGTTTTATTCAATGGGATAGGAGTAATCTAATATAGAGTGAGGGAGGGGGCAATTCCCCAAAGCAATCCCTGGGCTGCGTTAATGCTGACAGGACCCGGCTGCTTCTGGACTGGGGCGCCTCCCGCTGGCACTCAGATGCATTACAGCCCACGTCTGTCAGCACTGACCCTAGACCGGCTGGTTGTGCGCGCGCGCG
>JAODKE010000114.1:22930099-22945524 GCA_026779605.1 Mormyrus hasselquistii
ACACACACACACACACACACACACACACACACACACACACACACACACACAGCAGAACACGTTTCAGCCAGTCTTTGATGATGTTTAGTGCTGGCCTGCACCCACCAAGAGGGAAGCAGGAAGTAAAAGAATGACTGAGTGCTCATCAGGATGGAGAATAGTGGTGGGTGAGCAGCATACGGGGGAGGAGGGGAAAAGGGTGGGGGGGCAGCATCAGACATCACTGGGGGGGGCAGAGAGAGGATGGCTTAGAGCTTTAAAGGGAAAAAGATGAGATAAAAGGACTGGAAGAGATAGAAGAGATAGAGTGAAAAGGAAAAATGCGAGCGCCAGTCGCACCTTCCTTGCACTCCAGTGCCACGCGGGACTCCAGGTTGTCCATTTGCAGCTGCAGGCGCTTGAGCGTGCGGTCGGCGTCACGCGACTTGCGCTTGTAGGCGATGAGCACGGCGATGATGATCAGCAGCAGCAGGCCGCCGCCGCCGCCGATGCCGATGATGGCAGGCAGCGTCAGCAGGCTGTCCGAGTAGATCTGCAACGTGCCGGCCAGGTACTCGAACCCTCCCGCTCTGATCTGCGGTCAGACAAGACGGGGGAGCGAGGTCAGGAGATTCATTCGTCCGCCTCCGTGCTGCAGCAGAAGCCTGACCGTCTTCTCCGCAGATGAGAAACAGACTCGTCCGAGCATTGACTTCACGCACCGTATAAAAGGCGCATGTGATGCAGGTCGGCCCAAGGCGCCTGGCTGAGGTCTCAGTTTGGGGAAACCACGCCACATGGGGCAAGAGAAGCACCGACATACATGCAGATAAAGGCACCAACGCACCTCTCCAGTCAACCCCCCCTGTCACCATGACCACGGTACACAGTCTAGCGTCAGGCGAGACAGAGTTGCTCCGTATGTAGGTTACTTTAGAGGCATGGAGACAAACATCTGTGGCCTTCTTTTAAAGGGTGCCTCACAGCTAGAGAGAATGCAGGCAGCTGGGAAATGCAAGGAGACAGCTCTATTTTAATCTACCTGATAGATGAACAAAACAGACCCCCACAGGTAGGAAACATACTCTACACACAACATTCTGTATCAGGAAAAAAACTGAATTCTGAACATATGAATTCCACAGATAAAAATGGACACTGATCTACCCATTTTGTAAAGCAGTTCCCGTCACTGCAGAACAGCGTGTGAAGAGGAAATTGCTGGATTATTACATGCATCACACTGACACTATTATAGTTTGCAGCGTAAAGCGAGGAGGGTCATACTCACTGTGACTTTGTGCTGACCCGTGAGGTTGGGCCACTCGCAGAGGAGCTGCGTGTCGGACAGAGTCAAGACGCAGGGGGTGTCGCCGATCAGCACCGTGTAGTTCAGCCGCGAGTTCCCGGGCACCGCGGGAATCAGGTTCCGGCCCTTTAACGCGGGAAGGTGAAATATGGGAGTCACACATACGCAAGCACGCCAAATTTAACACATAACAACTTCTCGAAGAATGCTTTTGATTTGTCATCTTGGCAAAACTTACTGTTCGGGAGTATTTCCGTAAGCAAAATTTATGTAGGCAATAGGACTGTGTTGTGACAGTGGACATATAATATAATCCTGCCGTGTTCACATGCTCACCATGAGAGTGAGAGAGAGAGAGAGAGAGAGAGAGATGGGGGGGGGGGCGAGTCCAGCAAGCTACCCCCCCACCTGATACACCATCGCAAATTCTGACAGGATTTACACTTTCAATATCCCCTCACGTCAGCCTTCGTCTGGGGGTGGGAGTGAATGCTTTATATGGGCATTTCTTAGCATTGGACCACTCTTTTGCAGAAAAGCCGCTGTACATGGTGTGGCCAAGAGATCCAATTAGATTGGTAAATAACCTCTGAAAACAGAAATCCTCCTCTAGAGCAGATAAATTTTACATAACCCACTTGGTTTAGTGATGAAAAATTAATTGCATAAAAAATGCAATGCACACATCGGGCGCACTGCTGATTATTTAATGCAATTGACTTTTTTTTTCCATTTTTACTAATGTGCGGGTTGTACAAGCAGAGTGGGATTTCAACGTCGGAAAGGGTTTCTTTGAATTGTCATTAAGCAGTGGAATGATGGGAGAGCAGGGCCGTTAGGAGAGCAAATGCAAACAGCAGAATTTCAAAGGCTTAAAATGATCAGGAAAATAAAGAGCGGCAGTTGCATGTGAGACGTCTGTGCAAAACGGCACCGGTCTGCGGTTAATTCGCTTAATTCTTCGAGCGGAATGCGGTCTCACTGCAGAGGAAGGGAGATTCATCAGGAATAACAAAACAGTCAGGGCTCCGTGTCACGCAGCACTGGAGATGCCAGCTCACCATCACAGCTGCCCGGACACCACTATAATCTCCGACAAGCTACTTAACACACAACTCCAAATGCTATGGGGGGGCACACAGTGTGTAGGTGTCTACCTTCAGGATGAGTGGAGAGCTTGGTTTGAGCTCCAGGATACCAGTGGGGCTCAGGGGCTCAAAGACGGGGTCGGGGTAGTAGCTGAAGGTCTCGTTGACCACCATCACCGACTGCACGTTGTCCATGTAGAAGCCGATCTCGTCGGGCCTGCTTCCGAGCTCCGAGAAGCTTTTCTCCGAGGCTGCCACAGAAGGCGCCGGGCAGACCATCACCGTGTTGTTGTGGACCTTGCAGAGCTACAGGAAGAAGATCCAGGAAACGCAGGCACTCAGTGATCCGATCGCAGCCAAATGAAGCCGCCTTTCAACTCGTTAACCTGCTTTGAAGACCATGATGAAAGGTTCGCTGGTCTGTCGACTAAAAGCACAGACAGACCTGGAAGCAAGAAAGTTTCATGCGTCTTGAAAGTCGACAGTAGGTGCAGGCAGGCAAAGCCCTTCTCTACAATCACCTTCCCTGTCTTTATGATGTGACTGACCAGCCCGTTTCTGCACTTCCCAGAAACTCCTCCCATCCATTTCTCACAACATAAAGTCATCTACAGGAAGCAATTCACAGCATTTCCCTGACTTGAAGCAGGTGCCGGAATGAATCCTGATTTGCTCAATCTACAAGCATGCAATTTCTGTAATAAATGGCATGCAGACTGTGCAGCCGGCTCGCTCTAAATTCCTAAATGCCAAGGAGAAAGTCTCTTGATAAGGTTGGAAAAGTAACCTTAGAAAAATAACATTCCTCTCAAGCGTCATGCTGCTGCGTGTGTCTGCTTTTTAGGATGAACAGGTGTAAGCGAATAAGGTATATCTAAATAAAGAGCAGTCTGGCAGTATTTTTCTTTGCGGCTGGAATTCCCAAGGCAAAACATGAAATACGTACAAAACAGAAATTGTTCTCGCTTTAACACTCTACCCCAGGTGTAACCTGGCAGAAAGGTTAATAGGGCCCTCAGGTTCCAGGTACCAAGGGAGTTTCTGTGGCTATAGTTTATCGCCGGCTGACATTTAAAAGGTTAACCTGGTGCAGTGGTGGTGGGGGGGGGAGGTCCTTTGGTACTCACGTGAAAAGACTCGGCAGAACCGAACTTGGCACGGATCTTCGGCTCCCGAATGGTGGCCAGGTTTGTGCCGCTGATGGTCAGCAGGGTGCCTCCGCTGAAGAAGGGGGGTGGGGGGGGGGCGAGAGAGGGTTGGGGGCGAGAAGGCGGACGGTTTCAACAATCTGCCGGGAAAAAACCGTCACAGACACACCAAGGCCGGCTTCGGCTGAAACAGGCCCAGCCGGCACCAGAACCAGGTTAGACAAAGAGACGTTTCAGACCGTTTACATTTGGTTACCTAGCTGACGGGGACACGCTCCCGAAACACAGAACAATCCAGAAGGCGCTTTTCGTATAGCTGGATGCCAATCACCTTCCTCAAGGATACAACAGTACTGTCCTCCCTAGAGCTTAAACCTTAGGGTTAGAGATTCCATTTCCTAGAACCCGCTTATTACTCACACATCCCATGTCATTTTGAGGGGAGGGGGACTTTAATGACAGACAACAAAGACCACTACAACCTGGGACCATAATCAATGAGAATGAAATGATAATCAGTTCTCCATTGCTGTCCCCCAGCTAGAGTCCATTGTACTGCATACCTGGGCAGCTCCAGGAAACATCTGAAGTCAGTCCATTTTATGGGCTCCTCCAGCAGTTAATGTTATTTATGTGGAGTCCCAATACCTAGGGCCTTTTTTTTTTTTTTGCTCTAAAAGCCCTTTTAACTCAGGTAACGCTTCAGGGAATAACCAACGTGATTTTCAGAACAGATTTGCTTGCGTACGTGTGGTGACTATCTGCGTGCATCTTGTTTCCTTCAACAACAAGGCTCCTCTGGGGCTTCTCGGAGCGCTTACCAAACCTGCTTTCTTATTTATTCTTCCACTCTCACGCGTCGGGAAAATAAAGTGACGAGAAGGACAAAGGGCGGTACTCTGGGCTCTCAGCGGAAACTCATTTCCTCTTGCCGTTTCGCAGAAACATTTAAAAACAGCCATTTCAATGGCCCTCGACCACCTTCACAAAAATACTGAATAGATGTTGGTCCAAGGACATTCAGATTAATATTCGTGTCCTTGCGATCATGTCCAAAACAGATCCTGGTAGAAATACAGCAATGCTGAGCATCCATCCACGTAGCTGCTGCATGCAGGAAAAGATATCCAGCCCTGAGTAACACAAACGCGAAAACATTTCTGATATTGTTATTCTACCATCGCATAGCTGAGGTAAACATTACAAAGAATGTTCTGCTTGGGCTCTTGGCTACACACAAGGCTCAGCGTAATCAACAGGTGCGAAGCAGACAGAGAGTTATGCCTGGTGAAGACCAACAGCGGCATAATACCCCCGTTTGAAGAGAACCCCCAAGCTGGGTTGACATGTTCCTCCGCAGAGCTGGCTAAATGATGACAGGACGACTCTGTGGGAGGAGCTACTGACTTAGGAAGGCCGTGGGAGTGGGTGGCCGGGATGAGAGAGGCGGTAATCAGAACCTCGGCCCAGGCTAGAACCAGGTTGATTGTTTCCTCTGTCGCAGTCGGCACAGAGAAAGGAAGCTGAGTAGATATTCTGAGGGAGAATCAGAAGGCAAACTGTTCCACACCGGATGGAAAGCAGTGTCACCACCGTCAGGGAATGCCACCCGTTTCCTCTGCTGTTCTTCATCTGGATGGTCACAAAAATGTCCTGAGGGCCGTAAGAACAATGACTGGTTCAGATAGATAACCAGATTGTAGAGGAGGTGGGTCCAAGCAACTAGAGAAGGCAGGACCAAGACATCTGATTGGTTGGTCCCGTTTCCTCTATAGTGTGATTATCTCCCTGAACCAATAATTTTTCATTCTGCTCTTGGAACATTTTTATATAAGTAAATCTCCCATGAGAGCACTGCAAAGGGTCTGGTGGAGCAAAACGCACTGCAGAATGCTCATAGTTGCATTTCCGGGCTGGTTTGGCTCTAGACCCTGACCTGAGGACCGTGGTTCGTGGGACTGTGTGGGTCCCTGCAAACACTCTGGAGCAGTTTCTCGTTTCTCAGAGATGGACATAAACCACTTGACTTACAAAGTGCCTGAAGTCTTTGCGGGTCTAAGCTTTTCTCTCCTATAACGGCTGCACCCTATGAGCACAGACACCCGCAGGCAGGGAAGCGACCACAGTGTCTGTCATCAGCTATGGTTTGGGACTGGCCAGAGAGGCATGATATTCCTGCCACTTAAACACTACCTCGCTTATAGGGTCGTTATGAAAAATTGATAGGGAATCGAAAATCCAGTCCACGTGTTTATGATACGGCAGCATCGATTCAAAGCCACCGACTCGGCTTGAATTTAGAAGGACACCGATAAACGTGCCACAAATCGATACCTCACTATTACGGCATGATTCTTTCATGCCAAGATCAAATTCAGGTACCTAGTTTCTTGGATGATTTTTGCAGTGCAAAACACTTGCTTTGAAAACATTTAGAATGTCTTTACTTCAGAAGTAGGACACGTTAATGCATGTTAAATCAATCTAAATCATATCAAATCAGAGCTGAATCAAACAGTAGCACATTTTTATTGAATTGTATAGAAGATGTACAACCCCTTTTGTTTAGGGTATGACTGAAACGCTACAGGATGTCTTCTAGGACGTACCTGCTCCTGGATTAATCAAATCCCCCAGTCCTGCTTTCCATTCATTCTGTATGTCCCCCTCACACACAATATAAAACAGCTGGTATATGACACACATCTTATTTCATTTTCTAACAGATAACATACGTGTTTCAGTGTTTTATTAAGGCATTCCAAGTTGATTGCTGCATTGATCTCTTAATCCCTTCTCACAATACCCATTTACTGTACCCATACTAACCACACAGCAGTCAGTATTACTGTACCCATACTAACCACACAGCGGTCAGTATTACTGTACCCATACTAACCACACAGCGGTCAGTATTACTGTACCCATACTAACCACATAGCAGTCAGTATTACTGTACCCATACTAACCACATAGCGGTCAGTATTACTGTACCCATACTAACCACACAGCGGTCAGTATTACTGTACCCATACTAACCACATAGCAGTCAGTATTACTGTACCCATACTAACCACACAGCAGTCAGTATTACTGTACCCATACTAACCACACAGCAGTCAGTATTACTGCACCCATACTAACCACACAGCAGTCAGTATTACTGCACCCATACTAACCACACAGCAGTCAGTATTAACACGAGACTGAAGTTGATTGGTTAAGAAGTCAGGAGTGTCACCTGGCGATGCTCCAGTCCGGGTCAATCTTAAGTATGGTCGGGTCCTCGGTGTAGTTGAACTTGACCTCTGGGTTACGCAGCTCAGCCCAGTTGATGTCCACCATGACCGGCGCCCCACCAGGACCAGGACCGGCGGGTGTGACACAGACAATCTCTTTGATGTTCCTCCTAGGAAGATGCGATGGGGGAGGGATGACATAATCTTCAGACGGATGGGAACTTCTGTAACGTCGGTCACGTTTCCCATCATGCACTTCTGCCTATCCCCGACCCCCACGGACCCAGTCTGGCAGCGTTAAAGGGTCCCATAGGTTCCTTTTCTTTCAGGCCACCCCTTCTGGGCGAGCATGTGTTTCACTACACACCAATGAGCAAAGGCACAAGATAGCCTGTGCACATGCGGGCGGTTTATGTTCCTGAAGCCATTTACTCCCAGAACATTTCTGTGTCCTACTCACCGTATTTACCATAATACTCAGAGCTCATTTTCTAATAGCCGGAAAGGCCAAAGCAAACCACGCCTGCCCGACTAATGTGCATGTATTGACATGGAGGCCGCACGTGTAAATCCCACTGTGTCCTGTGCTTGTAACACTCACAGATAAGCACACCGTGATGTAACATGTGTCTATGAAATGACCGTTCTTTCTCCAGCAGGGAGAAGCGTAAATGCCATCTCTCCCAGGTTTTTGATGGCAGACGTGCAAGCCTTACGCTGACGGGCTCCTCTCTCGTCGTTGCCATGGGAACCCCCTTCCATAACACTCGTCATAGAGCGACTCTCTGAAGACGGTACATATTTTGACAAGCCGTTTGTCTCGGGCACAAAGGACAAGGAGGAACAAGACGAGAGTGGGGCAGAGAAAACAGAATGGGGATATGTTGCCAAATTACTGTTAAGGCAGAATATTAGAAATATATAAGTGAATATGTTGAAAATAATGCCACCGGAGGAACACTTGGAAAGGACGGTCGAGAAGAAAATACATGGCAACGGCAAGAAACGCTGAAAAACCACCGGCGTGAGAGTAATGCCAGTCACTCACGTATCAAACCTGACAGGGTCAACTCAGATAAGCATGACCACAAAGCCCAGCAAACCTGACCAGAACCCATTAAACCTCACCAGTAGATTAGCTTTCATTGCGACAGCGAGAGAGGCTTCCATTCCTCAGTAGTAAGGCAGACTTTTTATTTTTAAATCCCTGGCTTACTAAATGGGCAAACATTGTGCATTTTCATTAACATCAAAAGAATGCATCAGTGTTTTACGTACAGAGGACCAAAACAAAGACGTTTCTCACAGTAGAGTACTGGCGACTCTCCTAAAGGATGCGAGCAGATACGCATTATTCAGCGAGTGGGAGGGAGGCCTCGGCTTGCTTCCCTCCGTAAGAAATGCGGCGCTAGGCGACCGCGCCGCAGTAATCCGCTCACATCCCCATAACAGGTGACAATGAGGCTGGGGGCAGAAGCCGGAGAGGGGCGACGGGGGGGACGGACGGAGTGGGTTGCAGGGGGGTTTAGGACGCAGCGACCTCACCTCTCAAAGTGGCAGGTGTTCAGGCCAATGTTGATGGACACGGCGCTGCCGGCGTTAAGGTGGTTCCCTTCGATGGTGATCCTGGTGCCCCCTGAGAGAGGACCCTGGGAGGGCTGAACGCGGGAGAAGAACGGCGTCTGCAAGGGAGCCCAGCAAAGACAGAGGGTTAAGACTCAGCCAGGTAAAGGTGCCCCGTGACTGGTGACGCCAAAGAGAAACATGGCCGTTGATGCCTGTGCTACACAAAGCACTCGCGTTTTTCTCCGCATAGACATTGGGTGCTTGACCGTACTTGTGTCCTGGTGTACCCGTTTTACGCCATCTTCTACTGCCAGTTCCAGTACTCAAGAACAGAAGTATAGCGGACAGTAAAAATCACTGGGTGCTGGCCTTGCCCCGCCCAAAATATCAAGAATACATTGGTTGCATCTTCGCCATAATTCACCCACAATTCACTGCCCCCAAACTTCGTTCTTTGGGAAGCAAGTTAGCAAGACTGGTCTCGCCAAGACCACAAGTATAACCCTAGTGTTCTTGGTAATGAGAAATGCCCATTGACTCTTTGGCCTAAACCCTACAATGATGACTATTCTTTAATGAGCTTCACTGTACTTTGAGCCAGAATGGCTGACAAATACATTCATCAGCTTCAGCTCTTGCATGAATGACAAAAGCAAATGTTGCCTTTGCAAGGTTTCAGCTGCAAGCAAGCATTTACTTCATATATTAAACTGCTTGTAAGAGCTGCATGCATTTGACACTTAATTTAGGTTATCCATGAGTTTGCAGTTTTAAAGTTACAATAAAGTTCCTTAGCTATTACATTACTTTCTGCCTGGTTTTCATATTAAAGTAGTCCCAGATTTCATAACCTCAAAGCAGCTCTTTACAGCCTTAAAGATCTACCTCGCGGTATTTTACTTAATCAGCATCAGGCCTGGAATTCGACCAAAATCATTCTAGGTGCTACTTGCTCTGCCATTAAATCCTGTGGAAAGATACTTAACCAGGGGCTTTGGAGTAAGGACATCCAAGAGTGTGGCTGACAGATGCTGCGTAAGCACTATCTGCACAAAGTGTCTGCTGTCTAAATGGTGTAAAGTGCGGTAAAGTACGGAGAGCTGGGTCCCAGCCCCGACGTTACCACAAAGGTGAAGCTCCTGGGGGAGACGGCTCGGTACTCAGGCTGGCAGTCGCGCACGCACACCTCCACCGGTGCCTCGTGGACCCGGTAACCTGTGGCATCGGCCAGCTGGCACACAATCCTGAAGGGGGGGGGGAGGGTAGCATGAACGTGTGGTGGGAATAAGCAGCGGCGTTAAAGACCCCCCTCAGCTGACCTCCGTGATCAGTGCAAACCCCAAGGCTGCAGCTACAGAAGCACCTATTCTGTGATTAATTGGACATGCCTGGATGTTCTCCTTTTGTACACCATGACTTATCACCGTCCTGCTTGGAGAGAGGTGATGCTATACGCTGCTCCAGGTTCTCAGCCCCTGAGACAGCAGATCTCCTTATGTAGGTTATGGATTTCATATCTCCTGCTGAATCTCCGACACTGTCTCTCAGTTTGCTGGTTTAAACTCGAACGCAAAGGATTAATCGCGAGTGCCCCATCACCGGCACTGCGCACGTGTGTGTGCGTTTGTGCATGTGTGTTTGGCAAAAACTAAAAAAGAAATAACAGCCTAGAGTCTGCAAATCAAGAAGATGCCATTTTTATGAGCATATCTGCATAGCAAAAAAGGTGGGAAAACAATAATTATGTCTGTGAAACAACACAGAGGCAAAAGGAGGCTTCAGTGTATCCTACACGCCGACACAAGTACATGGTGAACGCTACCGGGGATCCTGATGTTTACACAGGAACGCCATGATGCATCTGCCTGCTCTGACTGGGGTGAGCGTCTGCCCGCCCAGGGCAGTTAGGGTGCTATGTGGACAGGAATAACCACAGGCCCCTCACCACATCAGAGAGCCCCCACCCCACTCCGCATACATCTGCAATCCTCTTAACCACAGAGACAATGCGAAAGCGCTGTTAGTACCGCCCCACCCTATTCACTTCCAGCAGGTTTATCTGGGAGACATGCAGCAGATGGTACCAAGCCCCACCTCGCAATTCCTCTCGCCGCCGTTATCCGGAAGACAGAGGAAAATGGGGTAAAGATGCAGGAGCTCAGAGAGCCAGGAGAGAAAGACGAGGACAGAGGGAGGCGAAACGCGCCGGGACTCACTGCTCAGCCCGGATGTACTCGTCCTCGATTGGGTGGCACAGCACCTTGCCCAGCCGCACGCCAGACTGGATGTCCCGGAACTGGAGGCCCAGGTTCTCGCCGGTGATGGTGAGCCTGGTGCCCCCCTGCCTCGGGCCAGTCTCTGGGAAGAGCTGTAACACAAACACATAGGGGGTTGGAGAAATAGACCGACACGCAGCGACCGACGCCAGGCAGAGGACCCCCACGAGGCGGGCGGGGTGGAATAACACGGCAGAGACGCGCGCTCCTCAAACGTCACGCGGACAGACGGCCTCCTGCTCTCCTGCTCCCTGTAGATGCCAGCTAACAGCCGCATATGGGGAATACAAATTGGACACGGGCGAGCGGCCGTACCCTGCATCCCGTGTCCCTCCCTCGGAGACAGGCCCCGGATCCAGACGCTTCCACATTAATAGAGAAAAACGACCCCTCAGGATAGATAAAGAGAGACCGAACAGAGTAGCAGGCACCACCCCCCCCCCTCCCCTAATTGAAACTTATTACCCGAGCCACCACGCCGCACCCCCGCCGCCTCGGACACAGCGGCCGCTGGAATAATGCGATTTATTTAGCGGAATTACTCTGCGTAAGGCAGACAGGTGTGGCGTGACAAAACAAATAGCGTGAGTGATGCGCATAGCCGCACGCAGCAGCAAACAACAATCATGGCATAATTATGGGTAATTTCACGGCCCAGCTACTCCCTCACATCTGGGGGGCCCATTGATGTCCAGGAGACGACATGCCGTTCCCCCGGCTGCCTCAGCTCCCCTCTAATCGCCAGTGTGTCGACCGCGCGGCTGTGGGGGTGGGGAGATGGGACGACCGCACATTTTTGCAAGGCTTTCCAGAACCACGGTCTGGTCCTGGTCCAGTTTCCCAGGGTTCCGGGCTCCCCGCTAAATGCTGTTTACAGAAGCACAGTGGGACAGCATGGCCGGAATGCGTCACTGTTTTCAGCAGTAAGCAGACCTAAGGGCGCACATGGGCGCATATGGGTGCACATGGGCGCATATGGGCACGGGGAGCTGCGTGGTCCTCTTTCAGCATGGCGGCACATTTGCTTCACGGATACGGATTGTGGTGCGAGGGTGGGGGGGGGTACACATGCACTATTGTAGTGTGAGGATGGGAAGCTTGCCTAATGTCAAAGTGACCTATTACCACTGGTGCACACAATGGCGCGTGCAATGGTGCACACAATGGTGCACACAATGGTGCACACAATGGTGCATACAAAGGTGCCACGTGATGTCAAAGAGGCCAAGATGGAGGAGGAAGGAGCTGGCCACCCTCTGGCGAACCTGCTCCTCCCGTTCCCCCAATGACGAATCACCAATATGCTTGGGGGAATGTCAGCTCTCACTGAGGGAAGGCCCTGCTCCCACCTGCTTTGGGGGGCGGAGAGGAAGCCTTCAGGATGACCCTCGACGGCAGAGAGCGGCTGCCCATGTAACTCGCCTCAGGCAGCAGCAGCGGCCAACTCACGACGCCTCTTCCGCGAGCCCGGCGCGTGTGGCTTGGCATCGATCCCGCTATTTCTACGTCTTATTAATCACAGCTTTTAAGAGCGGGGAACAAACTGGGTCACGAGCACAAGCTGCACGAGTGCGTTTTGTCAATATTTAACAGCAAGGAAACGAAGAATCAGATGGGTGATGGATGTGTGAGCGTCTCTGCGAGTGCGCGTACATGGCTGTGTGCGTCTCTGCGAGTGCGCGTACATGGCTGTGTGCGTCTCTGCGAGTGCGCGTACATGGCTGTGTGTCTCTGCGAGTGCGCGTACATGGCTGTGTGCGTCTCTGCGAGTGCGCGTACATGGCTGTGTGCGTCTCTGCGAGTGCGCGTATGTGCCCATGCACATCTTTACCTGTGCGTGTACATGCACATGCATGTCTCAGAGTGCGCGTATGTAATTCTGCGTTGCTCTTTGTCTGCTTCTGTGTGTCTGTAAGATTGCATGTGCCTGCTTGGGTGCATCTCTGAGTGCGCGTACATGCGTGTGTCTCTGAGAGCGCACATATGTCCCTGTGCCTGCGCTCTATGTTTGACAGCTGTTTTTGCTACATTCTAGCTAAGAATGACTAAACAAGACTACAGGTAGGTGCATGCAGATGAGGTTGGGGACGGGAACCCGACCAGGACTTTGATTGGTCTCAAATACTCCATGAGGTTTTCATGGGGAGGCGGATGGGAGGGGGGGCAGGGAGCCAAAGCGATGTGACTTGATGAGAAACGGACAGACATCTTACATTCTAGTAATAAGCAAGTAAGTCAAATCACACTGGTCTACATCATATATTCTCGTGTAATTGCAGAAAAGTACATATACACCCACATCCACACCATTAGTCGAGTTTCTGCACACACTGAGATTTTCTACATTTACATGTTGCTCACTTAACATTTACTGAAAATACACTCAATATTCTTTGCTAACAAATACATTGACAGTATGTTCACCATTTCAGTACCTTTATTAGTAAGAAAATGTCATATCTTTGATTCATCAAAGTAACCTCATCTAGCAGTTATAACAGCAGAGAAAATCTGAGCCATTGTTTCTACAAGGGACATTAAATCCTGCTGTTTCATGGGATGAAACAGGTAACTAGTGCATTTAAAGTTAAGGGACAGACTAGAATTTGACTCACACAGCCAGTTAACAGGATGTCAGACATGCACTGTTACATTCTCTCTCCATGTTATAAAGGAAACTCATTTTATTTGGCTTGTATTTTCATTTATAGTTGTTCGTTCAACTTTCCAAAGCTTAATAAGAATAATAAATCTGCAGTTTATCAAATAAATAATTACACAAGGCGAGAGCTGGCCATACATGGAAATACAGACCCTCTGTTGGAAATGTACCTGATCTGGGATCAGCCAAAACCATACCAAAGGAAGGAAGCAGGGAAAAAGAGGGGATGAGTGTGAGTGGCGGCTGGATGATGGGCTTGGGTCCGTAGAGGGACTTTAAGAATCCGCCTCTCCAGTCAAGGCTTTCTCCCAATTAACTTGACTTTAACAAGAGAAACACTAAAGCGAGTGTGCTGCCATTATGCAGCCAGTCGGAGAGCCCCCTCAGCGGGGTGGATGCCGTGGCGCCCAGCAGCCGAAAGGCCGTCCACAATGAACACTCGACGTCGGTAACAAAGAGGAGAAGAGACACCCGAAAAAAGCTCAGGGGTCTCTGTGAAGCACAGTGAGAGCCTGGAAATCCCAGCTAAGCGGCCCATTCCGGGCGAAATTACCGCTTAATCCACCGCGAATAAACGGAGCCAAACGTCGCCCACAACGCGCAAAAAAGGAGGGAAGCCAGAGAGAAAGAAGAAAAGGCGGAACAAGACACAGCTTAACGCACTTAATGCGGCGAGAGCAAGGAAATGAGTGCGTAACAGTAAGATGAAGCTGTTGGAGCTGTTGGGTGCGTCAGAGCAGTGAACCCCCACCACAGGCACTTTCAACAGAGCCCGCCAGCCAGCTCACGTCTTCAGCGGGGGGAGATGATAAGGGTGTGTACTGGCATTGCCGACACCCTCCGGCCTTAGCCCCCACCCCGTGGCAAAATACCTAATGCCTCATGTGCACAGAGAATAAGTGCAGGGATTACTGTAAGCAAAAGATAAGACATTAGCGGCCAGATGAGCCTCTGTGCGCCGATGCTGCAGTTACCCGATATCTCGGATTTATCATAACAAATAATAAAGACGAATTGTTCTCTCAAAAGTCATTCTGCCTGAAAAGCAAAAGGTCAGGATGGCATTTTCCCCCTGCAGAAAACTGGGGGAAATAAAACATTGAGAATGAAACGAACTCCACCTGTGAGGCTACGTTACTCTCACAGGTTGGATGGGGTGGAGTCGCGCGGCCCAGCAGCCAGCAGGGGCCACAGAGGATCTTTCCCCCTTCTGTAAGCAGTTTGTCCGGTCCGAAGCACAGCATCACGTGAGCGGGGAACAATGGAATGGACCGGTGCCAAACACGATTCCCTGCTACCTCCAACCAGGGCGACAGATGGACTGCTCCCCTTCGCCAGCGCCCCCCGCAGCTCTCCATCAATGGGCCGATCCAGCTCCTGTCAGGCACACGCACCTGGTAGCAGAGCTCTGTTTCCAAAAGTACCAGCGCCTGATGCCACCTCTCCCAAGACCCACCCCCCCCCCTCGCCCCCACTCCTCTTCTCTGTCCCTTTGTCCTTCCCTCTCCTGCTCTCCATCTTTCTTCTCTTCCCGCCCCCTTCGGTCCAGTCCTTCCGCAACCTACCCATCATGCTCTCTGTTCTTCCGTCCAACTCCCCGACTCCTCCTCCCCATCCCTCAGTCTTGCCCCGGTGTTGCCCCCAGTGACCATCTAACCTTTGTGATCTTAGGGTGCGCACAGCGGCTGTTGCCCGCGGCGGCATGCATCCACGTGCTCTCCGGGGGTGTGCACTCCTGCCGCAGGGAGCACTTCTTCTCCTGGACGCACCAGCCGCATTCGAAGCGTGGGTCGGCCTTCAGGCACATGCCGCAGCTGTCTCGCAGCGCGTAGCACTTGTACAGGTGAGCTGGGAGGGGAGACAGAGAGAGAGAGAGACAGAGAGAGAGAGACTGAAGAAGTGCAACATGGCAAATTGGGAGAAGACGGACAGAGCAAGAAGAGCCACTGATGACGGGGAAGCGATGAATACAGAGGAGAGTATGTGGTCGTAACAGGATAACCGTCAGAAAAGTGGAGGCCTGGGATTTGTCTGAACTACAATGGCATCCTGTTTAATGTGGGTGGAACAAAAGAATAATAATTACAAAATAGCAAAAAAAAAAAAAAAAAAAAAAAAAAAAAAAAAAAAAAAAAAAAAAAAAAAAAAAAAAAGGAAG
>JAODKE010000114.1:22956960-22976059 GCA_026779605.1 Mormyrus hasselquistii
GTTGTGGGCCCGCGCCGGATGGCGGCCGGGGGGGGGGGGTTGCGCGGGCGGGGGGGGGGGGGGGGGGGGGGTGGTCGTGCCCTCCAGTTACCTTGCTTTCCGCAGCATCCTGCCAGCCTGCGAACTTTCACGTGTCGTGTGACCTTACATGCGACCGCTTCCTGTTCTTGTGAATGCCTTATGCTCCGCTGCTGGTTGTCAATCAGCAGAAATGTAAATTCTGGTTGGAAGTGGGCAGAGCAAAAGGAGTTCGGGGCAGACCAATGAGAACACAGAGGGACATCCTTTCTGGATGTGTTTTATCATTGCACCCTAAATGATTAGGGTAATCCACCATACCACTGGCCCTTTTATCATTATTAGCCCAGCAGGGTCTCTTTGGCTGGTCTGCCTGTTTGTTCATCGCTTTGTTATTGTTAAAACAGTGTTAAATTAAGGGTGGCTAATGAACCGAGATTGCAATTTACATAGGAAGGCAGGCAATGAATTCCAGGTAATGAAATAGAGTAAAATACACTTTGTGGCCTAGGCACAGGCTGAATGCCGAGTAAGACAATCAAGCTCTCGTCGAGAACCCGAACGGCGGAGAACAATTTGCATGAGCAGCAGAGTAAGATATGCAAATGCTACGCTTATGACACGGGTCTTTGTTTCTAGATTAGCTGCACACAGGTAGGACACAAATTTCTATAAACAACTGAGTTAATTAACTTCCTCAAGCTATGGGTATGGACTGAAATTAAAGAATAGGGGGAAGAACGGCAGAACCGCAAAATAGGATAAGGGGTAGTTAGCACAAGTACTCGGGGCCCAAAACTGTATCATGGCCCAGAGTGCCGAAGTAGAACTCAAAGACAAAGCTGCACTCAAACGACAGCTTGTTTATAAAAAATAACTTTTTTTTGTTATTTTATTTTTTTTAATCCAAAAATCCTCTAACAGGCAGAGGGCAGCCCTGGGTTCCTCTTCAAGAATTTTATTGAGCTATATCACCGGTGGCCACCAGAGGCACCAGAGAGCTCTTCAGGATTCCAAACAGCCAGGTTGTGAACGTCATGTCAGTCGCAAAGAAAAGTATATTCTTTTGGCAGGTGAGATCAAGAGGGGATTTACATTTGTTTAGGAGATATTTTAATCCAAAGCGATGTACAAGTAAAAAACATCAACAGTATCCCTGGAGTAACTGGGCCTGATTTCAGACTTGACAGTGATACGATTTCTCTGGTCGACACAATATTCAAACCCACAACCTTCTGGGCAGAGGCACCAAACAGTGTGATTCTGAGCTATACACTGGGATGAATGTGAGTCACCACATCCCTCACAGGAACAGGAAGCCCCTGGAAGGGCCATCAAGAGCCCCCCCATCAAAGACCTCAGGCTGGGGCGTGGCCCAGGGGTGCTTGGTCAAGACTTAGCGAAGCCACATCCTGCATTTACATGGGAAAGTACCTCCGAGTTATATGTGAAGACCGTTTGTTACTGATCTACCCAGATCATCCTTCACATAAATGCTAGCAGAGAGCAACCCAATTAAAACCGGACAGATGGGGTCAGCAATGTAGTAAACTGAAAGATTCAGGGGGCCATAGCAAAAATCCATGCATAACGGGTATGATTTCATTAATACCTGTGTTAGCCAGGCTCACGGCATAGCGTGTGCAGCTGGGGAGCTGGGCCGAGTGTCCGTCGTCGGGCCCAGCCTCCTCCTCCTCCTCCTCCTCCTCAGTGCCAGCGGTCACCCTGCAGGAAACCGCTCCACACCCCCTCCGTCGCCACCTCCGACATGGAACCCGCAGTGCCGCTGAACTGACCACAAATCTCCCTCAATCCACACCCTCAAGCTGAACTTTGAGAGCAATAACCAGCTATTTCAACTCGTAATGTTTTCTCTGACCTGCTGGCATCCTGAGCGACTGTGCAGCTGCTGCATGACATTGATTGCAAAACCATGTGGGGTCCTGCCTTGCCGGTGGGGTGGGGGGGGGATCCACCAGGGGTGCAGAGTGGCACCAAGGCTTGGTGTACTTACAGCAGGCTAGCATGTTCAGGTCTGAGTGGGCAGCGAGCAGACAAGCCTTGTGGCCAGATGTCTAAGTGCACTTAAAATCAGCCGTTGTTTTGCTTCATAGTGATAACTGAACAGTTCGCAGATGTTTCCCACTCAACCACATCCTCACTGAGACTCCAACAAGGGGTACAGTGGTGAGGGTCATTACACCGATTTAACCTCCTTTGTCCTTTAAAACCACCAACACTCCAACAGCATGGTTCCCAAAACTCAGCCAGAGCAGCCTAACCAGGTGAGGCCTCCATTGAAATGAAACCATTTCAGAGGCTATATCTGAAAACACTATGGGTGTACTAATATACTGGTCTGAAAGCGAAATAATTACTCTATAGGAATGTTCAGTCAAGAACTCTTTTGATGATTAATAAGCTAAAGACCCATGAAGAAAACCCACAAATGACTCAGTGGCCTAAGCCTGTGTGCCTGTAATCCCAAGGTCACAGGTTCAAACCCAGCCTCAGCATGTGTGCGGGTCCTTGAGCAAGACCCTTAACTCCCAGCTCCCTGGGTGCCCCAACAGGTGGCTTTAAACCCACAACCTTCTGGGCAGAGGCCATGTGGATGAATGCTGTTCAGCTCCAGCGGAGCCCCAACCCTTCTGTGTCCCCTGCAGCTACAGGAAATCTAGAAGGCGGCAGATGACCTTCCCAGCACCTTTCCACATGCGCCCTGACAGAGCCGTGGCATTCCATGCATTTCTGCATATTAGCCGACCCACCCAATCTCCCATTACAGAGATGCGAGGGATGAGCTATGTTGTCAGGGGGGTGGGGCACGTTCCATTATCCTCTATTTCAGGTTAATTTCCAGCATTAGCCAACGAGCTGCTCATGTAGCATGAGCGGGCATCAGGCAAAAGAAGAAAAAACCTACAACTGCATCAAAGCTACGTTTTAAGAGACAGACGCGCCAACTGCACCCACCTCATAAGAGACGTGCAAACACAACATACAAACCAAATGCACTCAAAGGATCACTGTCGTATCGTCTCCTGATGTTATTTTTGGCTAATCTGCTTGGCAAAATGGCCGAGGCACTGGGATCCCATCTCATTAGGAAGGAAGAGCCAGTTTGAACCAGAGAGAGGACAGACAGGTACCCCAGGGAAGGCCGGCGCCTAAATAAAAAGAGGACTTTGAACCATGAAAGGGGTTTGAGCATCCACCTACCCTGGCACACAAACCGGAGCAGCACACACAAACCCACACAGCCTGGACAGAAATTACATATTGCCACAAAATGCACAGCTAATGCACATCTATGAATTCCGATACCCTCGAAAGTCCTACTGTACGCCTCCTCTGCCGGTGTAACATCCTAATGAAGGAAATTCCGGCGGTACACATCCGGATGAGTTTTTTTTTTTTTTTTTTTTTGCTAGGAATGTCAGATACTACGGGATTGAATGGCACAATTTAAAAATAAATGACTGACACAGCAAAATGAAGATGCTGCCCTCTGAAGGACACACACGTGCGCGAGACGGCGAGTCGTCCCGCTAGCGCCCAGGTGCCGGATGTAAAATCCATCTTTAGCCTCCATTAAGCAGACAAACGCAAAGGCATCTGGAAATTAAGATTTAATACAATTTGAATAATTAAACCCCAAGAAGGGCGACTGCAGTTGGTCACCGCACGTGCCTGAGCCTGAGGGGGCTGGGGGATATGAAGCATGGCTCACCACACAAGAGATGGGGTCTACAACGACCTCAACACGGAAGATGAGCGAGACCAACAAGCCTCTCACTCCCACTAATTAATACACAAAGAGACTCATTTGTCTTATGCTGTTACAGGGAGGAGAGCAGAGCACAGCAGCGGTGTGTACATTCCACATACCCGCACATTATAAGACGTAGAGGATGTCCGTGAGCGGAGGGGTGACCTGCTGATGGGTCGGGAACCCAACATGGCCGGCGCACGCTGGCTTTTCACTCAGCGAGCTCATTTCCCAGCCATCCGTCTCCCTTAATGAACGGCGAAGCAGGGACAGAACCCATGGCCGCTCAGGGCTCTCGCCATTTTGATACATTGTCTAATTAGAGAAAATAAGATCAATTTTATCCAAATATCTCTGTTTTATTATCTTTGAAACAAAAGCACTGTCAGTGGTTGTAAATTGAAAGATGAACATACTGATCAAGACCATTTTTCTCTCCGTCTCCTTCAACCACCCCCCCCCCCCCCCATCAGCCAGGCTGGAAGGGGGGGGGGTGTTCTTGAGCCCTTGAGCTGGCAGGAATGAAGAGGCTGAGGATGGGGTGCAGAGCCCCCGCATCACCCTGACAGTTCACGGGCCGAGCCATTAACAGGGCACTTGGGGGTGGGGGATGATCGCACTCTGTGACTAAGGCTGCTCCATGGAAACCCAGCTAACTCTGATCACAACATGACGGCCTTAACCCCTGCCCAGTCCGAACCCGAACCATACGTCACCAAACGATACACAGAACTTTTTTTTGATTGCATTCACAAATTTTCACACACAAAAAATGGGCCCCACATGGTCAAAATGACAGGTTTTTGTCACGGTGTGGGGAAATCTGGCCCTCACAATATAACTACAAAAACACACACACCCACACACAGCGTTACACGCGACACTGGAATCAAGGCAGCAGCGTCAGAGGAGCTTAAGACTGAGGCGCTATTGCAATCGATCGTGTTCACCAGAGTATTACACAAGCCACAAAATTTTTATTTTCCAAATATACATATGGGCTACGTCACTATAATGTTGTAACAACCGGCCATGTGTTGCCTAAGAGCCCACTCTTCCCTTCTTCCAAAGCATTCCTGTATTGCTACATTATCACATATATTTTGCCAACTTCAGTATCATGTTACTCCTCTTGGATGAATGCTTTTACTAAAAATGTTACCTCTAACTGCCGCAAAACACACAAAGAAGCAGCACAAGACATTTGGGTTTCAATGACGACGCGAGCCGGGAACACCACAGCCGGAGCCCACTAGCAGTGGAAACAGGAAAAGAGCTCAGGTCCAGGTTCCATAATCCTGGCATTCTGATTCCATGTACAAGCCTTTAGTAGCAATTATGATGCAGTCATTTGTACTGAGAGTCCGTAATAAAGGTGTCTGAAGCTAGCTGGAGGCTGTTAACCGGGGCCGAGAAGAGCAGACCCCGGTCCGAGAAGAGCAGACCCCGGTCCGAGAAGAGCACGGGCACGATCCTAGAAGAGCACAGGCATGGCAGGCCCCAGTCATGGACGAGAGACACCACACTTTGCTGCTTTGTTTTTTGTTAGTTATGAATTTCTACTGCTGGCGTTCTGAAGTACGTTACCCAAGTAATTTTCTGCCTGGTCGGATTTAATGCGTTTCCTTGTTTATAACCTGTCAAGAGGACAATGATTTATATACATTTGATTTGTAAATGTTGCTCATTATGTACCACATCTTTTCTATGCATACATACGTAAAATGCTGCCCCACCCCCCCCACCCCCCAAATCATCGGCAGCATCCCATAGATAATAGTGTTACATATACTGACTGAACTACAGATGGCAAGATACCGAGAAGGTTTGGCGCTCGTACGCGGTGTGTGTGTTTTACCATGACAACCAGAAAAAAATGCAAGAAAAGCTGCAAACGGAGCGTTCATGCTGTGCTGAGAAAATGGCGGTAACGTGCATGTCCGCACATCAGCCAGAAAGCATCGCCGCTGAAACCACGCGCCCATCCCTAGCTCTGCGAATAACTCTGCATTTGCAAGATCTCCAGGACAAAATGTCTTCCAATGAAACAAGAAATCAACTTACAACGTATACTTTATTCTTCAGAGCTAGGAAATCAGAGCCTGACAAAGTGCCTCAGATCTGAACATGCTGCTGAACACTGCCTGGAGATGTGATACACTGAACACTACTGGGTATTTAATTTTAGTAATGATGACGGGTTGATGGGCAATGTTACCTCCAATTGAGTACCTATGTTGAACCTGCCAGTTCTAAGTAAGTGGTGATGCATTTTTTCAGGTGGTATTTCCAATCACTATTGCCCTAAACAAACCCAGTGTGGCGATATGGAGGCTTCACCATGGCATTGTTCCTGGAGATATGGAAGCAGTGTGGGTCTCACATAGCTATGGAGGCCCATCCTTTTCAGCATGGGTACCACTGGCCAGGTTCTGGGCCACGGCAGGGAGATAATAATTGTCTGTTTTGATGGCAAATGCCTCAGGACCAATCAAGGACTTAAAAAGAGAGCATGAAACCAACTCTTTTAGTACATGTTTGTGGTTAGTCGCCTCATTCCTGTAGGACCTGGGTTGAAGTCTCCACTAGGATTCCACGTTTGTGGAGTTTGCATGTTCTCCCTGTGTCGTCATGGGGTTTCCACTGGGTGCTCTGGTTTCCCCCGACAGTCCAAAAACATGCCGAGGCTTCCTGGAGTCATCAAATTGCTCATAGGTGTGTGTGTAACCTGTGATGGATCGGTGCCCCATCCTGAGTAATTCCCTGCCTTGCTCCTGGAGCCTCTGGGATAGGCTCTGAACCCCCCGCGGCCCTGAATAGGATAAGTGGTTTCAGAAAATGGACGGATAGATGGAAATGAGGCTTCATACAGAAAAAATAGCCTGATTGCACACATCAGTCATGCTTGTATACATTGGCATCCCTCCCATAGTTTAACGCGTCATAGAAACCTGGATGGAAAGGTGCATTTTATATCAGCGTCTATGACAGACAGGGAATGTCGAGGCAGCGATGAAGTCCTCAGAGAGAAGCCCTAGCAAGGCATTACAAATAGGGGCCCCCAGAGAGAGGCAGAGATGTGACTGATATTAGTTTTTATGGTAATGTAGCATTTGAAAATGTAGAACAAGATAGAATTTGCATAGTCATTCTCTCTGACCGGAAAAGGAGAACGTGTCAATTCACCAGGGGGACGAAGTGGCCAGTGCGTTGGCTGCAGCCTTCTGCTGTGAGACGCGCCGTCACGCATGACCTAGATACACGCCGCAAGAAGGCGCATTCCGGCACGTGACGTATTGTGAGCAGTGTTCCCTCATCTCCCAAACAGAAGCGGGACCCCCGAGGTGGCGGCGGAGGCACAGACTGACCTCAGACGTGTTGACGCGGCCTTCCTGGAAGGAGCAGTCCCGGGCGTTGTGCGTGCACATGTGCCGGTACTTGCACCAGTGGCAGGGGAAGGAGCCGTTGACGCATGAAAGGCAGCTGTGAGGGTGGGGGAGGGGGGAATGGCAGAGACAGAGAGAGCACATCACATCACATCACATCACATCACGGAACGCGTACAGACACAAAAAAGCAGCCTTCTTTCACTGCCGCCTCCTTTGTCTCTCTCGCTTGCTTATACTGTCAGTGTTAGTTTTTCAGGTGTTTTTTTTTTGTCGCAGTTCCATTGCATCATAACGACCGCTGTACACTCCGATGGGGGGAAATGGCCACCAAAGGGCACCGGCCACGGGTATTGATTTTGTCGTCTGGGGCGGCACCTAACTCTGGGCTCTCTGGCTGACCACATGCGGCGCAGCTGTTTGCCGACCTTCCTCCATTTCGGCTGAGGTTCAGCATGAACATGCGGCTGAATTGACAGAAATATAATACCGGCAGCTAAGAACATCGGGGAGTCTCTGTAAACGGGGGAGAGGGCGGCAGCCATATGTCACGCTCTCATTCGACTTGGCTGCATATTCACACGTGCTAATAACGGGCCGCGTTCCCCTGATACGAAACGCCACGCAACACAGGCGGCGAGACGGATCTATTCAGGTCAATTGCTCTGGCGATTCGTTCAATAAGCAATTTAGTGACCATTTGGAATATCATTCAGCCCTTGGGGACAGGAGAGCTTCCTTAATTAAACATATGACCGACTTAATTGATCAATTAACTTTTATATGTGTCTAAAGAAGCTGAACATTTGGGGCCCAGGGGGCGTCTACGTGCTACTGCACGGAAGCGTGGCTTTGGGATCTGCGTCAGCTCTGCAACTGTACATGCGGGGAGCAGACATGTCAGGGTGGCATGGGGTCTGCGTCAGCCCTGCAACTGTGCATGCGGGGAGCAGACATGTCAGGACGGCATGGGGTTCTGCGTCAGCCCTGCAGCTGTGCATGCGGGGAGCAGACATGTCAGGGCGGCATGGGGTCTGCCTCAGCCCTGCAGCTGTGCATGCGGGGAGCAGACATGTCAGGGGGGCATGGGGTCTGCGTCAGCCCTGCAGCTGTGCATGCGGGGAGCAGTCTGGATGGCACCATATGTGGCATATCTGCAGTGTGAAGGAGGCAGGTCGACACCTCATGGTAACACAAGGCAACAAGCCAAACTGGACCAGGGGACCTGAGGGGCCGCGACACATCTAACACCCAGTTTGAGCCCCATAGTCTGTCTTCAGCACCTCTAACAGGACCTCTAGTAACTCCATTCTCCTCGCTTTCTCTCATCCCCTTCCGGTGACTGGACTGGGGGGGTCCCTGATGAGAAGGAATCTCTATTTTCCACCCCCCGGCCCAGCCCTTTTTTGGAGCGGCTGCCCAGAAAGGCGTGAAATACTTAAAGAGTCACATTAGAATAACCTGTGGATGCAAGATAAGGCAAACCCTCAAATCTCTTTTCCCTTCCCTTTTTCGTGGCTCAAAGTGAATCATGGATTAGCACCTCAGAATGTGCGAGAAAAGCCAAAACTGAAACAGGCGTTCACTTCAGCAATTGTTGTGCTTTCAAAAAGAAAGGTGCTGATCTTTGTGCATATTTACAAGCACTGCAGATACAGCCCTGGGACATTTAACTTCCCCCATTCAGACTGATTAATCAAGCTGCTCGGGTAGCAGGCAGTTGTACAGTGGGATATTCTACCTCACTGCATGACAGCAGGTCTGTTACCATCAGCCAAATGAAATGGCCGGCCTCTTTTTTTTTTGTAAACATTAAAATCCTTTGGTTACTGTTAGGAAAAATTCCAAGGAGTGACTAAGCGAGCTGGGACTCCTTACCCACACATATATCTGCACGGCGTGCTGTTGAAGCACTGCCTTGTGGGTATCTGCTTCTAGCACATTCTGAACACAAAAAAAGCGGTGTATCAATCTGAAAGTGGAAGCAGTTTGAAAAACAAGGCACACCAGCTTCAGCACCAGCTTCTACTGACCAATCATGCCACAGGCCCAGAGCACTGGAGCGCCGTTACCTGCTGACACATCTGATTTATTAGCTTCTCTGCAACGTGACACCTTCACTGATACGGGTTTGTTGTGCTTGCGCTCTGCACTCTAAGGCCTCCACGCTCCCGCCTCGCGACAGTAGTTGGGGGCCATTCTTCAGCTCAGGGTGGAGGCTTGATTACACATCTCCAATGGCTCTAAGCCTACAGTGGATGGGCTGTACTGGGAGCGCACATTGTGTCGGCTGTTTGGAAACCTGCATTCATCTCAACCTTTCATATTGAAATCAGCCTTTCGCCACGGCTTGGGCACTAACCCTTCAAGCTCTGTGGTACCTATTATTCCACCACAATGGGTGTGATGGCTCCCTTGCCTGCCTTGCCCCAGCCTCCTTGCCGCGTGCTCGATTAAGCTGTTCCTCCAGCCTTTTTTTAATGAAGAAGCTCGATATTGCAATTACGCGTGATCCGTGTGATTTGTCTTGCCCCTACTTCCCCATGCGAGGTCTTTGTTATTACAGCTACTTCCGATTGGGGGGGGTCCTGGCAGCACATGCATGCCAAGGTCGAGGGTGGACAGCCAGCTGTGGCCCTCAGTGGGAGCTGGGATCCCAGATTGTATGATTTGTGCAAATCCCCGCCTCAGCTGAGGCTATTTGCGCTACACCCTCCGCCTCTCTATCTGTGGGGTACATGCATTCAGGCTTGCGTCACATTTCTAGGGTCCCTTTCCACGTCTCCGCATCTCGTGCTTGCTTGTCCGCCTTCTCTACGTCTCACATGACAGAGGAACCGAAGGCCAACTCAATATCGCAGATTAAGGGAGGAACCCGTAACCGGGAATGCGGAACGTGTAATCAAATAAGGTGCGCGGAGCCAAGGAAGCCAAGGAAGCAAAGTAGAGTATGAGGAACTTGTAACCAAGTAAGTGGCTTCAGGATGAAATTTTGAAAGGTATGAAATTCGTACCATGGCAACAACACAACGAACAGCCCCCTACAATCATCAGATACAGACTTTATCTAATATCTCTTCAATCCCAAAACTAGCGTCACATGGAAGCCAGAGGTTGGACAAGACACTCTTGGAAAGATACGGCATGAAAGTGAGGGCAGGTCAACATGAACATGTCTAATAATGAACATGGACACATATTCCTTACTGTTGATATTAAGGGGGGGGGAGGGGGGGTAAAGGAGGATGGACATGATAAAACTTCACATGGCACCTATCCAGGAAATCTCCGATCGGTCCTAGGGAGCACAAACAGGGCACTCAGCCACACACACGCACGCATGTGCGTACTGAGGTAAACAGAGAGACCCCCACTACAGTAACAGACCGCACTGTTGTCACGGGAACCGAGGGTCATTACGGGACCAACATTAAGAGTCTGACCCCAGCAGAAATGCAGAGTAAAGACCCTATTTCTCAGAGCCTGGGGGAGTTTCTGAGTTACAGGTCTTCAGAGGGGTCTGTGAGAATATCGGCTTTCTCTGCGCCTGGTTTCCCTCCTCCGCAGGGAATCGCTGGGGGCTCATGTGACCAATGCCATCTGGAGCATAGGTCCCCAACAGCCCACCTGCCCACCCTTCTGCCCCTGCCCCATGACCCAACCCTGCCCTACGGCGGTGTCTACAGCTCAAAGGCTACTGACCTCTGCTCACAGCCAAGAACAAGAGAAGGTGACCCACCCTCCGAAAAAATTAAAAAACACATGGGTTTCATAGCATACAGATGTTTAACCTTGATCTTGGTAGCCTAACCCCATATGGGGGCACTGGCCTTGTGAAACAGAGGAGTAGGAAAAGTGCATGATCAGGAACATGATGCATGATCAGGAACATGATGGATGATCAGGAACATGACGGGAAAGAAATGAGAAAACATTTAGAAGAATACTCACGACTGGTGGACGCTGCAGTTGTAAAAGACAAAGTTGACACTGGCAAATTTCTTGCCCGTTTCCTTGGACTTCAGGTACAGCTTGATGACCCGCATGTCTCCTGGAGAGAACCGGAGATTAGTTTGGTCTCATTAAGTGCATATGTCTAAAGCCACACTTTGAAATGCAGAGACACTGTGAAGTTACAATACCATCTTGGGATCTCAGCACCAGGAATTATTTTGGAAGGAAATTCAATGAAGGTAACATATAACCGGGGTTTAAATGTAGACTGTGACCGGTAGAGTGAGGCCACGCTTTCGCACGTCCAAATGGCACCTTGCGGGAGCGCAGCTACACCTCCTTCAATGTTAACGCTTTTCCTTAATGTACTAAAATTTAATGAACGATTCAATCAAAGACCAGTTTTGCGCTAAAAATCCTGCTTTCATGTTAATTTTGATGAGTAATTCTGACCAGACATTAATTTCTCGAGTGGATGAGATATTCCTCCATGCCTTGATTTCTGCCTCGTCCTTTTGTATTTTGACTCATTTTTCTTACCACACTGTCGCCAAAACTTCACTCACTGGGTTGACTCCGCTGGAGGTACGATATGTACAGTATAAGAAGCAATCCGTGAATAACTCGACGATTTTATGCATTTTCATGGGGAATAAGCAAGAATAGTTCTTTCAATGCCATTTCAATGCACTTTGAAGTTCCATTTACATGTAATCAAGTAATTGAACTATTAAACCAGGCAATATGTATATTACCCATAAAAAAAAAACAAACTTTTTGATCACGTTTTTTTGTATTGCTTTAAAATGGTCAGACAACACACCAACCAATAAACATACTGCATGTTTGAGAGAAGGATCAAAAATATATATGAAAAACTAATAAACTAATGTATAGGGCAGCTTATCAATTACATTCAGTGGCAACAGAAAACTTATCTAATGGAGAACTTTGCTGAATTGACCTGAATGAGTCTCTCTGAGTTTTCACAATACTGAGAAGCAGCCAAGCAGCATCTGGTTGATGAAGCGAGACCCTAACCCACCCCCAGCAGAGCCAGCGACGCTCAAGCCGCCCCCACACCCCTGTGGGTGGGGAGGAGAGTGGAACCAGGTAGCCAGTGCACAGAGGAAAAGGAAGGCAGTACAAGAGCTGGGCCACTGGATCAAGTCAAAATGGCAGGAGCTGTGGGATGAGGAGGTTAAGGAGAAGGAGGAGACAGTAGCTCACCCTGACCACGTGTGATGGGGATGACATCACGGGCCGAGGGGGAGCGGCAGTAAATGTGTCCTGCCTCAATGCGGCCCTCTGTCTCCGTGTAGTCCTCAAAGGAGCAGTTGACTCCCACCGACAGGTCTGGTACGTTACGGGCCTGTAGCACTAGCTGGGAATAGGGAGGGGTGGAGGGGGGGAGTCACTCATCACAGAGATGAGCGCGGCGGTGGGAGGCGCACGCACAGACCCCGGCGGAGGACGACGGAGGGGTGACGCACCTGCACCTCCGACACGGTGACGGAGATGTTCCTGGGCTGCACGCTGAGCTGCACGCACTGGCGCAGGTCCGAGGCGAAGCGCTGCGGTTGCTCAGCCCGCTCGCAGCGGTCCTTCCGGGAGCAGCTGTGGGGGGAGGGGCGGTCAGAGGACGGCTGAGTGCGCGAGCCCGGCGAAGGCCCCGTAAAGCCGAGACCGCCTCCTAAATGAGCCTAATAAATAAGCTTTTTTACGGGTTTAAAGATGTGCTGAGCAGGCTTTATTTCTGATCTGGTGCAAAACACTGGGAAAAGGAAACGCGGGCTGGCTGGCCGAGGTTAGCGAGTCAGCAAAAAGGCCCTGTAGCACCCGGAGATCGTCTCCTCGTTCTTTACCACGTCACAGCCTTTCATCGTGGGTCTGTTTTTTTGTTCCTTAAAGGATCGACCGAAACAAACTGAAATTGTCAATCGGGTCACAAAATTAGACGTTTGAGTTGAAAAATTCAGAAATTTAAAGCAGCATGAACTAAAATATGACAAAGGGAGGGAAATCACATAATATGTTACATTACAGCTGGCTTTAAAATACCACAGTGTGCTGCATGCAAACACACAAATACAGACACACATACAAAAAAAACTCGCACTTCTGCCATTCTGGTTCAGGAACGGTGGATGTATTGAGCTGGTAATGAACACTTCACAGTGAGAGAAGGTCAGACATCTGGGAGTCAGACCAGCTACAGTCAATCCTGATGACACCTTTGCCTTTTTACACACACAATTAAATTAAAGTCCGATACAGTTACATACTGTAGCAATAGTCTAGCTAGTTTATTCCGGCAACTGATTATAATTGTGATTTCTGGGCTGGCAGATTTGGCCATCCCCCAGTTACTCCACACTCAAGACCATCCCCCAGTTACTCCACACTAAAGACCATCCCCCAGTTACTCCACACTCAAGACCATCCCCCAGTTACTCCACACTCAAGACCATCCCCCAGTTACTCCACACTCAAGATGTCCTGTCTGTACTGAGCGAAGCAAAGCAGTGTGGAAATTTACGCTTTTATTTTACGCAAAGAACACACAGTGACGCAGCAACTGGGATTAGGAACCTTGCTCAAAGGCCCAGTGGCAAAATCATATTGCCTGCCATGGGATTTGAACTCCTGCCCTTTCGATCACTAGGCCCTACCAACACGCACCACCAACACTCCCAACAGGAAAGGTGTCTAGTTGCGTGAACTTGTGGATATAAGGGTGGCAACAACTTAAAGGCCAGTTATTTGTAAGTTCCTGATCAAGTTGGGCGTCTCCGAGAACACGGGCGGCCAGCTGCTGCGTCCTAGCTGCGCGCGCAGTCTCACGCGACCCACGATGCACGGTGAAAGGCCTGTACTCACACATTGTGAAGGACACACCAGCCGCAGTGGGGGTCGCGGGAGCCCAGGCACTCCACACAGCTGGTGTACTGCTCACAGCTCTCCACCGGCACGCGGCTCACCTGTGTATAAAAAACAAGGCGGGGGAGGGGGGTTGGGGGGGGTTAGGTGGCCATGCCTACAGGCTGATAGTGCTGACACCTAAAAGGGGAGAATCACAACGATTTAAAGGACGGGCACTGAGGTAGACGGGCAGGGACGCTTGCGGTGAGAGGCACTACGTCCAGTACACCTTGTGAGAGGGCGTGGAGTCCCCACGGAGAGACGTGCTCACCCCCCTACCTGAATATCTGTGGGACGCAAACCTAACAGCCGGTCCGGGACGGTCTCTGCTGGGGTCCAGCCCAGCAAACAGCACCATACGGCCAGACATTCATCACATGTCTCACACAGCAGGGCGGCCGCCTCTGATAGCTCTACGTATGAATCACATGAATCACGTGGACATCATTTCATCTATACACCCATTTTTTGCACGAGGCTAGGGGGGGGTTAGGGGGTGAGTTTCTGTTTCCTCTCCTCCATTGTATTCTGGCCTTCATCACACAGCAAATTTAATATTGTTTAACAATAACCACCGTTGTGTCTGCTACTGTTAATTTGATTTCAATAAACTTGTAACATATTGGTAAGTCTTTGTTAAGTGGTTTGGGGCAACTTCGAATAAATTGTATGGAGGCACGTTCCCCTGCATTGTGACCATAAATCAGTGCGTGCATGCGCTCTTACACACACACACGCGCACACACACACGCGCGCACACGCACACACACACACGCGCGCACACGCACACACACACACGCGCGCACACGCACACGCACAAGCGTACGCATTCAAATGAAGGCACGCATATGCAAACACAAACACATACATGCACGCACATGAAACTGTGTGCGCATAAATACACACACACACAGATATATGGGCTTTCAATATTCAATATGTCAATATTCCCTGTACAACTAAATATGAAACATAAAATTATGTTGAACTATAATACTAGTATTACAATATCAAGCTACAACTCCGGGCCACTTTTAAATCATGTTGGGGGGATGGAGGGGGGGAGCATTCATTTAATCCCTGAATGAGAACCCTAAACAACCATGCCATTCCAGGGAAGGGTAATTACATTTAGGGGGCAGTGAGAATCTGGGGCAAAAATCCCCCCCCGCCAGATACACAGACTTTGTACAGAAAGAGAAGTGTGTGTGTGTGTGTGTGTGTGTGTGTGTGTGTGTGTGTGTTGGGGGGGTGGGGGGGGCTTTGAGACCAACCGAATCTGGAATAAATGGCCGAGACCGACGATGTTCATATCTTATTACCATGTATAGTTAATAAGGCTTTGTGTCAGCAAGCGGACGTTAACCTGCTGTCGCTTTTTTGTTACCTCAAGCTACAGCTTCCTGCAAGGGTTTCCTGCCTTAAGTCCTGTTCAGTCTAGATAAGTTTTTTTGAGAACTAAGATATTCCTGATTTTCTTAAGAGATAAGCACGGCACTTGTTATGTTTGCGAGGAATTATGACATTGGTTTTTCGGCTGGGTAGATGGACGGACGGACGGACGGATGGATGGATTATGTGTAATTGCGGCAGAGGGTGGTAATTAAGGACCTAGAATTGTGAAGGAAAAGCTGAAGGTTTGAGTACAAGGTAAAGGCTAAATGGTTATATAATCTGAGGGTGACACTGGCCACATGTCTCCAGGAGTTTGGGTTCCATACAAATACTTAAAATGTATAAACTTTAAGCTGCAACTGAAGCACCAGCTGCAATGTTCATGTTAATGTGTGTCTATATAAGGAATTTGATGGAAAAGGACGGGAGTGAACGTTTACTCTTGCTTAGTCAGGAAATATTTCTTCATATATGCACGCAGTTATGTGCAATACTGTAAGTATGAATCGTGCCTTTTCCTGTTCACCCTTTTGTTAATTAGTTCTTGTTTCAGTCGTCCTCTTTCTTCTGCCTTGTGGTAAGAGACTGTTAAAACGAGCCTAGTGCGAATCGGCTGATAACGTCTGTGATAAGATTCTGGAATGATGTTGATGTCTGACATGTAGCGATCGACTTTACTTCAGCCACGTTGACGCTGAGCTGCCTGTCACTGTAACCTTAATTTTTCAATTTAATAGATGCTAAAGCGCATTACGGAGAGTGTCAGCAGTCAGAGAAACGCCACATATTGCCAAATCCACTGTATCTTTTTAAAGAATGTGTGAATGCCATCACTATGGTAACAGTTTTTCTGTATAAACCATGGTTTTTATTGGCCTGTTCCGAGTTGTTTCCCAGTCATGTTAACCAACGTGATTTTTACAGAAACTTGTGACTGTTATTTAACTTCTAGGTTTAAAAAGTCAGTGGTTGGTTAATACCTTATTTGGCAATACTAACATTAATATTTAACTGTACTTCACACTATTAGGGCCAGTTTGAGAAAATTGTAGTTTTAATTACAGCATATAGAAACAGATATGGGTCGATGTTAAGGATAAGTGTTTGTTTAGCCATGACTGAAGCCCGACGGTGTAAAGCGTCTGTTTTCTGACACGGTCCTCCTGTCAATTCGCCGCAGTACCTCTCCAAGCAGGTGGACCTTCTGAGGCAGATGAACGAACAGCACGCTAAGCTGTACGAGCAGCTGGACGTCGCCGCGCGCGATCTGGAGAAAGGCAACCAGCACCTGGTCCTGGACAACCGCTTGGCCCAGCAGAAGATCGAGAGGTCGAGTGCAGGGATTGGGGGGCTGGGGGGGGGCAGGGAGGTCCCCATTCCATGGGAATGATAGCCGGTCCAAGCCGCAGTGGCGTGTTCTCTCCCTAGCCTGACGGAGACGATCGACGGGCTGCAGACGCAGGTGGAGAAGCTGCAGACGCAGGTGGAGGAGCTGAAGGGGGCGCCGTCGGGGGGCCTTGACCGGCAGCGGCGAGCCCTGGGCACGCAGAGCGTCTCCTGTCTCGAGGAGCTGTACAGCATACAGAGGTGGGGGAGCGGCATTCTGCATTTATTCGGCACCTGTAAGCGCGCACACCCTGCTTCATTTATGACTCTTAATGGGTTTAGGGAGGGATACCAAGCTTTTCCTCAGTAAGCCCTGGTCACTGTGCTCTCTGGGAGAATTTACATAAAACCAGTTGATCTTGTTTGCATCATGCAGCCTGCTGGTCTGCAGGCTGTGTGGGGGCGGGTTTGGAAATCCTGGGCCTAAATGCAGACTGCTGGCCCAAACTACATATTAAACCCAAAATGTTTGCTTGATCAATGTGCTCATTCCAGTTGTCTCTGTTATAGAGCAAAAATAATCCATCCATCATAAGATGGATGGACACACACACACACACACACACACACACACACCATTCACACATATACACACCTACTGGTAATTGGGTAAATTATCCTCAGCATGTGTTTAAACTGTGGGGGGAAACGAGTACTTGGAGAGAACCCCAAAACAACCCGGGGAGAACATGCAAACCCCACACACATGGAACCCTGGTGGAGACTCAAACCCGGGTTCCAGAGGTGTGAGGAGACAGTGCTGACCACTGCATCACCATGCCGCCCTGAGCAAAAATTAAGGAGATTTATATAATTGCTCCACACTTAAAGGAGAAAAATGTGCATCATGCAGGAATGTCTTGCTGGAATGTCATCTTAATCAGGTCACCTTTGGCATTTATAGAACCCTGCACCTTTCCTTAAATTCATAATGTATTAACTAAATATGTATGATACAAGTATTTAGTATATTGTGTTTTTAAATGATTATACATGAATATTGATACATTGTGTATCAAAGAACTTTTGGGTGATAATTGAGTAATTTGTTGGATTGCATGTGAACCCACTTTAGCATACTTTCAATTCCATCTCTGCACTTGATAATCATTGTCACAGCTATACTTATATATAAATAACGTGGTATCGTTAACATTTTCAATTCTGGAATTAGAATTGTCCCTCTACGGGAAGAAACACATGGAGTTTAAGGATGGATGGATGGATGGATGAGTATTCTGCACATCTGTTTCTGTTGCAGGTACTCGTCACGTGATCAGGCACATGTGGAGGGCACCCTGCTGGCCGAGGAGGAGAATGCGTCCTTGAAGCGCTCCATGCAGACCCTGCAGACCCAGCTGGGGGCGGAGCAGAGACGGCGTGCAGAGGTGGAGCGGGAGGCGGAGCTCCTGGCCCGGGAGGCGGGCGAGCTGGAGCGCCGGCTGCGGGAGCTGGAGGGCAGCCAGGGCCGACTGCGGGAGCTGGAGGCTGAGGTGCAGGAGCTGCGGGAGCTGTGGAGGGCTGATGGCAGCGGGGAAGAGAGGCTGCCGCCCGACTCGGTGTTCTTTGAGCTAGGGGAGGAGCCGAGCGCTGCGGAGGAGGAGGAGCTGAAGGCCTCGCGGCGGGGCCGGCGCACGTTGGCTCGCCACGCCAGTGAGAGCTTCCTGAAGGCCGGCGCCGGCGAGGAGTTCCGGCTCGGGCACGAGCGCATGTGCGTCCGCCGCGCGGAGGTGGTCAAGGAGCGTGGAATCTCCCTGCTTAACGAGGTGGACGCCCAGTACAGCGCCCTCCAGCTGAAGTACGATGAACTGCTGCGGCACTGCCAGCAGGGCTCGGAGCAGTGGAGTCACAAAGCGGTGCAGACTCCGGCGGCCAGGCCGGGCAGCCAGCGTCGGCCATCGGGCGAGGAGCCCGGCGCCCGCGAGGCCGACGGCCAGCAGCCTGAATACAAGGCCCTCTTTCAGGAGCTCTTCAGCTGTATCCAGAAGACCAAAGAGGACCTGAGTGAGAACAAGGCCAAGCTGAGTGAAGCACAGTGACGCTCCTGTGCAGCGTGTTGGCTGGGGGGGGGGTGTCACCACAAGTGGATACCTGGAGGTCTGAAGCTCCACATCGCAGCTGGTTTGTGTTTGTGCCGTAACACCAGCCCTGGAACAAACAACCCCACCGCCCCGCCCCCCCCCCCCCCCCCCCCACCCCGGCACGGCCTCACCTCCCCCCACCCCCCCCCCTCCTCGCCCCCCATTCTCAGCGTCGTACACAGCAA
>JAODKE010000114.1:22999727-23016084 GCA_026779605.1 Mormyrus hasselquistii
GAAAAGGCCAAAGATGACGTCTAGCCTTACCGTAGCACGGCTGCGCACCGCACAAGCAGAGCGCCCCACAAGGGACTGCAGTAAACCCAAGACCCAGGAGCTATGAGAACTTTCTAGAACAGGGCAGCATTTCTTTTTTCATTTTTTCTTGCGCAGGCATAGCTGCATAGCTTAGCGACAAATAATAATAAGACATGGTGGAGCATTCACATTCTCACACTTAAACCATCTGATCCTTTTCTTTTAATTACAACACCTCCCGTAAAGAGCGTTATGCTTCAGCAAAAGTGTTAGGAAACCTTTCTGGAAAGTTCAGCTGCCACCCCTGTTAATTCCTGGGGTGTTACAAGCATAAATGACTTGGCTACTGTCAGTAGTATGGACACGCCTGACTGAGGGGCGTCCATCATCGTCGTCATTATCATTAATATCAAGATAGACATGGAGAGGGGGAAAGTTCACAAAGAGCGGCAGAGCAAAATAACTCAGAGATGGACCTCCAACCCTCCAGGACTACCAGGTCCTTTCCTCCACCTAAGGCACGTTCCGCTGCTGGGTGGAGAAGGGCAGGGAGGGGGGGGACTTTTCAACCTTCAGTTCTTGTGGAAGTTAAAGTCAAGGTGAGAGAGCTGCGAGAGGCTCCTGCCAGGGTCTCAGACAGGCAGCGGGGAGCAATTAGGCCAGCAGAACAGCAAATGGGTGGAAGGCAGAACAAGGAACACCTTCAGACAGAGAGGAATGGGAGATGCAGAACTAGGTGGAGATTTTAAAACCATGAGAGCTTGCGGGAAAATAAGTGACTGCTGTCGGAACACCATGGCCCAAGACAAAAGGCCACCAAAGGGCGTAACATTAAATCAGTCGCAAAGATAAAGCCACAAAGCTAACAAATCAGGATAACTTGATAATTTTAACCCTGACTTTGGTTTACGGCTTAATAATTTAACCCAAACTCCTGAGAGGTCCAATCACAGCACAGACCCCTGACATAGAGGGGCTGCCGGCTCCATCCTCCTGATTCCCACATTCATTCCCTCTTAATCCAGGTCTCCAAATCCAAGGCCTGCTGATAGATGGACATGGACATAGGAGGACTAACAAGGAGCAGCAGAGCAGTGACGACAGGCAGAGCTTTGGTTGAATGAGCAGAGTTACCTACAGCTCAAAAGGCGAACACTCCAGGGCGTTACATCATCAGGATGAGGGACAATGGGCTAATTACACAGCTCGTTTGCAGATTCTAATTGTGCAAAGAGACCATGTCGGACTGTGTGTGTGTGTGACTGCACGTGGCCTACTGAACCTCTGGTGCCAGAGGTAAACGCGCTCCAGAGACTGGACTCGTTTTGGCAGAACCCACAGATGGAGAGTGCATAAGGCCAGGCTAAGGCCTCTGCCAGGGGAGGAGAAGCCATCACCCCCGAAAAACTCACTGCTGACAAAGGCCCCTTTGAATCAAAACTCGGTGGATTACATCCATATGGGCCAAAATAAAGTCACTGTTGCTCAGCACCACCGAGGGAGGGGTTTATACAGCAGAGTATAGCTAGATCAAGTACAATGGGAAGAAAATAAACTGAAGAAAAGTAATCTCCCCGAGGGCCCATGGCAAGGAAAGGGGAGGTGGAGAGACATGCTCAGGCGGCGGCTATGGTGTTTGAGGAGGCAGCTCACCTGGCCTCATACTGTACCCACAGGCTTTGAAATCGTCTGTGGCCAGGGGAAAGGCCCAGCTTAGGCGTCAGCCATCAGAGGTGTCAGCCATCATAGGCTCCAGTCATCAGAGGTGTCAGTCATCAGAGGTGTCAGCCATCATAAGCGTCAGTCATCAGAGGTGTCAGTCATCATAAGCGTCAGTCATCAGAGGCGTCAGTCATCATAGGTGTCAGCCATCATAGACATCAGTCATGCAGAGCAGAGCTCTGACAATGTGGCACAGCACACGCGCACGAATGTCAGAAACACTGACCACCATCATAAAAAACTCAGGTGGAGAGGAAGGAGTTACCAGGAGCACACAGCTCATAGAACGCACCCAAACAGCTCATAGACCGCACTCAAACAGCTCATAGACCACTCCCAAACAGCTCATAGACCGCACCCAAACATTGTCACCACTGGGTCCCCCCATCTGTTCATGTGTGTCCTCTCTAATTACAGCTTCGTCCTTCCCGTCAAAGTTCAGGATGAAGAGCACAGCTGTCCGCGGCCGCCGCACGCTGGGTGATGGAGGCAGACAGATAGACTGTCACCTCCCATGAGTGATCCCTGCTCCGGGGTGCATTAATGACAAGGGGCGGCCCCAAGCAGGTCATAGCAGCATCCAGGCCGTTGGGGGTAGCTCTCGGCAAAACCCACTCGATCCAGCCGGAGAGTTGGTGACGGAAGCCTGGCCGACCCACATAACACTCCAGTGAACTGGATCCAACCCCACACAGCCTATATGACGCCTCTGCCAGTCTGACGACTGTTCGTTAAAGTCCTCTGGGCAGAGAGCCACGCTTGGGGGGGCCAGGGGGGAGCATCGAGGAGGGTCTGAGTGCAGAATGATGACAGCGAGTGCAACTGTGCTGTATATAATATAAAAATGGGTCCTGATAAAGACTCCATGCAGCCAATGATCCATCCACGGTCCAACAGTACACACATAAACATAAAGGTGAATGTTACAAAAGCATAAGCACACGTGTCTGTGGGGAACAGGCTGCCTCTCCTTACAGGACTGATGTCCAGGGTACTGCACTGGTGCAATATCCGACGGGTGACCCACAAATTTTGATGTAACGAATAAAACACATCCTGCTATGCAATTTCTGGGTACAGGTGCTGGCGGAAATCAATAGGCGACGGGTAAATAATTTTTTTTTTTTTTTTTAAAATGCCCATTTTTTATTTACGCAGATATAGGGCTACATTTGAGATTGATAATACTTTTTTTTTGTTTTTTATGAATGCAATTCCTGCGCACATCCCGCACTGACTAAAATAATCTGTTCAACTAATACATCACATTTGTGAAATGCTGTTTGGCAAGTGTTTGTCATGTTCTGACAATAAAGAATAGCTTAAAACCACAATTTTTTCAAGACCTTAACTCAGGAGCAAAAACCAGCCTTTAAACTGAAAGAAATAATAATTTAACATTTACTGTGATATTTATCGGTATCGACAGAGGTGAAAAGTTTATGTCCATAAAGTAAAAATCCAGACCAAGATTCTGTCTCAACCAGCCGGTTCAGCAAACAGAGTCACAGTCTCAGTGTACTCAACAGGTTGGTTTAATCTTGGTCTGGATTTCTACTTTCTAAACCTGAACTGAGGGAAGTGGAAAAGAGCACAACATCCAGCGGCAATGCTGACTCTTTGAAAGAGACCTACAGATCAGCAGTGGGTGGAGGGGTTATTTGAACAGGGACAAAAAATATGGAGGACCTAGACAGACAGATAGCAATTTGTCCCTGGTAAACCAGCCAAAGAACGTCTCCACAAAAGTGTCCTTCCTCTCTACTTCAACACTGAGAATAGCATCTCTCCCCCATAAACTTCCTATCTGTTTTCACCCTAGAAGTACATGAAATCTGATTTGTCATCACGGCCAAGAATGAGGCTCCGCTGAAACACCAGCTTGCAGTTCTGTGCGGTTTCAACAACAATAAGCGAGACTCAAAAACAAAGATGCCAAACAAGCAAGTTCACTCCGTAGTTCTGACAGAGTGGGCAGGGAGGGGTGCGTCACGTTGGTCAAAGCCTCTGGTTCTTCTGAACTCCTAATCTACATGAGCCTTGTGACACTAACCACAGTGCTGAACTGGGCTGTGACAAACACAGGGTTAGTCACAGTCAGCCAGGCGAACAGCCACCCCATTCTGCGAAGGCCTGCCCTCGGGGCGTTCCCTAGGTTAACAAACCCCCAGGCCCTCGTCCCTCAGAGGGCCACTCATGAGTAGACAGCGGCTTCCACGCCTACAGGAATGAGGATTTGAGGTTTTAGGTCAACACAGCCCCCATAATGTCCCGGGCGTGTCATAGACCTCTAGGTTCTTGGAGGTTCCTGACATCACCCAAAGGTGGTGGAAGACCCCAGCAGGTGGGGGAGGCAAGTGAGGATGGGGCTGTGCCAAGAAGCCCTGATCTATACCGGCTTTGCCCCTCCATCAAAGCTTTCTGCCAAGCCATTGGCTGACCACGAACCAGCCACACATCGCCACGGCAGCCCGTCACCAATAAGGCGGCTGTCTGAAGGGAGGGACGGGGGGAGGGCAGATACAGTAATGCAAACGGGGGGCAGTGCAGTGGGAGGCCGCACTGGAGCCCCCGGCTAACGTTGCTGCTTACAATGCAAGCTGATAGGCAAAGCGGATGGGGAGCAATTACTCCCAAAAGCAAGGGCACTTATAAGCTCCACGGCTGCCTGACCTCAGGGCCGGGGGCAACGAAGCTCAGCTCTTTGTTTATCGGGTGACAGCATTCGCTGCCCCATCCCGCTTCTCCATTCGCTGCTGGACGTTCCGGCAAAATATTTCATTGGTCAAAGTACAGTGAGTCATCCCCACAGCCACAGTGTAATATAAACAGTAAGGATTCTCCCAGAAGTATGTCACTTCCAAGAAAGAATAAAATGTGCGTGTAGTTTTCAGGGGTGGGTCATGTTCCTCTCGACAAACCGGCAATGCCCAGGAAGCGAGCCGGCGGACGGACAGGACGCTGGGAGCCTCCGCCCAGGGACAAGCGTCCCAAAAACACGGCCATCTTTGAAAGAAAAAACACGAGCAACGGTCACACCGCAGAGAGCGAAAACAACAAGCCCTAATCGACGGAGGTGGGGGCAGCTTTGGAGGCTGTCCAGCAGAGCGAATAATGAGTCACTCGCCTAAACGCTCCATTGTTTTCGTCTCGGAACTTGGCTTGCCACCAGATATTCCCGAGACGGCCATGGGCAGATTAATCCGCCGCTCTCCTCGGCGGGCTACGCGCAGCACCGGAGTGGCACTCCCGGGCACAGGGAAAGTGGCGGCCATGTTCGGGATCATGGGAACAGCGGCGCCGCCGAACGGCGTTTCCCGGCAGACGCCAGCGCAGCTGTGAGATGAGCCCCCCCCCCCGACAATCTCACATATACAACAGCGACTTGGGACCCCCCGCAAGGGGCTCCCCCGGAGAACACTGCTGGCAGCACACTGCGAGTCTTTGGCGATACGCAAGCACAAGGGTCAGCACAGGGAGGGAGGGGGCTTTCCAGGTGGCAGTCACAGTCCTAATAGAGAAGATGGAGGGAAGCTGAACTGTGTTGGCGGCCATCTTTGGAGAAGCCCCGGACCTGCGGAGCTCACACGCCTCAGCTGTGAGGCCGGGCATCAGCGGCAGGGCAGCCCCGTGCGGACATGTCACCTGACACCGATGGGGGGGTTAGATGGGACTCTTAGACAGCAGAGGCCCCTGCGCAGTGCTGCCTGGATCCGGTTTAAAACAGGACCTCTGGGCTACATAACAGACATTGGGCTGCATCTGACACACATGACTGCCCCATGCAAGACAGTTGAAGTAAATTCACCTTGAACTGCCAAATAAATTCATGGATGGCCTAACTAAGCTGTTTACTCAGAGATAAGGCCTTTTCATGGAGAGGCCTCTCACACCAGCACTTTCATCTCACCTAGCGCTGGGCTCGAAATGCCACGACGATGCCAGCTAATGCCAAGTAATGCCTCTAATCCAGGCTGGCAGGGATAATCCTGCTCCTGACTGCCGTTCTTGGGCAGCGCTCCGGGTGGCCCTCTCTGCTGCTGGGGCGGGGATGCGTGTCCACAGCACGGGAGCAGCCTGCGGCAGGGCAGCGTGCCTGCCTGCCTGCTGACACCTCCGCTGCCACGGCAACGCGACGGCACGCTGCCATTGGCTATGGGTGACAGACGACCCGCCGTTCACCAAAAAGAAAATTTGAAAAAAAAAAACAGTGAATTCTCACCACCTCGGAGACCCCCCCCCCTTTTTCTCTCCCCTCCATTCTCTCTCTCCCTCCCTCTCTCTCTCTCTCTCTCCCTGTTGCCCCGAGTCTCTCATCCATGCTCGTCGAGATGCCGACAGAAAGGCAGAAGGCCGCGGCGAGGGCCCAAATGGGCTGATCCGCAGCTTCGGGATTCCCCACGGCTCTCCGGAGGATGCCGAGCACGGCCGGCCCACACGGCACACCAGCGCGGTGCCCAGGCAGCAGGGGGCGCCGCTGGTGAAGACCAGTGACCTGCTTTTGCTCTTGGCACACAGGACACATTAGGGCTTCACGAGGTGACGGTGGAAACTAGAATTCTGCGCGACGAAAAGGACCAGTGATCAAATAAAAAACAGAGCAGGAAATTTGCAGAAAAACCATAACAATTCTGGTAAATATTAATTATCAAACATGTTATCATTGTAAACAACTGATCAACGCCACTGGATCAAACCCCAGGTCAGTTATAATGAGCCGAAACAAGGGCAGCTCTGTTATTTTTTTGGGATCCAGAAAACAATTACACTGATTGTCAGAGTGATTACGGCCGCGGAGGACAGTCTGGCCTTTCTTCTCGCGTCACCCCCCCGGCTTTCCCAAATGTGGTCGATCACATGCTAGCGACATTCCTGATGGAGCCTAAAATGACAGCGGGTGAAAAGATCCCTCAGATACAGGCGCACCGCAACCCCCCCCCAGCCCCACGCGGCAGCCACGTGCATTAATAATCATCGCGGTGAAGCTGAATGCCTTGGATCTGAAGACCCCCCCTTTTCTAGTTGGTTTTACACGCTGCTCCTTAATCGTCTAATCTGAAGGATTAGGGCTCCTGTTGTGAGCTGATAATTAAGCCACAGGGTTGTGTGTAAGAAGCAAAGTGATCAATATAATTAATCTTTAATGCAATGGATGCTTGATATAGGCTTAACCAAACCACTCTTGAATTCGAGCACCTCCATCCGTGGCTCACAGAAGACAAGCGCCACTATTTCTGGGTGGGGGGGGGGGTCCCAGAGACCAGCAATGGTGACCCCTGAATTATTAACGAGATGAAGTCCACAGCTTCATAGCATAATTTCACCTCCTCCTATTTGTGCAAGGTCGTGTCGAGACCCCTCAGGGACAGGCAACAACAATTAGAGTTCCACTGAGAGGGAGGAAAAGATATGACAATAAAGCCATTGATGAAAAGAAACCCATTAGAGACCAGTGTGTATGGCTGCCAGCACAGACCAGCTGAGACAAGGTTCTGGGGAAAGACCCCTCCTGCTGCCCCCTCTTCAATTTCCCTAAAACAAAAAAAAAAAAAAACACTCACTGTCATTACGCAGCAAAGCCTGTGGATTGAGAAGAAAGTTAAACAAAGGGAGTGGATGGAGCTCAGCAGAGAAAGGCCACACCCTGATGCCGGGATGGAACCCGCAGGGAAAGGCCAAGAAGCCCCATGTGAACAGGGCAGCCAGACCATGAACACCGCTGCTAATTAAACCTGCGCTCACTCCCGCTTTCAGCTGCACTCGACTCTCTGCTCGCTTCACCTCCTTCTCCAGGAGTTCTGTCTTAAAGGCCCGGCTCGTCGGCCCGATGCGCGCCAAACTCCCAGGGCTTCATTTCCTTTCGACAGACACGGAGTCACTCTTTGCAGGCTCTGCGAATAATCTGTCTCTGCAATACCTGCCCCTTCGGTTCTGTGTCCTAAATCCACTGAACGCCTCTCCCAATCTTGTCTGGCAGTCTTGGTCTCATCATGGGACCCCCCTACCCCAGATGAGCACCCCAGAAGCGAAATGTCAAAACCACCCCCTCCCACTATACACAGATGGTTGTACGTGTACCATAAGCCCCTGGCAGAGACCCCCCCCCCCCACTTAATGCCAGCGCGTCAGACACAGACCCCGGCCAATTACGAAAGAACAATGCAGTGCCTCATCGCCGATTATCTGCCGGCTGGTAGCAGCGACCTTTGACAACCGGTGCGGAAAATGAAACACGGGAACAGGGTGGAGTTGGACAGCATGTGCTCAACACTGACACAGCGATCTGCCGTCCTCCTGCTGGCGAGGCTGCCCAGGCCCCCCCCGCACTGCGTCGCGCTGAACTTCCCCAACAGACACAAACTCCGAACTCCAGGTTCCATCCGGAGAAAACGTGAGACAAACTCGCATTGAGGGGGCTGCGGTGTGCTGTCCTGGCCTGAGACGCTGAGGCCGTCGCATGAGATGGAAAAGCCTCCAGAGATGCATGTCACCATTTCTATACTCCGATATCTAACAACCATTCGGCAGATTCTCCCCCGCCTCCACATCTTCACCGTCCACAGAATTTCTGACGTCTTTACCTACCAGTCCTCTCTCCTTGCTTAACACGGCGTCAACTGTTGTGTATTCAAAGGGACGTCCACAACTGCCATCTGCAGCTCGAATGACCACAACTGCCATCTGCAGCCCAAATGAGGGTGATTCAAATCCAACTGACCTCCTCCTTGGCAGTACATGTGCAGACGCCGGCTTGAAACTAGGATCACTTGCCGAGGAATTTAATTGAAAAATAAAAGACTGACTTCTAAAGCACAAATCTATTAGGCCGAAAATGAAAAGGTCTTACCTCCAATTAGATGTGAGAGCGGGTTTTAATGGCTGGAGATTGCTCCAGGAGTCAGCGGAGGCAGACCAACGTGCAATGCACACCCGCTTAATTTCTGGGCAGGCATGCCGAGGGCCACAGCAGTTACTGCACCCTGTGGCGGGACCAGACTTTATATGGCGGCTTTTGACTTTCTCACTTCTGGGAGCATCCCGAAGGGAGCGACGAGGGGAAAAGGGCCGCAAGAGAGCAACAGGAAGGTAACAGAATGAAAACAGCAAGCTTTCCTCTCTCGCATCCATGTTTCTGACAGCACTGTGGGCCGGACCTGTCCTTAGTCTCAAATCCCCGAGACTAGCGCTTCTGGTTCAGTCGCCTCTTTATCCGACGATGAGCGGCAGTCGACTGGGACCTCTCCGTTCCGATTTGACAAAACCAGAAGAGACCAACTAAATGAAAATGGCCATCGGTGCTGCCCGTCCTCACGTGGCGGGAGGCAGACGGGCTCATTTTTAGCCACTGGAGCTGCTCCTTCATGCAGCAGGATGGCGACGCGCCTCAGAGTGAACCGCTCTGGCCTTTAGAGACAAAAACAATCTAATTTTCTAAAATAAAACTGACAAACTAAGATTTTTAGTGTGATATACATCCAATTCGCCAGGCAACTATGCATTTCAAACCGCTATCCATCATGGTCTTAGCGCTGCATAGACGAGAGAATCGGCACGAGCAAGCCGGGCTGGGAAATGCGACAATATACATGCAAACATCGCATTCCAAACAAATGCAGGAAGCAGCAATGCATGAACTGAAATGCTGAATCGTATGCATACACTATATGGATTAAGTGAAATGCGATATTTTTCCATCCCCTAGAGACCACACGGATTGGGCTTCCCAGACGCTTACAAAGGTAGGCGCCTGTGTTTGGACTAATATATTATAAGGTTGTGGAGGCATCAAACACAATCTTTGGGTGCGGAGTTTGCAGGTGCTTCTTTAACTGGCACCGTCATCACTACCACATTTGATTCATCACCAAGTTCAAAGGTTCAATGCATGACGACTAGTTTTTGGAGCCCTATACCTCTTAAGCTGGAAAAAATAAAGTCATCACCAGGAGAAATTTCAATTCTGCTCCCTTCCATGAGCTTAAAAACACTCCCACACATTGTAGAGGTTGCCCAGTAATAACAGCACAACAGTCTCCAAATGCCCTTTTTGTCGTCTCTTAGCAGAAACAGAAGTTTGTCTTGCTGGGTCATCAGTAATTGTTTCCTCAAATCTTACGAAAATGGAAACCCATTGTTCCACCGGGCTAAACAATGCAGTAAGAGCCCATTCCCTGCGTGAGAGACCTGCCCTCACGCACTCGGACCTGCTCAGCTTTTGTCGTGCTATCCAGCATCAAGCCCGGGATCGCGGGGAGCACAGCGTCGCCTTGGCTGACGGCCTACAGGCTGGCTGCTGCTCCGTCTGCGTGGGGTAACGTCAAAAACAGAGCATGTGCCAGTGACTGCAGAGGGCACTAAAGCCCCTAATTGTGCTGCTCAAAATGCAAAGTTAGTCCAAGACTGCTATCAAGCATCAGCCTTGGAATCCAGCCAGCAGCAACTACACAGTGATACAAAAGGAGAACTATTTGGCTGTAGAAATCCACCTGGCCTGCCAGCGTCTCGGTGGTCACCCAGCCAATTCCATTGGTAGGCCTTCAACAAAGGTGTTCGGTCAGGGCCGACCCACAGAACCTTCGTTAACCCCCCCTCAGGAGATGAAACATGCATTAAGAGGTTGGCGGGGTTAAGATATTTATCACAGTTAACTCTTACTTGCAATGAAATCATACAGAACGAGAGACGCCAAGTTTGAAGCGCACGTGCACAAATGATGTCATCCCCTACACCGTGTAACCTGCTAACCACCCCCCACTCAGGGAAACAGGAGCCATTACTCTTAATGACCTCCCCTGCTTGCCAAGGGCAACAGTCAGTTGAGCCATTGATTATGTGGAGCTTTCATTTCCAGCCTTCAGATGGTGAAGTCATCTAGGACGGCGTATGACCCCGATCTATCGTCTTCCTCTCCATTCCCTCCATGCTCACCTTAAGAGTGCCACCCTATCGGTCAGATGAAGATATTATAGTATATATAGCTCTGTTGCCTCATACCTCTGGGACCAGGGTCTGACTCTCTTTCATGTGTCTGGAGTTTGCATGTTCTCCCCGTGTCATCGTAGGGTTTCCTCCAGATATTCCAGTTACCCCCCACAGTCCAAACACATGCTGAGGTTAATTGGAGTTACAAAATCGCCTGTAGGTGTGAATGGTGTGTGAGTGAGCCCTGTGATGGGTAAACGTCCCACACTGGGTTGTTCCCCGTCTTGCGCCCGTAGGCTCCAGACCCCCACGGTGACCTTGAATAGAATAAGCAGTTTCAGAAAATGGATGGATGGATGGATGGATGGATGGATGAATGAATAACCACTGGGGCAAACAGTGGAACCAATTGAGGTTTCTTCCCCCAAATGGTACCAGAAAGAGGGATCGTGTGCCCTTTTCAGGATAAACGTGCTGCGCGGACACTCTGCAGTGCTTGATGGCGTCACCCCGTGTTCGGCGTGGAGCTGAAGGCTCGTAAAGGACTGAGCCGCCACCCAGCCTCACGCAAATGACCCCATTACATTTCATTGCATTAAGCCATTTTTATGAATTTAACGTGCTCCCCGGACTGCTGTACGGCATTAAATCAGATTAAAGCCACGTTAGCGTTTTACTTCGTCCCTAAGAATAATAAGCAGGATAAGGCCGTTTTTTTTGCATGTCCCTTTAATTTCCTTCTGCCTTTGCGTTCTTTGATCTGAGATAAGCCGCGCCAATGTTGGCATTTCCACTTTGTGTCCCTCGCAATACGCGGTATCTGTTAATTGTCAGACTTCCACTGATTGATGATCCTCCCGTTTCACTTTACAAACTCCTCCAGTCCCCCAGAGAGGCTGACTCATAGATTCAAAAAATCACACGAAAAAAAAAAAAAACAAAAACTCAGATTGTTTTTCTTTTTCCTTGCCACAAGGATGTGCGCGATACAGTATGTGCAGTATATATAACGCTGCTTTATCGAGTTGGCACGCGTCTGAGGTGTGGGTGAGCGTGCGTGTGATATCCATGCATCTTAGACAGCACATGTGCTGACACTGTTGACGTGATGAGTTTATATACATGCTTTATATATATACTGCGTGTCACAGACTGAATAGCGTCGAGGCTGAAGGAGCAGAGCAACCAGAGATCAGTTTGCAAATTAGCCAAAACCAACAGCGGAAAGTATAATAGCCTGCCCTGATGAATAAATATGCCCACACCCACCTCAGCGTAGCCCCCTTGGGAAAGACAGCAGAGCGCTGAGCACATACAGTGGGCTTAAGACCCTCTGCTTCCGTCACGCTACGTGGGAGACGGGCCAGATCCTCCGCCCCCCCCCCCCCTTTCTCCTCACAATGAGCCTCTTCAGCCAAAGAGTGTCGGTGGCAAGCGCTGGCTCCTGCCAAGTCACAGAAACACGCTCTCCCAGGCCCCCGAAATTCAAAGCACACCAGAAGAATTAACCACACCAGCACTGCCATCAATCCCCAAGTTCGGGTGGCAAATTAGACGCTGAAACGTGCGGTGAAGGTCAGCGCTGGCGACGGAGAGGGATCGTTGGCGTGGAGGACGCCCGCAGTGCTCAGCACTCCGACCGCATCCAGAGGGTGCAGACAGGACGCGAAAGGGCCAGCAAGCTGGAGGGAGGGGCGGGAGCGTACCATTTATCTGCATGTGAAGGGGTTCTGGTCCAGGACCGCCATTGACATGGAGCACCAGGGCCGACTGCTGGGTCTGCCAGATAGTTCCCTTTCTGCTGCCGGGTCGCTACCAGCCCTCTCAGCTCACCGACCTTCCGAGCCTCCCAGAATGGCCCAAGCCGCTGCCCCAGGGAGCCAAACCTCACAGTAACCCATAACATAAAAAGGCGCGGCCTCACTTTAAAAGGCCGCCGATGGGAAACGGGGGGTGACAGCATTATCGGATCAATGCAGCGTTAGCAGCCCAATACGCCGCCTGCAGAGTTCATAGCGCGTTTCCTCCCTGGCAAAAACATTGGCCTCTCATCTCCCTCCACAGCCCTCGTGACCTCTGACTCATGTAGAAACAAATGACGGCGCTCTCTCGCCTTGTAGGTCAAGCACATGCGTGACACTCTGGTTCGTTAAGCCAACACAAAGACCTAAACAGGAACCACCCCCCACCCCCCCCCCCAGCAGTTCAGGACAGCGACTCGAGAACGGCACGTGGATTGCGTTATCTATATTGGCTCAATCCACACAGATGCGTGTGTTCCGCTTTTTGGGCCCTCGTCAGATACCGCGGCCCCGATTCCACGTGTTGCGTGGCCCCTGTGACTCTCCGGCCGGAGCCTCGGGCCGGCAGCAGCAGAATGATGTGAGGAAATGGTGTGCCTGTTAATCTGCTTAATGGAGCGCGATGACAGCAGAGCAGAAATGATTCAATCCCATAAGCTTCACCTGTGTCACCAATGCTCAGGGGGGCACTGGCTGTCAGTCAGGAAACAGCTGTACACATCCCCACAGCTGCAGAGGGCGTAAACACACACGTCCATTACCCAGAGACACCTTAACGACTGCCATATCGCACTATAAAACACACCGAAATGAGCATGCCTGTCTACACCTTGCAAAAAAGGGCTTGTTTCTCAAGGGGGGGGGTGACATTTCTCTCTAAATGTTGTATGGAGGAGGGGGGCATCACATCACTGAAGGAGCATATTACAGCCGAAAGGGCGTTGGGAGGGACAGAGATGGATGGGGATACTGACGGGTCAATGGGAGGGACATAGAGAGGCAGGGTTACTGGTAGGCCAGTGGGAGGGACAGAGAGGGGTGGGGCTACAGATGGGCCAATGGGAGGGACAGAGAGGGGTGGGGCTACAGATGGGCCAATGGGAGGGACATCGAGGGGTGGGGCTACAGATGGGCCAATGGGAGGGACAGAGAGAGGTGGGGTTACTGGTAGGCCAGTGGGAACAACAGAGAGGGGTGGGGCAACTGATGCGGCCAGTGAGAGGGAAACAGCTGGCCGTGAGACTAAGACTTACTCTGCAATTTCATTAGCAACGAAAAAAATAAAAAAAATATAGACATATATACATATAGACACAGTATATGCATGTATGTATGTATATGTTCCCTGATAGGCAGATGATCAGAAGAAACGGCCTCAACTTCCTATACAAGTGGGTACAGAAAGGGGAAGGAGGGAGGAAGGAAGGAGGAGACCCGAGAGGGCAGGGTAAAGCCCAGCGCGCTGGGGGCGGAACAGTGGCACAGTCCTCCTGCCCCTCAGGCCGTGGGTGGCAGGGCTCCAGGTTCAGCAGTGCTAATCCGCCACCATAATGGGGCTGAACCAGTAACCCCACTGGAAATGTGATTAGCGTGCAGCCGCGCGGCCGGTCAGCGCCAACGTCCCGGGCCGTGACGGGGCTGCCTGGCTTGGGACGAAGGGCCCTGTGTCTGGCTTTGGAGACTGGGAACCGAAAGACAAAAAGACAGAAGAGGAAACACCAGCACATTACAATGGGCTGCTTGTCAGGGCCACGGACAATTAGACGGCCTTTTCTCTCGCCGGAGAGTGAGCGTCAAAGAATGTGTGGCCCTGTAAATGCACACTCTGAGTCTCACTGCCAACGGGAGCACGACGTGAGGGACACCGAGACAGACCAACACACACACACACACACACACACACAGCGCCTCACCCTCAGGATCTCCTGGGTGTCCTGGAAGGCACTGTCATTTTAAGGCCACATAATCTAATCTCAGTTGGAGCAGCAGTGTTACCCATGAGAGGAGGAATTTAAACACTATGTTCAACCCTTTTCAAATTCGTGTGTGGCTGACAGAAAGCAGACTCTGCCTGTTCACACTGACATGCACGTGTGCTTATAACGCGAATGACGTAAATGCGCTTTTCTGCAGTTGACCACTTGCAGCTCGAAGGCTCTTCATGCAGCCCTTCACTGCGCTGGTCCTCACCCACTGCGCACATCTCCGTTTTGAAATACTGTCCTTTTCACCTCCCCCAATGCATTCTGCACGATTCAGGATAAAACACAAATCAACGTTTCAAATTTTTTCTTTTTCCACTCAAAGATCACGATTTTCTATCACAATTCTTGAGCGATACATTTCTTTTTTTATTGCTCTGCATTACATATTTTTATAAAGCATGGGCAAATAATATACAGATATGTGCAATATCCCGGTCAGCATACCGAAAATGCCGCCCAATATTTAAGCTTCATCGCGATATTCAGACATGTTTACAATTCATTCATTCATTTTTATAATTTGATTGATGTTTCATTGTCCAAGGAAGAAAAATGTCATTCCGCTAATCTGCACCAGCAAGGTTTCACCGCTTTTTCTGAATAAAAAGAAAACATGCAACTCTGATTTCCTTATTGTGCAGCACCACAACTTGCAATGCTACATTCATGCCTCTCTTCGGCGATTCTAAAAGGATATGTTGCTTTTTCTAAGATCAATAGATTTTAACCTTGCTTAGGTACTTTTAAAACCAGGCGTTTTTTTACTGGAATTTTTTTATTTCAACGTTTTGGTGTGGTGTCTGTACTTTTATTTAACTATGAAAATTGAGTACTTTTTCCACCGCTGTTTAGGACATGTACGCATTTTGCAGGTTTGACCGCAGGTGTATGAACGGCTCCATGTCCACGTGGTCGGCGCGCAGGAAACATGTCCCGGCCTTTAAGCAACGCCAACCCGAGGCTCAGGACGCGACCCGGGGGAACATCAAGACTGGGCTCTGCCGATCTGGGTTCCATTTCTGCGAGGATGGTGCACAGCACCACCCACAAAGGAAACGCTACACAGGCCCTTGGGGTGGGGGTGGGGCAGTATATATAAATGCGACTTCAGCTTCAGCTGGATGATATAATGCAAAACAGTGTCTGCTTGCACAATAATAAGAATACCAATTTTGTTGCATATTTGTTGTAATCATATTTGCTAGAACAAAAAAAAAAAAAAAGAGACAATGACACGTTTATTGCACGGAGATCTATAATCTGATAATCTTATATAATTTACTCGGGATTCATGCAGGAAATGTTAAATTAAACACAAAAGGAGCAATAACACGTCAGTATTCAATGACAGAGACGTTTACTTATTTATTAGGCGGTTTCTCCATTTTTATTTAATTTCATAATTAATTGCAAGTAATAGCTGTACCCGGCCAATCAGGCGCCTGCGAAAGCGTCTGCCGGAGAGACTAGGCGGGTCTCACCGGTTCCGCATCCTCCGGACCCAGAGAAAAATGCGAATGCAGCGCATCCGCAGAAAGCGATACCGTGTGCGGATTGCAGGGTAATGGTGACTGGGAGGGAGGGCAGGAGGCACCGGCAGCTTCCTCTTTCACAGCCAGAAAGGAAACTGGCTCAAAATAACAATCAAGTTAAACACAGCAGTGCGGCCTGCTTTCACAGTCTCTGCAAGCAGACTTTGGTGCCCAGGAAGACGCTGTTCAGAGGTCTCGCCTATCTGCCGCTCCCCCTAACGGATTATAACCCTTCCGGCTCTTCGGGAATAAAGATCAGCGGCATCAGTACAATACTAAATAACTACAAACCGACCGAAAAAGCAGAGCCCTCATTGGACAGCACGTCCCGGAGCAGCGGCTCATATTACTGACTGCTAAGCCTCCCCAAACC
>JAODKE010000114.1:23031220-23046131 GCA_026779605.1 Mormyrus hasselquistii
AAAGGGGGGGGGGGGGGGGGGGGGGGAGAGGGGGGGGGAGGGGGGGGGGGGGGGGGAGAACATATTTATCTCCAGCGAGGTCTGAAGCCCCAAGCCTCTCTCAGGACAGCACTGTGGGGAGCAAACCATAATAACAAAAGAGCAGACAGATCTCTTGTAAACAGCAGCAATGGGTTAGAGAGTTCGGTCACCCACAGGAGGATGATGCAACAGATCTGACAATTTACAAAAGTGCTGGGGAGGGAGGGGGGCGGCAAAATGGAAGAGCCTTATGCTTGCCGGTGATGGAGAAGTTAACGGAGCGCCCAGAAGCAGCACGTTCCTGCAGGCGCCCGAGTCCCTGGTCTGGCTGGTGATGCTGGACGCCGCTCTCCGCTGCTGCTCGCTCTTTGTTCTCCCCGGCTGCTGACGGCAGCTTTTTTAATTAGCCCTTAACGGTGGCAGGTCCTGCTCTGAGGCTGCAAGCCAAACACAAAGGAAGGATGGGCTTCGCTCCCACGGTCCCGGCACGCCAAGCGACATCACCACGTTTGAAGTCCCCCTCCTTAACTGAGCTGTCAACCCCCCCGCCCTCCAGGCCTGTTCTCTTGGTGCCAGTCCCCTCCTCACGGGGCCACTGGAGACCTCTCGGGTGTTGAGGTGCTGCCTGTAGCCGCGGGCTCTCAACGCTCACGGCCCCAAGGAGATCCTGGCGCTGTTTATCAGCCCACTTAGCCGTCTTTATTACCTGCCCTTCTTTACAGGCGACACCTATTTGTCTCACACCTCCATCTAATTCAGGTCTCTCCTTTGCATTTTTATGGGTCCGTGTGCCAATCCTTGTTTCAGCACTGAAGACCACATCTGACAGTCATCACCACAACTTTGCTTCTGTGGCAGGCTTTGGAAGTATGACTCCACTGACTGCTTGTCTACGCCCACGTTCATCTTTCTCCAGAAAAGTTAAGATGATACACAGACAGATACGAATGTCAGATTCCTGCATCTTCGAGGGGACAACCTCAGAATCTTCTCATCTTGTAAAACCACTGTCATCCACCTGACTGTATCCAGCATGCCGTGTACCTGGGTACAGGAAGTGAGAGCAGGCAGAGGGAACAGATGTTCAGATCCGGTGCAGGATCCTGAGTTCTGGGCTCAGTCGCCAGCACGGAGCCCTAATTACACGCCGGCACACACCCAGCTGACACACGCCACATCTACCAGAGAGGAAAGTGGCTTATCTGTACTCCTGACATGCAGGAAGGCTAACCGCACCCACCAGGTACCCACACACTTCAAAGATGAATGAGATGCTTGGGTGATTCATTTACCCCAAACATCCCTTGATGACAGAAAGACACAAGCAGCTGTCTCCTTAATTCAGCAGCGGTACTAGATGAGACAGACCTTCAAGAGAATTTCCTCACTTCACCGTTGGCAAAGACCGGGGATGCAGACACCATCCCAGCCACCGCCGGCCCACCTCCAGGCCGCAGGTCCTCGTGCAATGGCAGGCTTAAGCCAGACATCGGACATGTGGGCACGCTTCTGCTCACAAGTCCTGGTGAGGAGCAGTGTGACCGAGCCACTGGCGAGAGCAGCGACCCCTTTTTCTATAAATGGAGCATCGGTTCTGCATTGTTCGCATGGCACCGCCATGCAGCAGAGTGACTCTCTAGCAAGCATGCGGTTCGTCGGAAACGCAATATTGTAAGACCGACCCCCCTCCCCCCCAGGGAGACGCCTCTAAATAAAGATTTATGCCAATCCTGACCCTAGGTCAGTCCTCCCTTCACATCAAGCAAAGAGTTTCAATGATGACAAATGGGGGTCCTCCCCCACCAGACAGGAAGCAGAACACTGGAGAAAAAAATTTGCAAAGCCCCCTGTCCACCCCTCCCCCCCATGGTAGAGGGAAGCCCTGTCCCTATAACGCTAAACATCCCCCACCATGCAGAGAAGCGTGCATGCAGCAGGCTACCACAACAATTAATCTTCCATTACATGCAATGCCGTCCTCATTATGTATTTACAATGATCTATTGATACTTTCAGCACAAGCTTTAGAGCAGCAACTTTTGCAGATGCTAATCTGCGTGACATGAAAGAGGCTGCATAGTACCACTCTAATCCAATTAACCTGCTGCCCCCAGCCCACAAGGCCTGCTCTTCTGTAACGCAGGCCAGCATCCATACAGGCCTGCCACAGAAACTTCACAAATCAGCGCTTTCGAAGAAAGCCTGTCGCTAAATAGATTTTGGGAACGAATCCACTGGCAACTGCTGGACTCCAGGTGGAGCAGGTTCATTATCTGTCATTAATCATTAAGTGACGGACCCCGAGCGATTTCAGCGGCCAGAGCTCAGCCACAGAGAGTAGCTGAGAACCGGCAACAGGGGGGATGGGTATAATTGCCATATTTATACAAGATTACACTGTTGGAAAGCTTTCACTTCAGGAAACAAAAAAAGGCAATCATCATAAAAGCAAATGCTGTCACGCCAAGATGTTTTTCCCATTAGAAAGTCTTTTTTTTTTTTTTATACATTCTAACGTTGCATCAATTGCTGTGAAGTACAGAACAGTTCGGAATGGATTTCAAGCAGGAAACCCGATGGGACGACGTGTCAAGGACGGGAGGCATTCCAGCGCAGACTCTGTCTCGCATATGGCCATCAACTGGACTTAATGGCCCCACGATGCATGACGGACGGCCAGTGAAGTTCCTGTTGCGAAGGGCCCACGCCGTGTGATTCGGCACAACGGTGGCAAAGAACCATAACTAAAGCAGGGAGATTTCTGCTTCACTCGTCATTATTTACATCCTTCCTCAATATATTATATATTATATTATATATATATATTATATAATATTCCACTGTACAGGCAGCAGCTGTTTGAAGGGAGAGAAAAAAAAACAAGCTTGGCCTGATCATTTTGTAATCATCCAAAAACCCATAATTAGTGGCCGAGGGAGCATGACCATTAGCCATGAGCTGAAAAGCTTATCAAACCTGGCGCACATAGATATTTACGCATATTTAATCCCAACGCTGCTGTTGTTGTAAATATGTTTAAGTGAAACAGCTTGAGACCCTCCCCAGGTTCTGCCCACAAATAACCATAAATGGTCGATGCAAATGAGATGCATCTTTACGTAATATGCAAATCAAGGCTTTCTGCTCGCAGTCTGACAGATGTGACTGTAAATTTAAAAAAAAAAATAAATAAAACATCAAGGGGAATTTTAAACAGTGCGAAGCAGCGGTTCTGACAGAGGTAAAGACATGACAAAAGCACAGGAGCCTAAAATACAGTAATCACAAACAAGGAAGTGCGTTGAATAGAAGACATCTCTGCTGCAGTAAATTCCGTCATCTCTACAGAACACACTATACCCAGAATAAACAAGGTAAAGAGAATGTAGCAACTCAGGGCCAGTGTGCATGCGGCTGACGGGCGCAAACTCACGGCTGACGGGCGCAAACTCACGGCTGACGGCCCGTCACCGTCACAGATATATTACAGATGCACGTTAATACAATGAAACTGCTTTCAGCTGACAAAAGTAGTTTTATTTAGCCCTAGATGCTCTTATTGCAATGCGAGTGCAGTCGATGGCACTGATTTCATTAAGGAAACTGGACATTAGTTTGTACGTTTGCCCGTTCGCCCACCGCATATGGAAACATGATGTAGCCCCTGGATAATGTCGCTAAGCCGTCCGACAGGGAGGCCATGAAGGAGCAGAAAGCTTGGTGAGATATCCCCAATCAGTATGCCAGTCCACCCTTGTAGGTGCCTGTTGTCAGAAAGCAAACAGCAGTCAGACCCTGTAGGTGTCCAGAAGAATGACAGAAGAATCCGCTCATGAGCCAGTCGTCATAATTAGCAAAATAAGATAAGATAAACCTTATTAATCTCCGTGCAACTAGTGACAGTTACATATATGTTCAGTTCATGGGAAAATGTGACAGGGCATAATATTTGAAAGAGCAAATTAAAGTCGCCAATGCAAATACATAGTCTTAGGCTTACATAAATCAATGGGGGAAATCAATAAATCCCACTTGACACTTTGATTTACTGTTTGTCGCGTCAGAGTGCAGCTCGGCGATACAAATTGTTGGCATGCAAGTAGTAATTTGGCCGCTTTATCTGCATTTCCCATGTTTATAATGGGTGTCACCGCTCTAATCAAACTGCTATGTACACAAGCCCCTGCATTTCCATTAATGTGCACATTTTTTCCTGTCAAGTTTTCATTGATAAACCCAAGATTTTGTGCTTCTCTTTCTGCGTATTACAGCCCCTGGATGTCATCACCGTCAATAAGGACATTAATGTTTTGTGTCCTATTCCCCATACGGCAGAGGAAACTCCATCCCGTCCCTCGGACAGCTCGGCTTGGGAAGCAGCGCAGTGTCGCGGAAAGTGCCGGCTTGAAGCTGCCGTGCGAGCTTTAGCACGTTCCCACGGTCGGCAGCACGTCGCAGGATTCCGGCGCCCGAAGGCCTCCCTGCCGCATGTGGACCTCGCCGAACGTCAGCATGCAGAGTATCGCTTCCCAGATCCTCCCCGACACGCCGTAGGGCACAGCAAATACAGCCGTATATGACGGCCGCTAAACAGAAACATGATTCTACACCCCCCCCCCCCCCCCGTTCCTTTTATTGAAACATCAATAAATAATTACGCTGCCAATTAGTTCATTAGCATCAGGCTCGTCTCATTGGGAGACTTGCAAGAGACGCGATGAAAGGTCACAGAAGACACCCAGCCTCTGTCCAGCTTTGCCTGTAGTTATTGATCTGCATCTCTCACTCCCTGGAGAGACACACTTTTCGGTTCGCTCTCCATGCAGACTGGGAACTGCTAACCAAAATCCGAACAATACGGTTCTGATCTGACACTCTTCCTCCTTGCTAAATGTATACATATTTGTTTAGCTGATACTTTTATTCAAAGTAGCTTACAACCGCAGCCATCTTTATACAGCTGGATATTTCACTGGAAGGATTCAGGTTAACCCTCTTTTAAGGTTAATTCAGCATTAGATCCTCCTGGGAATTTCAGATTAGAAGTGTCCTTAGCAGCTACACAATCTGCTAGATGCAGAGCTTTGGCATAGCAATCCTCAGGTACAATCAGTGATGAGACTGAACTACTTTCAGGCTTCCAGTGGGAGAGAGCAGGTGAATATATAAAATCCCTAAAGCACTGGAAAGACAGTAGAGAAAATGTAACAATGCAATGGTTCATTATGTATGTCATGGTACGGAAACTGCTATAAGCAACATGCCTGGATAGATAGAGTACAAAAACAACTGCACTCAAGAATATTCTGGAAGTCCGTGGACCAGGCACATTTACAAGCAGACGACTACTTCTGTGACAGGAATCTGAATGACTTTTCATAAAATTTTTTTGGGCCAAAACGTAACACTAAACCAAACGTGGATATTTAGTCCAAGGGTTTCCCTATCGAGTCAGCAGGGGCCCTAATGTGCTTTGTTGTGAACCATCAACAACCTGCAAACTTCATAATTTGATGGGAAGGAGGAGGTGAACTGAGCATGAGCAAGATACCAGAAACACAAGCCATTAAAGTGCAAAAGCCATTTTGAGAGATCAAAGTCTTTGACCAGAATATAACTAAAGCTTACAGCCCACCAGACAAATCAGCATTCCTACGTGGGGGATAACGCCCGCCGTACATTTCCCAAAGCCATCTTTAAACATGCTCCTGTAATCTGTCCAAGGTTAATGAGGGCGCCATCATCACACCTCACCTTACCCCACAACATACCCGAATGTTAACCTTGGACTGACCCTTCTCCACCATGCGCAAGGTGCTGCCCCCACTGTACATCTCAGCACGAGGGAAAACGGTCCGTGCGGGCGAGCGAGGCCAGTTACACGCCTGGCAGCAGCCACGCGCTTGTACGACAGAATGAGAACAAGAGAAAGCAGGGCAGAACAGCAGCAGCTGCCTGAAGTCCCAAGGACGCCTCTAACGGGTCATTATAAGGGCTACGCCGCAGAGATCCACAAGCACACAAGCAGCTGCCAGGGGAAGGTGACCAGTACTGGCTCGACTGCTGCTTCTGGGCTTGGGGTGAGACAGTGCTGTGGATGAAAAGCAGACAAAACACAGACAGATGATGGATTGCAATGATCAAAGTCACAGTCAATCCCCCCCACCCCACCACGTCATCACACAGCTCAGCATCACAGATCTGCATACCAGTGGGACAAGTGGCTTATATCTATTCCCTCCGTAACACGCAAAGGTCAGGAGACTCCTTAGGAAAAAAGAAAAAAAAATCCCTTGACAAGCTAGAATGAGTCCATGCTGAGCACGTTTGACAGAGAGGTCACCAGTTACTCAAAATGCAGAGTGAATCAAACGGGGGAACCTCAGTCACTGTTTTCCCCGTGATATCTCATGAATCAATTGTCAATACTAAAGACAGATGTCAATACATAGTGAAGTTCTTTGACATTCCTTAGAAAAATGGTGTCATCACAGTACTGAAGTAGTTCATTAAAACCAGTCCAATCCATAATTTCAAGGTGAGAACCTTGAACCCTGTGCCTCTCTCCCAGTTTTCACCAGAATTTCATTCTTCTCAATTTTGGAGATGTAAAGAACAACTCCCCCCACCACATATATACACACATGTTTGTGATTAAATCTTTGTGGGGACTCTCCATTCATTTCTATGGGGAAAACTCTAATCCCAGCATGACGACCTTAACCCCCACCCAGCCCTAACCTTTACCATAAGAAACCAAACAAAATGCAAGAAATCTGGCATTTTTAGTTAAAAATGCCAGATTGAAAAATGGTCCCCACAATGTCAAAAAAAAAAAAAGTGTGGCCAGCGATGGCACTCCCTCCATCTCCCCCTACTTAACTGTCATAACGTGACGACGGCACCCACCCCCCCAGGTTGGTAAATTTTAAGCCAGTAGCCCTTGACTTTGTGTTGTTGATGGAATTTGAACCTTGAGAAAAAAAAAAAAAAAAAAAAAAAAAAAAAAAATCACTGGAGACCCCTGCACTAGCCACTTACACAATTCACTGGATTCTGGTGCAGATTACTCTAGTAGGAAGTCGTGGATGTTAATCGGCAATCCCACATGTTACGTGGTGAACATGACATGAGAATTACATTTCTTGGCAAGAACGGGAGACAATGTTATCGGCCAATTTGGTTCAAACATTAGCTGGTGTGATTTGCTGACAGACTGCAGAAGCAGCAGGATGTGGCCGCCACGCCTCATTGGTGCGATCGTCATTGTTTGGCACAGTTATAGTTACTGCCACTCTGGCTTCGCAGACGCGGCTAACCATCGCTAATATTCAAAGGGGAGCAAACGATACCAGCATCAGGTGCAAAAAGCTAAGGTGATATTCAATAACTGATATCTCTTTTTAATCAGCGGAGATTATTATCCTGTGTACAATTAATTAGGAGATTTATGTGCCATCACAGCTATTTATTTCACCAAATATTCAAGTGTTTGAAGAGAAAACAAGACTATTCAGGCACCTGAGGATTCCCAAACAGCACCATTCATCAACAAAAAAAAAAAATGGCAAATCTAGCAACTGGTAATTGCTGAGGAGTTGAGAGCTTGATTTGAGGGGAGGGGTGCGATGGCAGGCGCTGCCTTCACACTACCTCACAGCTTGCCCACCACTCCACACTCCTCCAGCCCTGTTAATTAACTGTTCAAAGGTATATTACACCTAACTAGGCCTGAGGGGGATCTTGCCATCACCATCATAATTTGCCTAACCTCCACCCAATAGCACACAAGAATGCAGTGTACTACATCAAAGACCAATCACTGGAAACACTGCTGTCGAAACACACGGATGGTGTACTAAATATCACTGCATGCTGCATTCTGGGACAGCACAGGATGCCAACCAACGTCACGAAAAAGAAAATGCCACAAGAGTCTGTATCAGTGTCATCCAAGTTACATTAAGCATGCACACCCTTGTCCTCATGTCACAAAGAGCCACTCGCTGACATCAGACCAGACCTCAGAGCAGAGTTCAGCAGCCTGAAGACGGCAATGAAGTGAAGAGTGACAGAGCACAAATCCCAGGAGCAAATAATGAACTCTTCTTTGTGCAAGAATTGACCGGAGAGTTTCTTGAAGACCATTTGTATGATAAAACCTTATCCTCACGTAGCAAACCTGAGACATTTTTCAGAAAGGAAGACAGGGAAAGGCAAAAGAGACAGGACGGAAATGTGATTTTTAGGGTCCGTTATACAGAGCCGAACTTCCCGAACGGTCTGCTGAATGCTTTAGGACTTACCGAGTTAATACAAGTTAGTTCCTTGTTGAGTAGCCATGGCAGAGACAGCTTGCCTTCACCCTTGTAGCATGACTGGATGCGTTCCTTGATCTTCTCCTTGATTCGACGTAGTGTGAAGAGGCAGAGCGCTGACTCCTTAGGTGGTTTGGCCCTATTCTTCTGGCCCTGCGAGAAAACTGTGAACAGGATGTCCTCCTTCTCAGAGATTCCCAACGAGCGGGCGAGCAGGCGACCAGGCCGAGCGAGGTAGGCGTCCTGAATGAGCCGGTACTCCACACCGTCCTTGGTACAGCCAATAGGAAACTCCACGTAGGAGTAGAACTTAGGGTCATCCACGCATAGGCGCACAATCTTGGAGGTGAAGAACTGCTCGCCGCTAGCATCAGGTGAGGTGAGCTGCGTGTCCAACTGCAAAGTCAGGTAGTAGACAAACTGCTCGCTGCTGAATCCATAGATGTAGTAGATGTCAAATGCTGGAAACTTTGACAACGTATCAGAGGGGATTTTCAGCTGAGAAGAGACAAACTCATCCTGGTAGACAAAGCTGAACATATCGGCGTTCTCCTCATTGGCCATCAGCTTGCGGCTAGATAACGTGGGGAAGTATTCCGACTTGCCGTCGATGGGCGTGCCAACAAAGAGTTTGCTGTTGAGGCTGTCCATCCCTTCAATGATAACACCTGACATGGTACCCGACTCATTCACACTGGATAGGTAATGCTCCTTGCGGTGGTGCGGCTCACCAAGCTTGAAGAGGTCATCCAGTCTAAGGAACTGGCAGATCCCCTGGGAGGTGCTCCCGCAGGCAATGAGACGGTTTTGAGTGTAATCCACCAGCAGCAGCTTGTTGACGTTGATCGTCTGTGCCAGTTCGTGCGGGCAGGACTGCACACTCGGTGGCGGGTAACACTTCTCGTTGTCCACCACCGGGCCGGTCATGTGACTGCGTAGCTTTGTCAGGTTGCTAGACAGCTTGAAAATCCAGTTGACTGCACCCACATACACCTCGCCTGTCTTGTTATGGATCACCATGTGTGTCAGGCCTCCGTCCAGCGGGGAAAAGGTCTTGAAGGGCGTGGGCGTAATGAGGGCCACAGCCAGGATGAGTGGTAGCCCCTGGAGGAGCAGGAGGAGCAAGCTGCTCATCAGTCTCGTGCAAGAACGCATTTTCACGCACTGCCCCTGTACAGCCAAGGTTAGATAGTGGACTCTTCCTCCTGCTCCTTCGTCCGGCTCGGCTGTACCACGTCAATGAATTGGGAGGGGGGGAGGGGGAAAAAAAAAAAAAAACACATTATGAGCTGCAGTGGAACATTTCCTATTGATTTTGCATTCTGTGGTTTAAAACACCAGAGAAGCCCAGCCAAACAGGAAGGTGGGTAGGAACATTCACAACACATATGTAGCAATAAAGTAGAATGGGACCTGGGGGAAATATCCCATACGACATTTAATTACTAGGATGGGCATCCTGGGCTGCAGGGGGCTGCTGTCAGACAAGACTAAACACAGCAGAATGCAGCATAAGCCAAGCATGGATTAACCACGGATATGAAGGCCTAGCTTACGATGCTTATGGTTAGGGGCTAGTGGGCGGACTGAATGTACGACCTCCACTGTGCACAGACTTCTCACAACTAAGAACGGGAGTGTGATGAGCAGAGGTGTTTTGTTTGGCCGCATTTTTGTTCCTTGGGCCTCAATTAAGTGAATGACAGGCACACAAACAAACAATCTTGGTTATCTATATCTCATAAGCACCGACCGGCCGATCTTTCGGGTTCCGCCTCAACGCACTCACAAGACAGTCGACGCATTCCCCAGTGCAGCCCAATCAGTCCGGATGATCTACGGCATAAATTCCCTGCTTGCCAGCCCATCGGAACAAAAACCTTTGCCTGAGCTGACAATTGTTGCGGCACAAATTTCCCAGAGTGAGAGGATTGCCTCCATTTAGCTGCACTTAGTCCTAATTTGCCACTTATTGCTAAGCTAATTCTTGTTATGGGGAAAAAATCCCTACCATACAGGCACGAGTGTGTGCTCACACACAGATACACACTCACAAGGCGCATAAAAATCCATCAAAATTTTAAACCGGAGCACTTTGTAGAGATCAATGCTTTTACGGGACAATCACTGGGGAAAGGAATTAAAATGTGCAGAAAAGGCCATTTTATTGCCATACCTTCAAGGTCTTATCACAGCTGCGGACATCCATCACTTCCTCTACACCCTACAAAACCTAAAAATAAAATGTTGCCATTCCAATAGTTCCTCTCCACAAAGGAAACACCTAATGCCAATGAATTCAGAAACAGTGCCTGGGTATCCAAAGCACTGAAAATGCTGAATATGTAAATCAGTGCTGCAATTAACTGCAGCCAGAATCGGTTTCTGCGCGTGTTAATGTAATCCGAAATGAAATACAATTACATTTTCAAAACAACATTAGCTCTAAACCACGAGGAATAAATAAATCACTCAAATCACTTGATTTAAATGGGACAAAAAGAGGCGCCATATAAATTACTGTGCAAGTGTTTAAAAGTATTAGCATAGCATTTCTTTGAATAAATTAGCATTTCCTAGAATATCTTAGCTAAATTGAAAAAAATGCAAATATCCCACAGAGCCAGCATTAACAGATTCCCTCTAAAGATGAGCCAAGAAAGGCGGGGGGGTGCAGAACCTGAACACACCAAGTATGTCACTAGTTACATGTCACTAGTGCTCTTGGAGGACGGGCAGGACTCACAAAATACCAGCCTATGGGAGCCCAAACAGTTTTCAGGTCCCAGGTGCGTTTTATTGGCTATCAACCCCCCTAATTATGCATGTATGCATTCACACTGCATGCTTAGCACATACTACTGGTTTCCATGCCTCTAATCCGACCCAATGCACAACCACTGCCTTGTGAGCTAGCGCTAATTAGACACCTTCCATCGTTACCGTGTACAGCAGGTGTCTACCTCAGCAATGCTAAAAGTGCAGCACCCACAGAGGGTGAGTGACTCTGCGCCTGTTATCAGAAAGTCACCAGTTCAAATCCCATGGTTGGCAGAATGTTGGGCCCTGGTGCGATGCCCTTAACGCTAACTTCTGCAGGGGCGCTACATACTGGCTAACCTAGTGCTCTGACCCCGAAGCTGGCTCTCACCTTTATACGTGTCTGTCTCTCACACAGAGAGCGAGATGAAATATGGAAAAACTACCTGACTGATGTCACAGTAATGAATAAAGCATCACTGTTCTACACTTAAACACTTACAATTATTATTATAATTTTTTTTTTTTTTACTATATGGTGTTACGGCTGTTTCTGGAGCGGATTATTTCTGGGAGCGTTTCTTTTTTATTTACCTGTGCAAAGCTGTGGGATAATAAAATAAAAATGTTCCCCTTGGAGATCAATAAAATACAGGCCATAAGGAGACAACGCGGTGGTGAGACGGCAGAGATAAACAGCTAGCTGGCTACATTCGGGGCTGGGAAATGTATCAACCTAAGGCAAAGCGTTAACTTTAAAGTCACAGTGCCTTATTTCTGTGACACACGGCAGGGTTTCATTGGGTTTCATTTTTCTTAGCAGGGAAACTTGTCGCATTTCTGGTAGTCTAGGCTAAATATAGGTGAACGAAGATGAAGTACGTCTGAACTGCAGTCCCTTAAATCTGAAGTTATTGGTAACCTTTCACTTGACAGGACACAAATAATATTTATACCATTACTTTTGCATTAATTAACCATAAACTAAGTCTTAGTTACATACTGATCCCATGTTAATTCATCATTAATGATTCATGACCCATGCTTTAAAGCAGTTACTATATCTGTTAATTCTATAAACCTTTGTGAACTATTAAAGGAAAACATGAATAGCACAAGGGAAATGGTGAACTCATATTTGATCATCATTAATGAATAATGATGTACCTTTTATCCCAAGCAATTACTGTATTTGTTAATTCTATAAACTTTTGTAAACTACTGAAGGAACAAGTAATAAATATACAAGTGAAACACTGATCTCATGTCTGTTTGTCATTAATGAATAGTGACTAATCATCTCAAGTAGCAATTGTACTTGTTCATGATTTGTTCATAAGTTGTACTTCCGTAGACAACAAGTTATTAAGTATTTGTACCCTGTCAAGTAACGTGTTACCAAGTTATCTAGCTAAACAAATCCAGCTTCTTGATACAGGAACCCGGTTTATTTTGCTTTAAAAAAACTGCCAGATGGCGGCAAAAGATAAAAATAACACTATTTGCACTATTTGCTTCATTTTATTGAAGGTTTAAACCTTAAAATCCTAAGATCTTTCATGTTACTCTGTGCACTTTCAGTGGTTGTCAGGTCAGTCATGCTGCTGAAATTAGATACTCTGTCGATCTGCCTGTTGAGTACCTGAAATGATATGTACGTTTTTGATATTTCTGATGCCTTTTCGAAAATATTGAGATTCAGCTTGCAGGTAATATTTTTCTTGGAAATGAATAAGCTGCACATCACAAGTTCTAGTTAAAACATTAAACAAATATTAAAATATCATTCTGGCAAGCTTGAGAATTTTCTGAAAAACATGTTATGGTGAAATAGTGTTTGTTTTTTTTTGTGTAGAGCGATTTACCTTAACTTTCAAGATGTATTAAAATGGTGTCATTTGTTGCTCCAATTTGATGATTTTTACCCAAATAGGTAGCCAAAAATCAAAGAACACAAAATGTTTTTAAATATTTCAACTTAACTCACAAAAAACGATTTGCATGACAAGATGTGTATCTTTGCTTAATTTTTAATTAGTTTTGTAACGTTTTCTCATCTCTGTAACTCTTGCCCTGGATTTCATGGAGTACTTTTGTTTATTACAGAAATAAATGCTAATTCAACAAAACTGATTAAGTTGCCCTCAGGCAAAATGACAGTTTAAACAATGAAGCTGCATAATGAGTCTGTCTTCAAACTAATTTTAAAAATCAGAGAAAATTGATACATTATAGTAATAAGTGACCCATAGACTCTCCTTTGCGTTAATTGTAAAATAATTTAGGGATTCAGTGTGTAAATATGCATGATTGTAAATTTTAATGTTAGGTATGGTTAATTGCGATTAGTCCCAGAAAACTGTGCAATGAATTTGGACATTTTTTAATAGTAGATTAAAGACTGGAAAAATGTCCCCACAAGATCAAAATAACAGGTTTTTACCACATAGTGGGGATATTTTGCCCCCACCACAATGCAATTTATACATGATCCCAGCCCCCACACACACACACACACACACACACACACTATACAGTATATATATTGATGGAAATACATATTGTTGCCCTTATCAGCACAGACAATAAGAGAGATGGAAATAGAAAAATAAGAAATGCGGCTGTTTAGTATACAGGCTGTCCCACAATCTAAACCCCTTTTTAAATAAGCTTGGCATCACACTGCAGGAAGAACGAATGGGGGGATGGGGGGGAAAAATAAAAATCACTCCGCAAGAGAACAGAAAGGTGCAATCTGTGATTGGGGAGCTTTGAGAGTCACTTCTACTGACAATATAAATCAGCACCGCAGCTCACGCCGCAGTCACAGGCGGGAAAAGCCGCGGCGAGTGGGCGTGCAGACGGCTCGCTCGCTGGAAGCCTGCCGCCCCGCAGCGTGCGCGGCCGCTGTGAGCCTCGAAGGCCGAAAGGCAGCTGTGCCCCTCCCTGCACTGAAAGTGGGGTCTGTGTAAGGCACAGGTGGGGGATTAAGACTGGGAGGGGGGGGGGGGAGGCGCATCTGCTGGGGCAGTTGCTGCACCAGCCACTCGTGTGTAGATTTGAGCGGGACGCCACCTCACCACCACACAGCAACGTGTATAGAAACAGGCCACAAGTGGGTGCTGCCATGCACATCTCACAGGCTTTCAAGTCCTATTAAAAAAGGAGGTGGGGGCGTCACCCCTGGGGGGCCATGCTTTTGTGCTAGAGCTGAGTGTCATAGATGACATGTCCAAGCTGTCAGGGTCTCGAGAGGGGAGGACAAGAAAAGTGTGTGTGTGTGTGTGTGTGTGTGTGTGTGTGTGTGTGTGTGTGTGTGTGTGTGTGTGTGTGTGTGTGTGTGTGTGTACATTATGTTCATGTTACATTGTGCTGACCAAATGTCCCCTCCAAAGTAATAAAACCCTGATTTTTTTTTTTCAGGGTCCCCACAAATATTTCTGAATGCAACCAAAAAACTAAAAATGCCAAGTCTCATATTTTGTTTGGTTACTTATGGTTAAGGTTAGGGCTGCGTAGGAGTTAAATTCGTCATGTTGGGATTAGATATAATTACAAACCTCTGTGTGTGTGTGCGCGCGCGTGTGTGTGTGTGTGTGTGTGTGTGTGCGTGTGTCTGTATGTGAGCTGAGCTGTTCCCCAAGTCACAAACAACACTTAATCCTTGTATCACTCGATCTCACACACCCATAGCCCTCTGCTCAGATAGAGCTTTGGCTGATTTCTTCCTAATCTTGCAGTGACCCCAGTCACTCTTTCCTTAACCAAATCCACCAGACTGAAATCAGCAAGGGGTCAGGCTTTGGTTTGGT
>JAODKE010000114.1:23095989-23111493 GCA_026779605.1 Mormyrus hasselquistii
CCACCCGCCCCTCCTCCCATTTCTGGGCCTTTTTGTGGTTGGCTAACTTGGCGGGCCCCTGGTAATTCTTCTAAGCAGCCCGCCCCCCCCTCCCAAAGTTGCCCCTGCAAAAAAGCCCCCGCCCCCCCCCCCCCCCCCCAGGCCATCTAGGGAATGGGACCCATTCAGCTGGCTCCCCCTTCTGGCAGCTACTTGTCACAGTCAGGGGGCAGCGGCCCAGGCCATTGCAGGAAGAGGCGGCGAAGTAAACAAACGAAAACAGAGAGCAAGTCATTTTGTTCCGTACTTATTACACATTGTCGAGACACAGAGATTACATTAATCAGCAGGATTAGAATCTTTTGTTTGCTGAATTGTGAGGTTGTATTGTGTTTGAGCAGCACTGCACGTTTTGAATAAATACAAAAGAGCATTAATGCCACTGGCTTGGGACTGAAAATCCTATTCAAATACATCAATCGCCAGATTTACAATTACAGCCTGTCTCTGGGTTTATGTATCCTCTCACAGATCACGGCACCCAAACTCGCTAATTAGAGGTGATATATAATGACTATTTAAGAAAATCTTTTGTATTTGTTTGCTTTCCTCATAAGCATTTCCAGGGCAAAGGTCCTCATATCTCATTCTATATGGGTGAACCTTGTCGGCCATCACATACGAGCAGTAAACAGGGTGTCTCTGCACCCCCGACTGTACTGAGTAATGTAAGCAGCCCTGAGGATGCTGAGCAGCACCTAATTAAATTAGGCTCCGACACTTTTCTGTTATGAATTAACCTACATTTAATCAAAGGGCACTAAAGTAGGCAATCCAGTTAAATATGCAAGCAAGTGCTGCTGAAGCAGAATGAGATCTGTCAGAACAAGTCTTGCTTTAATTAGGACTTTGGTCAGAACCTTCCCTGAGTACAAAGGCTTAGGTGGCCAGATATAATGGCCATTTAGATCCATTTAGTCTGTTGGAAAAGCACATTGTGGCCACAGAGGTGACACATACAGGACGGAGGGAGATGTAACACGTCCTCTACTGTGCCCCATTGGCTAAAGTCCCCAAGAGTCTCCTGTACGTGAAGCCTACAGCTTAAACACCCCCATCCTGCCTTCTTTTGCTGTAATGTATGTCCAGTAGCTTGAAAAACTATTAAAAGAGGTCTCCTTCCTTGAACATCTGAAAAAAATGGCCTTTTCTTTATGAAGACCCAAAGCAAGTAGAGGAAATGTCTTAACCTGGAGGTTTTTGAAGCTAATGACTGTTGGTGTGTCTCTAGCCCTCAGTACCATAAGCCAATGGTGACTGCTTGTTGAGGGGGTTGGACAGCACCTCCGTGGGGTCAGTCCTAACACACTTACTGACTCTACATGACTGATTACTTAAAGTGCCCTAATTTCATGTGCTCCCCAGTTGCCTCCATTCCCGCTCATATGCTCTTGTAGGGGTCACAGCCACTGATAGACCACGAGGAGACGCTTTTGGAACCACAAGGATCCTTAACTGAAAGCTGTCCTGGAGGAAATTCCGATCAGCATGCACCGGTTCCAATACGAATTCCGTCCCTTAACCTGATGCCTCGGAGCTTGCCGTTCAGGTTCCGGTTACCGTGGCAACCTCGGCGCGGTCACAGTCAGTGATTTCTTTCTTCTGCAAAGAAGCTGGAGATGAAGCACCAACAAAGCTTTCAATTACACTGGATTCAGACATGAAATAATCCTAAATAATACCAGTAATATTAAAATGATAACGGTACACTATCTAAACCTGCCAAATCCCTGAAAAAAGAATGGAAGAAGCAAAGAAAGCTAGATAATTTCAAACAAAATTACGCTTTATTTAAATGGAAAAATACATTAATCACTTTTTTGTTGATTTTCATAAATACATCTTGAAAGCGTTCTCTTATTACCCTCAATTACGGCTGTACAATTAAATTTGTCTTGTAAAGAATTTGTAATGTTTGTTTGTATTTTCATGAACGGCAATGTCAATCTTCCCAAAGCCAATCAAGAAAATTAATCCTTCGCCTCGTTTGTATTTCCTGGCGTACGTTTTGACAGGTTGTCTTTAGACGAGTATGACGTGCTCTAGCCAGTGCTCAGCCTATTGATGCAACATTTACCTGCACCTAAGTAATGAAGTTTATTTGCAATCAATGAAATGTTTGTTGCTCATAGATCTCTCAACAACAAAGGTATGAATCGACACGGGCGGTCCCATAGGTCTCAGCTGGATTGGGTCTCCTGTGTTGTGACAAGGCATTACGTCCATGAAAACAGGCTTTCCATCATATACGTCAACTCTTGGGGATACTGACAAGTGACAAAATGGCAGTTAATATCCGGTGTGCCACCGGTTTGCCGTTTGTCTGAATTTGAAAACCTGACGGTGACATCATACGCCTTCTCCTCACGAGGAGGAGACACCAGAGAACATCAGCAGAGGAAAGGACGCTTGCAGGGAAACCTTGGGCAAAGCTCATGGCTGCCACTAAAGCAGACGGCAGACCTGGGTGCATGTCAGACTGTACAATCTATTTTAACGTGGTTAAAGTAGACTGGTCATTTCTGACGGGAGTCTGGTTTGACGGGTCTCCTTAACTGCTCTCACACTGCCCCTGCGTGTGGCGTGGAATGTTCACCCAGTCTCTCAAGATTTCACATCATCGCTGGGACATCCATCCCATTCGAACCCTTTTTTGTTTTGTGGACCAGCGAGACATGTGGAGGCCCCCGGTTTAATACGACGTAGCAACTGGAGCTCAGAAAGAACACTGCAGTCGCATGTGACAAGCAAAGTTGCAGTTGAAATATCTGCAGTGCTTACGTCAGAGGGCTGGGCCAGGCTGTGGGTGTCGATGTCGCTATGCACTGCATGTAGTTCGCATGAAAAGAACCAGAGCCAAGCAGCTGCCATGCACACTACAGTGCATCTCAGCTCCCGCATCACCGCTCTCCACTGCGAGCTGCAGACTCGTGTCACCATCCATCAGAAGATACGACGCTTGAGGGCGGACAGCCTCATGGAGCGACTGTTTAGTCTGTTGAATGTGTTTGCCGCTGAGAGCAGTGGGCGCGGGCATTGAGGGCACCACACCCAACTTCCAAATCTCACGTGTCCCCACCCCTCCTTTCCATCACACAAATTGGAGGGAGACTGGCCACATGCCTGAAAGCCTATCAGAATGACCTTCAGCCTGGTCCTGGACATCGTTCAGTGCAGGTCAGTAAGTAGGAGGGGGTCCTGGGGGTGGATCTCTAAATTTAGTGACAGGGACCCACAGCAAATGCCTCAGTGGCACCTTTTACTGCTCGATGGCGATGTGGTTAACCTGTGATGCTTCGCCCACTTTGACCTGTCAGCTCTCCTTCCCGCTTAAGGGGGATGTGTTATCTGAACAATTCCCCTTATCTGCACTACACTCAGCTGCATGGGCTCTGGGAGTCTCCCATTCTTGTGGTTATGACTTGCATACAGCCCCCCCGACCACTGGCAGAGTGCGCGTCTAGCTCATTGACGAACTGAACATAGCATTGTTTTATTGTTTTGGCCTATCCTGTTTTAAGCCTACAGTGTTCTACGGAGCAAATTTTGCTACCTTACAGCAGGAGAGTAAATCTATTGTTGTATTTGACATTTTCAACATTGTTATTTTCTTTTAAATTAAACAACATGAAGTAGCCAAAGATAAAGAATTGTTTAATTACTGCAGTAGTCTCATTGCCTGACCTAAACTCTAAAGAGTTCTGGATGTAAGTGTATTAGGAACTGCTGATTTGGTAGCTTTTGAGACAAAGGAAAAATTGCCAGGGCCATCATCAGGATTACGGCTGTCTGTGTGAAAGGGCGTCTGTGTCGGCATGCCACCTTGTAGCAGCAGAGAGCTTTGTGAAGGTGCCACGCTCAACCTAAATGACACACTTCCCCAGGCAAACAGCATTTTGCTGTGTGTTCCATTCCTAGATATATGACACACATATAACGCACACATTGTATAATAAAAGAACTGGTAAAAAAGCACTTGCTTTCTCAGCACACACACACATATACGCTTGGACGGAAAGACTCACAGCACATTCCAAGGCAGGGACCTTAATGGCATGACCCCTTTACAAAGTGGGGGGGGGATGCACATTAATTACAGGCTTCCGCCTGCAGACGCAGAGCCGTGAGTCCCCCTCCCCCCCCCCACACCACCAGGTTACCAACAAGGCTCACTCCCCTCAGTCTGGCCTCATGCAGTCCGATCGGAGCCCTTATTACGCACTGAAGGACGGCACGTCGACGTGTAGCGAATGTTCCGTGTGCTCTTCTCTGCAAATGCCTCTTGGCGATATGCTCCAAAGCAACCCTTTATTACACGAGAGTCATGCGTACGGACCACACAGAGACGCCCTCCACCAAAGTGAGCCTCATTGGCTCTGTCTGACTGGGCCGAGGCTCTCTGCTGCGCTGTCGGCTCGCAGCTCCGTCTCAGAGCCTGACCCGTGTTTGCTTATTTCACACCACCAATTCAGTCAGCTTGGGTAAAACTAGAGGTGCAGTTTTAGAAACTAGTAATTGGAGCTCCAAGATTAAACAAAGAGTGGGAAGGGATGGGGCAGAGTGTGGGGTAAGCTGGGCCAAAGAGCACGTTAGAGCAGAAAAGCCCTTCAATGGAACACTCTTCTGTCTAAATGGGCCCTGGTGAGGCAGCCCAGCCGGGTCACCTGGAAGGTTCCTCCGCACGGTGGGGTCACTGAGGGCATCACCATGGTAACGCAGCAAGGCTGAGAGGGACCAGTGCATCCTCCAAAGGGTCCAGCGTGGATTCTCCAAGGAACAAGGCACAGCCTTTGTGTATTGGTGCATGGGCGTGCACATGTGTGCCTCAGTTACTGAGAAAAAAATGTATAATTAGAGTTACTAAATGTTGATTACAAAGGGGTTACATCTAAATATATTTTTTAGTTAAAAAGCTTACCTGAAGAATATAACATTCATTTAGTTGCTCTGCATCTCTTCACTGCACATAAATGCCGCCTTTTGGCACATTTCCAGAAAATTCGGGTCAGCAAAGCCATTGGGACTTTTCTGCTTTATTGCCCAGTTTAAAATGTTTGTTTGAAAAGCAATCAAATCTAATAAGTAACATTACAGTACTTATTACACTTTCAACAGGGTAACTAGTAATCGGTAACCCATTACATTTCAAAAGTAACCTTCCCGAGGCAGTTTGTCAGTATGTGTCAATTTGTGAGCATATGCATCAAGGGCGTATGCTTTGTTTCAACATTGCTAGGGACCAAATCAGCCCTGCATCCCTCGCCCTCCTAGCTCTTACACGCTCCTACAATAATTATGTTGCTATGAGAAGTCACCACACATGTGCCTTTGGGGTCAATTTGACCCCAGGGTAGTTGTGAGAGCTAAATACAAGATACTCCTACAATACTGGTAGGGACGCGTCTCCACCATCCATACCCAAATATTTTTGGATTTTGGTGTTGTGGCAGTATGAATGACTGACCAGCTTGGAGCTAAAGATGCGAGAAACATAATTTTAGAGGAAGGACATGACTGGGGTTCAGTAGTGAGGCAGCTGGCATTTCTCGATTACTGCAGCCATTTATTCGAGTCCTCTTCCATTTTCATATTCTGTTTACACCCTACATTGCTTTCCGTTCCTCTAAATGTACACCCCCTGAAAGCCCCCCGACCTTGACTTCAGAAACAATGGTTCACACAATTTGTGGGTGTTGGAGTCTTGACTGGGAATATGACATTTTGTGAAATCTTCTCTCACATCGACTAACAGCAGACAATCACACAGCCCGCACTTCCATCAAAGAGCTTAGACCACATGAGGTCGTGGTTTAATGAGTCCGATACACTGGTGAGACATTCATGAGTCAGTTATTAAAATCAGGTCTCAAATGACAATAAAACCTTTCATTCACTTTCCATGCTCTCTCTTTGGCTTTGGAGTGATTCGTTTTACGGGGAAGAATCTCCATTGTAGTGCAACTTTAAAAGAACGGCAAGGTTAAAAAACAGCAGAAATAAAGGCATGCACTCGACAGTGAGGTGTCCTTCCCAGGCAGAGGCAAGGGAAGCCCCGCAGTCACCAAACTGCTCCACCAGAGACACAACGTGGCCGGGCTTCATAGGCTGTGGTTGGCTTGCTCCTCTTCACCCACGAGTCACCAGCAGCTCCTGGATATGGGGCAGAGCAGGAACCGATCATAGCTCTGGTTAGGGCAAAGGGTTACAGCATTGCTTAGTTTGCCCCAACACTGGTAAGCCAACCACACATATAAGACATATGGCATAAGAAGAGGAGGTCTATGTTGAAACTTGGTGATGCCATGTTCATCCCAGACTGAGAGCGGAGTCCTGCCTTCCTGTAACGATGGGTAATGGCATAGCGTCTCCCTGGCAATCTGGCTTGGTGATAGGGGCCAACCTCACGCAGACCCGGAGAAATTAATGCACTGGATGCGTCAGTATTAGGCAGGAAGGATGTTGATATGCCCGATGCAGTCTGTCACGAACAAACATCAATCTCTACAGTAAAGCTGGCCAGCTCTCTCTGTCAACTGGGAGCCAGGGAGATAAGTAACCTGAGTAAACAGCCGGCCCCCATAAAGGTGAGGATCAAGCCACACACTGAGTAAAATGAACCAGGATGCATATGGACAGTGTGTAAGGACAGTGTGTAAAGACAGTGTGTAATGATTGTGTGCAAGGACAGCGTGGTAGGATAGCGCATAAGGACACTGTGTAACTACAATGCATAAGGACCGCATGTAAAGACAGAGTGTAATGAAAGTTTATACATAAAACCAGTATAATTGTGTGGAGACATCAGATTCCCAAAAATGATCAATGCGTTTCCCATCCCATTTTTGTGACATTCGTAATTTGTCATTTTTTAACCAATTTGCATGCCAGTCTTCTGATGGGAGACATGCTAATACTATTGCAGTGGAACAGATGCGGCCCCCAGATGCAGAACAACCGCAAAACTCGACATGGGAGTGTGGCGAACGGAAGAGAGCGCAGGATTTTCAGGAGAGCTATCATCATTTTCATTTGGCTCATCCTAATAATCAGTTTCTGAGTACGGCAGGGCAGAAGGTTCAAGTGCTGCTTTTACAGGCAGGCGTGAAAATAACTCGGCGAAGCACGAATGGCTAAGGACTCTCCAACCCACACTGGTTAATGGCGGAAGGCAGCTCAGTCTGAGGATGGCAAGGAGCATATTTGCTTGGGGGTGACATTTTTTGGAAAACGGTGAAATTAAAAACAAAACTGTTCTATATGATAAGGAAGGCAATTTGAATTTCCCCAGGAACGGACGCAGGAAATGCCAGCGTGAGACGTGTGCGGACGTATCATGAGCCGCCCCTGTGCTTGGGCGAGACAGAGAAACGGCCAGTTTGCAGGAGAGACTAAAAGCATTACCCATCATGATGGACATGGGCAGCTTTCAAATCCTCTAATCTCGGACATCTATTCATGAGGAAGCCGGGCTGAGGGACATTCGAGGGACGGCAGCAGGTTTGATTAAGGGAGGAATCCGCCGTCATCTGGAGCTGTTAATAAACAGTGAGGGCGGGGAGCTTGAGCGATGGCGGCTGCCTGGGCATCGTGCACGGCGACTCAATTAGGATGAAAAATCTCAGTCCGGCTCCCCTGCCATCTGACCTCGTGCCGCTGGCCTCCGGACCTGGCGGCTCAGGAGGAAGTGATGGGTTTTATTGAGTGTCTGCGTGACGTCGGAACACCCCCCGCCTCGTGATAGTCAGACCCCCCCCCCCCATCCTTTCAGGTGCGGACTGATTTGCTGAAGCATTCCAAGTCTCAGCTTGGTGACCAGTCTCTCTCCCAAAACCTGATTGGTAAATAAAAGCTGCAGCAATCCTCCAGTGCACTTGGCACGGGAGAAACCACAGTACTGCCACGGGGGGTTATTGCCGGCCCACTCAGCATAGCCACACCCACCCAGACCCTGAGCGACAGTGCTATACGGCTGCCATTAGCTACAGCGTCTAGCCACATCGCTAAACCGAATAGCGTCACGGTACATACCAACTCCAACCTGCTTACTCATGTTAGACGAGATCATCACGATCACTCCCGGCAGCTCCTGGGCTCTTCACTGGCATGTGCGGCACGAACAGCCCTCTGGCTGCAAGGCAGCTGGGAGGAGCATGGCGAGAAGGCGACCTTCTGCTACGCGAGCCCTTCCAGCGGGAGCTGCGGTGCCCCCGAAAGGTCAGCGGGAGAGCTGAGCCCGATGGCCGCGCCGTGACCTTTCCGCGATAATCCCATCTGGGAGCTGGCCTCGGCGGGTGGGGACCAGGGAGGAGGGGCAAGCTATGCAATCAGCGCCCGCCAAAGGTCATTGTGTTTAATTGCCAACATACTCCAGGAAGGGTAGCGTCTCTGACACAGGCACAGCCTGTGAGAAGGAATAATTCACTGCTGTTTGCTGAGAGTTTGATGAGCGGGGAGATTAAATAATTAGCTGCCTCAGAAACTTGAAGTGAAAGTGTTATAAAACAATCAAAAGCACAATTCATTTGATCTTAAATCCCCAGCATCTTTCAAAAAGAGAAAATTCATAATTATTTTTCCATAACATCAGAAACATTTAGAAGATTTTAAAGACTCTTCGGAAACCATCAATTGTGCCGTTTACTTAGATTAATAATAACAGGTGCCCAAATTACCCATCATGCCACTGTGGGGGCACATGTCACGCGCTGCCCCTCTTATGGTCTTTGGTATCTCCTCTAGCCAGCCCCCCCCCACACACACACACACACACACACACACACACACACACACACACACACACAAACCCTGATTCTCTTCCCCACACCTCCTCTGTGAGAATCCAATTCAGCAAAAGGCTAAAATGCTCTCAGCAGATTCAGCACGCAAGACATGAAAGATGGGTGGGCGGGGGTGACAGGCCTCGTCCTCATTAGTGTTACTGGGAATGCCGCTCTGTCGCTAAGCAAGCTGCCCAGCTTGCCGGAGGTGGACGGGGGGAGCCCCACAGAGGCCTGAAGGCCGGACTGAGAGCAGGGGGGCACATGATGGAGGAGCACTCTGAGAAAGTGAGAGTGGAGGGGGGCATGCTGGTGTAGCACTCTGGGAAAGTGAGAGTGGGGGGGGCATGCTGGTATAGCACTCTGGGAAAGTGAGAGTGGGGGGACATGCTGGTGTAGCACTCTGGGAAAGTGAGAGTGGGGGGACATGCTGGTGTAGCACTCTGGGAAAGTGAGAGTGGGGGGGACATGCTGGTGTAGCACTCTGGGAAAGTGAGAGTGGGGGGGGGGACATGCTGGTGGAGCACTCTGGGAAAGTGAGAGTGGGGGGAACATGCTGGTGGAGCACTCTGGGAAAGTGAGAGTGGGGGGGGACATGCTGGTGGAATGTTCTGGCTCTGACTCAAAATGTAATAAATATTTGAACAAGGCCAGGAAACTTCCCTTCCAATTCCTTCTCCCCTTGCCTGAGCAGACTGGCTCCTGAACTCACAGCATCTCACTCACACTCTGCCGGCTGCTGTGTTCAATCTCCTTCTCTCTCTCTCTCTCTTTCTCTCTCACACACACACACACACAGAACATGCATTTCATCTTGCTATCTCACACATGCATGCATGCTTACAAGTGACACATTCTCAGAAATTCCCAGGCTACACCTGACTGTACTTTCCCCATGAGACTGACACACAAGGCTCAGTAACGAATGAAGAACGGCAGATGGGCCCCCAAGTGGCGTGAGGTGAGGGGGGGGAAGCAAATAACCAGCCTTTATTGGACAAGACTAAAATCTCCTTAAAGGAGACGGCTGGCATAGTCTATTCATACATGTTCAGCTTTACTCCACTATACTCCTATTGCATCAAGCAGGCCAGGCAGAGGCAGCCTGCTTCACGGTGCTTGTTAAAAAAAGCACCAATGCACATAATGCTCCGCCCCATCCAAATTAAAAGGGCCAGAGCCCTCAGACAAAAACTGCACATTCTGGAACATTCCAGCCACTAATTAAAGGGAGAACGGAAACAGCATCTCGCCTATGCTTCATTTTGGACAATAAAGGAGGGAACTGCTGTCCCACAATTCAGTGCTGGATCAAAGATGGAAACTCCTCTCAATGCAACAAGTGGGTGCAAAAATAGAAAGGAAAGAAAAAACAGAGGAGTCTGTCTGAAGGGACTGAAGTCACTGTTGCTCTGTGTGAACGGCACGATAGAAATAAACAAGTTATTACTACACACGCGGTGCATCCATAGTTATGTGTTATGCTGTAGTCATGCTTCACCAGCCGAGAGGCTGCTTAGCACAGTCAATAAACTCCTCCTTTTCTGTACCCTCTATGCTTTTTTCTTTTAATCTATCCATTAATGTGGCTGTTTTTCAGCTATCAAACCCTCCACAGATCTTGGACGATTCACTACCTCTCCTAAAATAACCTGTCGCTCTGAGCAGGTCCAGTCAGAAGGAAAAGAAATGGCAGGGGGATCATCATAATTTAAATCACTTCATCATCATCTCACTCCACGGAAGTAAGAGTGAAGTGCTCCAATAGAGGAGATGTGATCAGCAGGCCGCCGGATTGTGACAGACTAAACGCTGATATTGGATCATATCACGCTGGGTTAATGGGCAGCTCAGTCATCATTATTCCAGAGTGAGGCTGTGCGGCGTCTGGCTGAGGAATCAAAGGAGCGGCAGCGGCCCGGTTCTAGTTCCCACGAGCCCGGCTCCGGCCCGGCGGACAGACCGGCTCTACGCTTCGGCGTCCTTCTTGGAAACGCAGACCCACTCGCCTTCGAAGCAGCAGGATGATGCACAGACGCAGACATGCACACAGAGCGGAGACCACACTCTCGCTATTCTTACCGCCAACAAAACTCAAAAACCTGCTCTGGCATTTTTAGCACTGTTTTTAAAAAGATGACATTTTATTGCAATAGATATGCCCCGACAGTCTATTTTTCAGGTGTAAATGTCACTTTGGGTCAACAACACATACACAAATATACCCAAAGACACAGATGCAGCAGTCAAAGGCTGTTGAGGCAGGAGTCCTGATTGCCTGAGAGGGTGTCTCACACAGTAAGTACAAGGCTCCGGACCTGCGGTCACACGATTACATGCCTCTGACCTTTAAATCCAAACGGCAGGGAGGTTAAGTGGATGGGGGGGTTACCAGAAGTCTCTGCAACACTGCTCCCTTGCATTCGGGAAACAGACTAACAAGGATATGCAGGAAGAAGGCAGTCGAAAGCCAGGGGCAGAACAGCACGGGGACACGAGAAGGACGACAACGTGCGATTCCTGAGTGATGCGGCATGACTGGATCTCACCTAAAAAGAAAGCTGCCTCCGTCCCAGCATGCATCGGGAGCAGAGACCCCTGGGGTCTGCCATTAGCATCTCCCGTTTCTTTGCTCTTAGTTTCTAATTTACAACATGACTCTAACATGTTTCTCTTATTAAAAACTGGTGAGTGTTTAGCCAAAAAAATGCAAACCAGAAAATCTGCACAAATCTGCACAAAACTGCTAAACGGCTGAACTAGGTTTTCTCCAGTAAAGCATGTGCGTTAACGGTCTTCGGTGTCTGATGGCCAGAACAACTCAGGCCATCAGACAGTCAAGTACAATCTGCTGGAAAAAAATGTAATTTAATTAAATTAAATTAAAAAGATGTCCTTAGGGGGACAAAACCAGATCACGATCTGGAGTAGAGAGGGCTCTCATGTTCACAGATAAATATAGCCCTCATTATGAGGACGCACAGCTAGCAGCACCCAGGTTCTGTCTTTGCAGGCCACCGGGTGGGTCACAAGGGCCCAGCGCTGCCTGCAGTTGTGCGGCAAATGTAGCGCTTGTTATAGTTTGTTCTCCAACTGATGGAGGTGACTGATATTCTCTGCTTCCATGAGTGTTTGCTTAACATCCATGCATCCGTCATCCATCCATCCATCCATTCGTCGGTCAGTCTGTCCGTCCATCCAACCATCCATTTCATCAATCCATCCGTCCATCTTTCTTCCACGGCCATTTATTCAATGCAGTGTCATAGTAAGCCTAAAGTCTAACCCAGAAAGAACAGGGCATCCTGGAACGACCACCAGTCCATCACAGAGAACAGACTCACCCACTAAGGGCAACTGAAAGACACCAGTTCACCTAGCTACAGTATCTGGCGCAGTGGCTGGACAGCCAGTTGGCACTGGAGAACTGAGAGGAAACCACAGAAGAATGAGGAGACGGCCCACGGGCATCTTATCTGGTGACTGGCTGGTTGCCGTCGGCGGCAGCTGCACTCACAGGCTGTCTCACGTGCGCAGTGCGCAGCCGCAGTCCTGCACGTGCGCATGAGACGCTGACAGATGTTAGCTCTCTGTAATCCTCAGCCACTGACCACTACTCCTCCTTCTGCAGATGAGTGAATTCTACCCAAAATTTCCTCTGAGAGATTATATCTAATTGCCATATATTAATTCTTGTTAAAAAACAGTAACAGATTATCTGCACCCTCAGACAGATTTATGCTACCTAGACAGTGGGGAGGCGTAATATGTAACGTTCCAAGAATGTTGCCACATCGTCATTACTGTTAGGCAGGAGCAGAGTTTGGTTATAGGGTGGGACGCGTACACGTCCAGATCGAAGTCCCCTTTCCTCTACACCCCTTCCATCCACCCTCCGCGCAGAATCTCTCAGTGGAGCAGGCTTTAACAAGCGTGGGTCGGACGAATTCACTGCCAGTCCTCTTTAACGGGACCCTTATGGTTAGATTTCAGGCTAAAGAACCTGCTCAGGGAGAGGGTTCAGGACATATAAGACTTTGAAAGGGCTGCCACAGGCCCCCATGCCATCAGCAAAACGGCAGACTCATGCATGACCTTGACCCAGCTGGGCCTCTTGCTCTTCACTCATACTGCCAATGTCTCCTGCTCAGAGTGCTATGCTTCCTGAGGTCTGGGGGAAAAATCCAAGCAAAAAAAAAAATGTCATAGACTATGTGCACAGTTACTGTGCATTATCTGGGCTCTCCTTGATCCTAAGAGGCAGTCAGCATGCAACTGGCAAAGGACGTTTATGAAGGTCACCCAAAATTCCCAGATCCTTTGTGTGTCCGTCTGTCCAACCCCACCGAGATGACAGACGTACCCATGCCTTTGTGCAAGCCAACAGGCCAATCTGTGCAGAGGGAGAACGCAAAATTGCCACTCAAGATGTGACAGGATCCTTCCGTCAGTGGTGATGAAAGGAAACAATAAGGCAGGAAAAAGGAGACAGAAGAAAGGACATAAATGGAAGGAAGAGATGCATTTCTGTCTGAAGATGGGAGGAGGTTTGTAACAATTCTGCACAGCTCATTCAGGTGTCCTTCCACAAACAACCATGACTGGTGACACATTAAACCAGAGTGTATCTCACAAACCTGCCCCCCAGAGCCCCAGATTCACAGTGAAGGCCATGTTGACCAGTAATGCAGGCAGAACTGCCTCTCTGAATGATGAGACCACTCTAACCTTGGCTGTCTACATGCTGAGACCACTCTAATTTTACCTGTCTATCTGGTGAGACCACTCTAACACTATTCCTCTGCATAGTGATACATCCCACGGAGCTGTTTTCAGGTGCGCTCTATCACACAGTCCTCGAGGCAGCAGATCAGACAGTCTCTGAAGCGACTGGCTTGCTCAGGAGCCCCGCAGTAAAATCACCACACCGACCCTGGAATTGGAACTGGAAACCTCTTGATCCCAAGCACAGTATCTTATCTAGCTAAGCTACATACCGTCCCCTCAGACCTGCAACACAGGGGCACTGCGGCAAAAACCTGACGCCTAGTTGAAAGGAGCTGCTGAAGACATCGCTGGAAATGTGCTTATGGGCCATCCCATAACTATCATGGGTCTGCTGAAGAGTGAGTCGCCGCAGAAGACGTCCTTCACGGTGTGATTATCACCACGCCTACCAAGGGAGAAGGTATTACAGCCTCCCTCTGAGCTTGCCGTCACACTCCTTGTGGTTCTTAGCTGGAGCAAACTTTCCCCTGACATGGGAAATCTCCTGTCACCCAGGAGAGCCAGAAAACTCAGGGCTTTCATCCCCCCCCAACCCCAACCCCCCCACAACCCCCCACCCCAGAGATGCATCCTGTTGTCCCCCTTCAGTACAGGTCAGCCACCTTATTTCCATTTTTAGACAAAATTGACATGGGTTGGAGGAGTGAACTGTCACCTGGCCTATGTATTTTAAGCCTGTAATGAATCTATTAGGGGAGCTTGTGGGGGGGTCTAACAAAGTCTGAGCGGCAGCATGTTGGCGGGACTGAGCAGAGTAATCTGCAGCTAGTCAGAGAGCGGGCCGGCTCTCCACCTCCTGCTGCTCACTTAATCTCAAAGGGCCAAGCAGCACAAATGTTTAAATAATCCCCCGACCAGAACAAAGCGGGGAAACAAAAAGGCCGAGCTTAAAAATCCCATTAAGCTGCGGCGAGAGCCGAGCCCAGCAGCCGTCGCTAATTACATGCAAAGACACAAAGTTGCGTTTTGAGAGGGCGGGGGGCCCTTTGAACGGTGCATCTTGCTCGAGGAGGATTATCACACAGAGTCCTGCTGTCAGGTGGCAGCATCTGAAACAGCTTCCTCGAAATGCAATCTTGCAGCCCGCTTCAGTGCCTGCACCAGGAGATCACAAGGTACCCAGCCGCGCTCCCGCGGAAACGCTCACCGCCGGTCTGGCTATTCCCTACACTTCAAATGGATCCGGAGCAAACGTGAGAAGATGATGAGTCGCGCGGTGAAGGCCGGAGTAGGTCACTTACACAGCACAAAACACTCATTTGCACATAATTAACCACACATACAATCAGAAGCTGATAAATGACCAAAAAAACACATCAAACCACAAGAAACCACACGGAAAATGCACAACAAAAGACATACGAGACGACAAACACAAACTGGTCGAGAGACGCCCACACACTGCTGTTATTCAATAGCGGTATCAGAATCATATTGCAATGCCGTCAATTTAAAATGGCGCGGTCGTATCAAGCAAGTTTCGGTATTCAATGAAAACGTGCTGTACATCTTTATCGCACACATCGAAATACACCGCATGACGTTACATCACGCAGCGCTCACGCTGAATCTGTGCTTCGCAAAGGGACATCGCCGCACTCGTTTCGCATGTTTTTTGTGCAGACAAGCTACAGAGATGGAAGATGGAAATTGTTGCCCACTGACCACTTCTAGCTGACAGGCAAGATATCAAAAGTGAGAGACAGTGTTATTTTGGCTTTAAAACTGCATGAAAACATGAAAAGAGAGAACTCGCAGAGCTGACAGCCCCAGTATGCAAATGCTGATACAAGGTGGTGGGGTGGGGGGGGGGGGGGGGGGGTGTGTCTAACCTGGATACGCCTTTGTTTCTCACTCACCCTGATTTACCCACTTTAAGTTGGTTAGGTATGCATGATAA
>JAODKE010000114.1:23122177-23133042 GCA_026779605.1 Mormyrus hasselquistii
TCTCCCATCAGGGGGGGAAGGGAACCTTCTGAAGGCACCCCCAGCCCCCCCATTTTTGGGAGGCGAGACAGCCTCCCCCCCTCAGCTAGTACGCCCCCCCCCCCCCCCCCAAATCTTTCCCTTTAATTACCCTTTAGAGGAAACCAATAGTGGCCACGTTCGTTCTTCTGCCAGATAAGAAACTCTCCTTTCGTTTAAAATAAAGAGCCTCCAATGAGCAGCAGAAGGCCGCTGATAGAGGAGGCAGTTTAATAAAGGAGTCTGAAGCAGAAAATTGGCTCGCCTCAGTCCAAGCGCAGTGCTCTCTGGAACCAAGCGGAAGCTGAGGCCCTTAATAAAAATATTAGCGGAATTGCTTTAACTGCTTTTCAGGAGGGGAAGTGGTCTGCACTGTGATTTCCACTGTACATCTGTGAGTATATCATGAAATGTGTGGGGATAAAGTGCTAATCACCAGGTCCCGATATTTTTTTAATCTCCCCAGATGAAGCGCACACAGCGAAGCAAAGTCAGACTTCTGCTGCTCAGCCGAGCTTGAAACGGGAGGGAAGCACTGAAGTGCTCAGATAAAACAAATAGGAACAGAACTACTGTGTCGCATGAATGACGCAGGTGAGGAGCCAAAGACGCTGAGCTTAGCATGTAACACAGATACATCCTGAGATTAACTGCAAAGTAGCAATTTTCTTGCTCAGTTTAAACTGCGACGGGGCTTTAAATCCCCACTGATGTCACTAACAGGGTTACAGCAGGACGTAGAAAAAGTCGTCATTTCACATCACGTGTAGCGCAGGAATCCTCGGAACCCGGGGATCAGAGACGAGAGACGGAAGTGAGAAGTACTCGCCAGGGTGGGTCAGAAGGCTTGTATTTACACAAAAGGAAACGGTCGGGTCTGTCTGTGACAGAGACGCCACCACGACTGCCAGGCCGGGTCTGCTTGAGCCCCTGCACTTGAACTCAGGAGTTCAGGATGAGCCCAGAGACTGTGTGTAGGGCCACGACTAGCAGGAAGCTATTTCAAGCTCCATCAAAGTTGTGTGGTTAACAGGTGGTTCAAATGAAAACCACCGGCTGAATCCCAATCTGGGAAGCCTGCCGGTGCCCACTAATGAAAGAGTGGGGCACGGCTATACGTGGTTAACCACCGAGCTTTATCAACAGAGAATTGGTCTGACATGTTTTCCCGAATCGAGACTTTGAATTAACTAGATTAGAGGCGCATCACGGAGACTGGGGCTGCTCGCGGCCGCCTGGGCTTATCTCCAGTGGAGGCTCAAGGGCTCGGCAACTCTGACAGCTTTTCAATTGACTAAGCAAAGGCTGAAAACGCCTTTCACTGCTTCTACATGCCAGACCTGCCAACCTGAAGGAATCGGCACTTAGCCCTTCAAAAAAAGAAGAAGAAAAAAAACACCTGACATTGGGCATAATTAGTGCCCAAATTGGCCTGGATCCCTCAGTGGGGGATCAAAAGGGTTCATTTGTTCAGATGCATTTTCCAAGCAGCAGTTTTACCTTAAGAGTGTACTTTCTAATCTCAGGTTTGTTCACTGTGCTCTACCAAAACTCCTCCTGTATGGAACAGGGGTTCAGTGTCTCTGGGGGCTCTGAACCAGCATTGCCTGGCTGCTCCAAACAGACTCGCATCACTCCACTGCAGAACACGTAATGTATCAGATGTAGACGGGCGTCATCCATCCTCTGTAGGCCTCTGTAGTGAAATGAACCCGGAAAAAGAGGGCCGATGGTGAGCCAGCGCGGAGCCAGGGCAACCCGTTTCACGGGACTCGTGATCATGTACAAATTCAGTCTCCCACCGTGGCAGTTAAGTGCCACCTACCAACTTCAGTGACAGCGGGAAAAGCACAGAAAAATGAGCAGACACTTTTGCCCAACATGTCATACAAGTGAGTATTTGAAAGCAGGGTTTGCCAGTCCCAGGGCAGCTGGGATCACAGGCCTTGCGTAAGGGCCCAACAGTGAGGGAATTTGAACCAGAGACCTTCTGATCCAACTGTATTAATCCACAGAGACACCCGGTACGCAAAACCAGTAAGGGTGGATCCACAGACAAAGTGGGGAAATAATCCAGTAAAATAACCAGTCTACAAGAGGGGATTTGAATCAGGAACCTTCTGATCCCACTGTATTAATCCACAGAGCCACCGCCATCCAGGTACACGAAACCAGTAAAGGTGGCTCTACAGACAAATTGGGGGAATAATCCAGTAAAATAACCAGTCTGCGTGGTTCCTGAAGCTGCGCTGTTTTAAAGACATCTCGTCGCCAGTCAGCCCGCATTTCGCCACGCCGGCGCAGAGTTCAAACAGAGTCTGCAGAAGACGGAACAGAGAGCCGCCCCCCCTCCCCCTCGCGGAAGCTGTCAGCGCCGCACGCTGCCATGCGCTAAATATCGGTTTTCCCGGCCCCGGATAGCTTCCGTCTCCCATAATGAACGCTTTCCTCTGGAAACGAACAAACCGGGGCCAGACTAATTGGCTGGTGCAGCCGGCTGCAGTTTGCCATTAGCCGAGATCCGCCCCCCCGGGCAGGACTGGTGCGGTTTAGACAGATAGAGAGCCGCAGCGCTGAACCCCCCCGCCCCTCCCGCACGCGCGTCCCTGATGCGCAGTTTAAAATGACAAAGACGGCGGCGCGGTCAGAAATAACAAACCGTTAGGGTGGGGAGAAACGCGATAAATGTGTCTTGTCAGAAAATACATGGCAAATGTGTATTTTACTGGAAAAACAAAATTATTCAGACTCCGTGTGTTTGTACTGCACATGCAGAATAAAGTAAAAGCGCACTTATGAACCGAGGTGCTGACGGGGCTGCTGCATTTCACTGAGACTTCGGATCGCTATTATAACAAACATCATTAAACATTAAAACTTTATGAAAACAATGTCACAAATGCTTGTGTGTTAAGTGCTTGTCTGCTCCTTTAAAAAATATATGGCTGCGAACCTGAAACATGCATTTAATCAATTACACGAATGCAGATCTTTCCTTCTTTTGTGTAAATCAATGTATTTTGTTTAACGAGACCTTAAAATCAGTAATTCCAGAAATGACGACTGCCGTTTTCTATGTGCTGTAATGTATATGTAATATGTATGCTATGATGTCTCAGAAGTAAGCAATGAATCCTGAAACAAAAATGTACAGTGATCATTCTTTTTCTACATTTCCAAGATAGGAACACAAAGATAAGGTTCACTGCTGAGGCTCACATTTCGTCCTGTTCTTGTTATAAATCATCTCTGACGTGATTTCACAGAAGGCCTTTTTTCTGGAAATCTAAGAAGCAGCACACTGGAGGCTCCAGCACTAGTCACACTTTATCGCTGCACATCACCCAAAAACGAGACCTCAGCTATGAGATCTTGCCAGTCTCTTCCCTCCTGACTGCATCGCTTCTGAAATCTCACAAAAAAAATATGCAATTCATTGACATCTCATTCTTAAAATCGCTTTTTATACTGTTTTTGACTCCAATAGTACTTTTACAAGAAAAAAGATGTGCACAAAATCAGGTAATGATACCTATAAATATGTAAATCTGCTGTGTTCCTCCAGAGAAATAAAAACACTAAATTTTCTCTGGACGTGGTCTCAACTGGAAACAGGATTCAAAGATGAGATCTTTATTAATATAATGAATAAGCTAGCTACTACAGTATGAAAGGTTTTACACAGAAATACATTTAATTAACTCATACTAAAAATATCATTATTTTTTTCCCAGTCAACAATGTATTGTGAAACTTATTCAGCAAATATTTTCATTTAGTACCTATTAATGTAGCTTAACCAAGGAAATTAAAAAGTAGAACATGTAAATGTTGTAGAAATGTTTTTCAAAAATATACATCCATCTTGCTCATCTTATTCATTCATGTACATGCAGGACATACACTACACCATATCTGATATAAAATGCATAAGGTTTCTACCCCACACTGTCACATGAGAAATATTGATGATATTGCAACATATTTGCCTGTGCTCTGGGATTGTAGCAAAACATATCTTTTCCATTTTATCTGATATGGTTCAAGTTCCTCTGGACAAAAATCCTTGCTTGTATTTATTAAATGATGGTAGCCCTTTTATTTTACATTAAAACAACTGCTGCAAGAAAATGCCCTCATATACAAATGGTGTCTAAAATGGCGAGACAATGGTTACTGTTTCATGATATATTCTCATTTGAAAAAAAACACAAAACTATTGCCGATGAACAAAGCTAAACCAGCTACAATCTGTGCACGGAACAACACTGTATTGACGCTTAAAGATCTGCTCTTGGATTTAAAAGGTTCCCTCCGTAATCCATTCTAGGTATTCTTAATTACAATATCCCCATGTACTGTGGCCTTTCAGTCCTATCGCGATAGAGATGTGCCTGTATATATGTATGTTTGTGTGTTTATCTTAATATAGAGTTGATCACAAAATAAGTATATAAACACACAGACACACACACCCATCCCCCTACACACTGCATACGTCCAAGTGTGGCGATGTGTAAACACTCTGAAGGAAAGCAGGGCAGTTGACTGCAAATGTGTGAAAGTCCATTTTGTCAGCATTAGTAAAGTTTTTCTTATAATTATACCAGGAATAATGAGCTCCTGATTCAGGCTTCATTATAATGATGAGAGCGGGTTTCCCTCCTGTTAATCATTTGGTGGAAATATTTAACTAGGCACTGGCTCTCCAAGTAAAAATAGCCAGGCGTGAAAACTCAGTGAAGCATCCATACCGAGGCGGAGCAGCTGCACATAAATGTAAGTTGTAACCCTCGAGCCGAAGGCTCAAACCATCGATCGCTCCAGCATAGTTGGGAGAAATTGAAAATAGCTGTGAATTTCATTCAGCGCTGCAGCTGAATGAACAAAAAAATAAGTGAGAGCGCAGCTAAAGCTTGTTTATTTTTCCGTAGTCTGTTCTATAGCCTGTGTGCTTCTTTGAAAAGGTAGCAGGAGAGTCTCTGTGGTCATCTGTTACCTACAGCTGGCCGCCCCCGGGTATGACACATGCTATAAGAGACTGCTGGGCTACTGGCGCAACTATAATCATTTTGCCATTAATGGCTCTCCTAGCTGGGCTGCCTTGCTGGGACAGGTGTGCTCTGCTTACACATACACAGCGGTTTGCGCCAGTGGGGCAGCAGGCAGCATGAGGTTACGGACACCAACTTGAAGCCCAGTTCATGCTACCCAGTTAAGTCCAGCCCCTTCCAAGAAAGCTCTTGCTCTTTTATCCTTGCTAACGTTCTCCGCTCCAACGCTCAGATTCAAAAATGAGACGGAAAGAAAGCTACTCTGGGTGAAAACCGGAGCCAGGCAAATACAACAATTACCGCCATTTTTTGCAGCGTTTTGCATAGAATTATACGTCTGGGCTACTTAAATTGTAAATCGTCAGACATTTTGTAGCTGTTTTCCAGAAGTTTACTTGCTCACACTGTAGCAAAATGTCAGGAAATCCTTTTCACAGTTTTGTTGATTCCTTGGAGAAAAAGGGGCTTTTTGTTACAATAAATGCTTTATTTCAGACTCTGCATGTGGTGTAGCTTATAGCTTTTTTTTTCACAGTACAATTTGGGTGCAAAACAAACAAGAAAAATGTGGCTCGCTTCGTCAATAAGAAACTGTTAAAATAGCACTCTGTGGTGGTGGACTTGATGTCAGGCCGATAATTATGTGCCGTTACCTCACCGAGGAGCACTGCGAAGGAGACAGACACAGGTAAGAGGTAACAGCTGGAGGAAATGGATCTGAAGAGGCTCAGGGTGTGTGAGGGACTGGAGGCACCGGCCCCAGCTGTAACCAGGGCGGCACTGGCAGCGGCGCTAAGCTCACTGCAGATGCTGGGGAGACTCAGAGCATCACGGCACTGGAGGATTGCAGTGGCACTAAACGCAAGTGATGTAATGTGCCCCCACACACAGCTGCTCAGGTTACACGTGCCTGAGAGGCAGGTGATGTCACCCTGTTATAATAGCAAGATTACTTGCCAGAGGGCAGATGGACAATTTCTCAAAGGACAGCCTGGTCTCGCCAGGAAGTACGTCACTGGTAGGGTTGCTGCTTTCATTCTGAAGTATTACAGGAGACCCCCATCCCATTAAAATTTGCCATCAGGGAGAGTATAAAATGCATATGAAAACAGGGGACAGATCGAATATGGATTAATACAGGACACAGCATTTTTTTCCCAGTATGGAATAATTTCATAATATGTCGATTCTTTTACAAAATCTCCGTTGCTGATCTGTTGCCTCCATTATGAGCTTGTTCTGCAGGTAACCTATCACAAGCCACACATATCACAGCACAAGCATACAGGGGCACCTGATCTTACAGCTCTACACCCTCTCAACAAAAATGTAACTCCCCTTTGACTGAATCACACGGTTCCCCTGACGTCTCGTCGCCACGGTAGCGGCGGCTCTTGTGTATAAACACTCGGTACGGAACAGTGGTCTTGGCTGTATAAGGCGAAGCCCCAGGAACGCGTTTCCTGAGCCCGCATGCTTGTACCACCCACCTCCAAACGCTTTTGCTGCTTTGTAACGTCAAGGAACAGTTGTGCAAAAGTCTGGCAAAAGAATCCTGCGGATCCTGGTTAATATGGAGCGATTGCCTGATGGCCGTCTCTGGTCATATCCCGCCGCGTGCTGCAGGACCAACGTGAGCTGCATTAAGCCCCCCCACCAAACACCGGGAGAAGCGGGGGGCTGAAAGCAGGGGCTGCTTCTGGGCACTAATGAGCACTGGTGGTGGTGTAACACAGACGCTCCCTGAGTCAGTGCAGCCCCAGACACGCGCAGTCTGCCCAGATGGAACCTGCTTTTATCTCATGTTGGTGTGGGAGCGGCTTTCTTTCCACGCCGTTTGCTTTTACTCCGGTGCTGTTTGGCCTTTCTCATTAATCTGGCCCCCGCTCCCCCTCCCCCAACCCAATCTGTCTTCCGCCAGTGTCCTCTCGCCCACCCAGTAACCGTGTCTTGTGTCCTTGCAGGATCTGTGTTCTGAACAAACCATCTACGAGTCTCGTGGTCACAATGTCAGTTGTCAGTGATTCGCTATTTCAAAATATATGCAGCGGCAAATAACGTGTAACGGGTTCTTGCCACAGCTGATAATTAATACTTAAGTGACAACTGTCTTCAAGGCATGCAGTATACAGACATGCATGATCACCAGCTCCGCGCATCTAACCCTTCACTCCCTCCCACACCCCCAACCGCTACAATTCCGAGAAGAACTGGAAGGATCCCCTGGAAATGCAAAAGCCCATAAATGTGCTTTTACCCAAATGCTCGGAGTCTGAAACTAAACTATTCATTTTTTGTGTGTTCAACTTACATTTGCACAATCTTTCTCCACCAATTAAAAGGGTACTTGTATTTATTTTTGTATGTCTTAGTCCGTATCTTAAAATATCGTATCTATTATTTATATATTTAAATTGTTATATTCTAATTCTGTTTTGCAGTATGACCAACGTCTTCGGTGACTGTAACAGATACGCTACTTACATTCGGAAACGGTTTCTTCTTCTTTTTTTTTTTTGGTGGGCATGTTGTGCTAAATCATGTGTACAATTTAATCTCACCTTCCCATGAAATACTAAATCAAGCAAACGAAATCCCTAAACTGTGCACCCAATTTACTTTTTTGTGCTCTCAGTTTGTTATTTAGACCTCACTAATTAATTTTCAATATAATAAGCATAACGTTTTGGTTATTTGAATTGTTGCCTATGTATACATATGGGTTTTACCGTAGTAAATTTGTTCACGCAAATCTTTGCTATAATGCATAACATGCTATGTTTCCCAGTGCAACTTGGTCCATTTTGAGCACATATGTTTATAACAATGCAACATATGTCATCCATTCCAATTTTATTATCCTGCACATTGCTGTCACAGTTTGCACCCTTATCATGTCATCTAAATGTCCTGCTGACCCAAGAAATAAATTGTATTAATCAGCCTTTTCCAAGTCTCGTGCTTTTCCCCCCACCATGTCATTGTGTTTGGCTAACCGGAGGAGGTGGAGGTAAGGTCATGCACTAATTACAGCGTGTTGCTGCTCCCACCACATGACAAACCACCTCAGGGATGAGAACCAGAGTGCAGCCCTGTGGCAGGTGACACCTCAGCACCACAATAGGCCCAATGGACCTGCGTGAGTTTTTTTCCAGTGGCCGGAGTGTCAGTCCTGCCACCAGCCCCCATGTTATTCCCTGTAAGTTGGAGGACCTCCTTATAGGACTGGACGTAGACTAACATCATACCCAGGATGAAGCAACTGCAGGTTAAATGCTTTGCTCAAGAGCCCAACGGAGTAGAATAACTCTGAGCCATAAACTGTAAAACACACGCATATTCCCATTCGGGAAGGAGTATCGTTACCAATAAATGAGCATAGTCGCACATGTGATTACAAAATGAATGGTAATATGCATGGCGACACACAGAAACAACCAGTACGGCATAACTATATGGCAAAACTAAGCGTGTTCACCCGATATCCTACTAGGCACGCATTCAGTTCCATTCACATGCGTATAAAAAAACTTTGCCGATTCATAATAGCACAGAATAACAAAAATACTGTCACAAGCCTACCTTACACACTCTTCCCACTTCTCCAAAAAACCATAACATGATTAAATTCCTCTATTATACATTTCGCCAAGTTTCCCCCAATAGATTTTGCCAACTGGTTATCTGACTGCTACTGAAAATTGCAATGGAAGAAAATACTATAATATAATAATATTATAGATATTCAGAAAAGCATCTTGTAACCCACAGATTTAGTATCACTGAATGTTCCTGGGAAGTCTGCAAAAAGATCCAAAGAATGTGTAGATGGCGGGTGGCCACAGCCTCCATTTTAGGCTGTCCAGAGACTACAATGCTGTCTCTGATCTGTGATATGAATGGCTGATATGTGCTATCAAGCAATGCTCCTTATCAACAGTTTATCGAAGTATCTCATTTTCTTGACATTTAGATTTTAAACTAGAAAGCAGGTTTAATGAATGACATAATTGCATTTCCTTGAGTGCTGTCACTTGTTCCTCCCATCCAATCCGTACTCCTCCCGTAGTGACCAACCTATAAAATAATTCTCAAAGTTCCAGATGGATCTCCCGGAAATGTGAAAGTTAAAAATGTGTCTTGAATGCCGTGAGTTCTTGTGACATGTAAGTCTGAAAGTACACATTCACTTTTATGGCAATTTGCAGAATCTTTCCCTTCCCTTGCTTGAGTCTCAAAATTTAATTAGTTCCAGTTCGTCACCCGTACAATGCCTCTGAAAAGTTTGAAAAAGATCCATCAGACGGATTTTGAGTTATCATCCTACCAAGTAAGGCATTTGCAGCAGACGGGTCCCTAAACCGTATGTATAACCCGGACTTCGGGGAATACAATGATAGGTATATGCATCACTTTTATTGCCAAGCTGTACTTCAAAATGACAAAAGTGGCATTCAGTACCCAAAAGCAGACACTTTTGATTTATGACTTAACATAATTATTGTAAATAATTACAAAAAGAAAGTAGCATTAAAATTATTAGGATCACTTGGAAGTTAAAAGAAATAATTACACTGTAGTGATATTTCAAACAGATAATTTACTTAAATTAGCATTACAGGTGTCTTCAATCTTATAATCAGTCATGGAGCCTATTTGGAGCAAAGTAGAGAGCATCATACTGAACATTATCAAGATAAGGAGAAGAGCAGTTTGAGGAGGAAAGGAAGAAGATAATAACCAAGCATGGTCAAGGTAAAGGCTACAAGACCAAAGGCATTTCTCAACATGCGTTCTTGACTGTACTTGCGTTCTCCCATATGCCCGTTTGACATCATCTTCCTTTGCCAAAGTTCAGTTCCCATACAAAGAACAGAAGTACAGAGCAAGACAAAAATCCCTGGATGTGGCTCTTGCCCCACCCCAAATATCAAGTATGCAACGGTTGCTTTCTTGGTAAAGGAGAACAATCCCATGATTCATTGCGTCCGAAGTTCATTCTTGGCAGCAAGATCGCTCTTGACAATTTCACAAGCACGATTATTGTGTTTGTGATGTCGAGAAAGACCCCATGTGATGGATAGAGGTGGCATAATGGTTAGGGAAGTGTGCATGTGATTGAAAGGTTACTGGTTTGAACCTTCCATCAACAAAGTACCACTGAGGCACCCTGAACAAGGTATTCCCTCCATGCACTCTTCTCCGGTGCTAAGTGATAGCTGCTCACCATGTCAAATGTGAGTTAAATGCAGAGAGCGCACGTCACTGTTGTGTACTGTGGCATTTCAACAATAACAATTAATCACTCTGTGTCACGGAGAAGTTCAAGTTCCTGTAAACAAACGTTACTAATATTATCAAGAAGTTCAAGCTGTATTGAGCTGGAGGCAACCTCCTGGGATTAGGCTACAGGACGGCTTCTAGGACGGTGTGAATGGAGGACGAGGAGCCGAGGAAAACTGCAAAAGATATCGTGACTGACCTCCAAGATCAAGGTACAATGGTTTCAAGTCGCACCTTTTATTGCTATCTAAATAAATGTGTGTCCCAAGACCCAAGAAGACCCAAGTTCTATAAGACAGATACAAAAAGCCTGACTAGAGTTTGCCAAAATGCATATTGACAGGCCACCGTCCTTCTGGGAGAATTGTCCTTTGCTTTTTCACAAGTGCAGCTGTTCACAGACGACAAAATGACGCTTTCAAAGAGAAGAACCGCATGCCTACTGTGAAACACGGAGAAGACTCAGTAATGTTACGGGGGAGAAGAACTGCATGCCTACTGTGAAACACG
>JAODKE010000114.1:23133142-23144440 GCA_026779605.1 Mormyrus hasselquistii
CTGCATGCCTACTGTGAAACACGGAGAAGACTCAGTAATGTTACGGGGGAGAAGAACTGCATGCCTACTGTGAAACACGGAGAAGACTCAGTAATGTTATGGGGCTGCTGCGCTGCATCTGACTCCGGGAGCCTTAAATCTATGCAGGGAGCAATGAAATCAGAAAATTATCAAGGAATTCTGGAGCGAATCACACTGCCCACTAATAGGAAGCTGTATGTCGGTCGCAGTGTGCTACAAAATACTAGGAGTCCCAATATTTTTTCCTTCGTTTTATTATTTGCAAATATATTCGATGTCATAAATCAAAAGTGAAGTATCTGTTCTATGGAATAAAGAATGGTGACGCCAATTACGGTTGTCTTTTCAAAACATTTTTTTTTTTACCTAGTGAAATGATCTCTGTGTATATGCATATAATTTACACGTACGTGGTGCTTTTTCAAAACGCAAACATTAAAAGGCTTCTAAGTGACATGAAACCTTCAGTCTGTGACACGTATATACATGCTGTGACATATGTAAGGCTGGTGTTGCTCAAAAGAAGACCTGTATAATTCCTCCCATTTCTCTCCAAACCCTCCCTGTGAGCCACAATTATAGGATGCTAACTTTCTGAGCCTTAATTAATATACTCTGACCAGCAAAGGCATCTCAGAGACGCAGCGTTCATGTGGTTGGGGCAGTAGGTTGTGCATGTCTGTGTGTGTACGTGAAGGGTGAGGAACTGCTAGATAAATGATCATTTTCATTTGCGCGACTTCACAAAAATCTCCCCTGTCAGGGCGACAACGTGGGGCTTTCAGCTTCCTCGCACTACCTCACCTCTTAATTGCTTTATTAAAATAATGACTTTAGCAGTAAATCACATCACCTGGTGATTCATGTGTCAATCAGTTGTTAATTAAAATACATTCTCTAAATCCTTAGAGGTCCAAGGTCTGCACAGTGCGGCAAATCATTATTATTATTGCTATCATTAAATTCATGTTCCATAACCATTATTATTTGCAACCCTGATAAGATAAAGTTGATGCAGGTGGAAAATGTTGGATGGATGCCTCACAGCAAGAAGGTCCTGGTTTCGGTCCCAGGTCCTTTCTGTGTGGAGTTTGCATGCTCTCCCCGTGTTTGTGTGTGTTTCCACTGGGGCTTCAGTTTCCTGTCACGGTCCAAAAGCGTGCAGGGCAGGTTGATTGGTGAGTCTAAATTGGCCCTGTGAGTGTGAGTGTGTGCGCCCTGCGGTGTGTTGTCGACTGCCTAGGGTTAGTTCCCGCTTGCGTCCCTTGTTCCTGGGATAGGCTCTGGTCCCCCCACGACCTCAGTTGAGATTAAGTGGTTAAGGTGATGGATGGATGGATGATTATTACTACTTGCAGCAGTAGCAGGAACAGCAGTTGTATTTTTTCAAATGCAGCAATGATCATTCACAGTAATTTAGCATGTTCACCGCTCTATACCTTCCTTGGATTATCCAACCGTATACTTTAACTGGAGTCATTCAAGTTAACTATCCTACTCAACAAGAGAACAGCGGGGTCCCTTTTAGCACACAGAAATGCCAGATGATAACAGGCCACTAATAGCACCAAGATGGAAAGGCTAAGTGAGAAGGTAATACACAAAAACGCGGAAAATGTTCCCAGGTTCAGTGACAAGGTGGGCAGCAGCGAGTATGTGGAGCAGCTCTACCTCTGGGCCAGGGGGTCAGCGTGGTGGAAAAGGGACACGTATGAGTCCATAAACATTCCTGGGTTCACAAAAAACCTAATACCTGTATGCACCTGCATTTAATACCTGTATGCACCTGCATTTAATACCTGCATGCACCTGCATTTAATACCTGTATGCACCTGCATTTAAGATCTGTATGTACCTGTATCTAATACCTGTATGCACCTGTTTCAAATACCTGTATGTACACAGACATACAACAGAGCAGCAAGAAATGAGCACTGGCCTGATACCAGTACCCCTTCAAGACCATTACGACTATGGCCAAAGACTAGGCTACAGGCTCATTTTAGGAACCCTTGAGCACCCTGGGCCCACATAAAAAAGGTCCAGATCACAGCTCAAAGTCCTCACCATTCCTCAGTCATATTTATATCTGCATATCGACCTTTGTCATACATTTAAACCTTTCATCTCACCTTCCTGATAATTACTGCGGAAAAAGCAAATGGAGTTAAAGCACATTAACACATCTAAATTAAAATGGCTGCTTCCATTTAGAGTACCCCCTACCACCACAGCTATCAACAACAACAAAGAGGCCCCTTCAGTTGTAATCAAGTGCTGCTTATTTCCAACACGTGTGAAGTTGGGGAAGTATAGTCAACTCTTCCACATCATGGGGGTGAGGGGCGCAGACCCCCTACGATCAGGAAAAACCACGCAAAAATGTTTGATTCCCTTGCCTAGCGGAGCGGAGAAACACGAGATGCAAAGATCACTGCAAGATAATGTGAGGAGCTGCTGTTAGCATGTTCGGCGTCCTCCAAACCTGCACTGTACTCAGATTTACTCCTGTATGAGTTAATAAACTTTTCATGTACCATCTATTGCTCTTTGTGTGTCATCTGTCGCTTTTGCAAAACTTTAAAATTCCCAATTAATTTTTTATGCTGACCCCCCTAATAAATCAAAACCGTGAAGAGGAAAGTCATAGTACAGGAGGGTCGACTGTAAAATCAAACTATTTGTGCCCTTTGCCAGCCTCCTGACTGATCGCGCTGGTCAGCTGTTGGTCCACCCACATTTGTTTCAGCCGTGGTTCAGATGATGGTGCCACGGGGATCAGAGGAACTGCTTGTTCGGAAAATATCACAGATGGATAAAATAAACAGAAAAACGCAGCTCGGAGATGCAGAAAATCCAAAGCAAACCAGATGACAGAAACAGAGTGTGGAAAAAAGATTCTGGTCTGCAATTACTGCGTCTCTAATACTTATTAAGCATCACAAGCACTGGTGACCTATCCAGCTCCTACACTATCCTCTTCTGCCTTTAAGTAAAATTTCATGAACTCGTCTCTCAAGCCATGGAGCTGCTTTAAAAAGAAATAGATGTGGTGGAGGAGTAACATCTATGTGGGTGTCTCTCCAGCTGCCAGGGTGCAGGTCACCTTATTAGGTCTGTTCAGCTGTATGGACGCGTGCCAGACCGGAGCCATAGACACCTGAAATGAGCGAAGACTGTCAACTACGATACGAGGCAGGGGTGTAAATGTAACAAAAAAAGACCCCCATCTGCATACTGTTCCAGGTGGCTCCTGGCTACACCCATAAGGGACAATGTGGTTGGGGGATGCGAGAAATGTCAAAGGACGGGAAGCAAGAGGGAGTACAAACACACACGCATGCCTACAGAGAAAGAGCCCAACCCAATGCGTTTAGCCAGTGTTTAAATAGATCACACCTATGAGTTAGCTTGTGTTGTGTTGACCCTCATCAATCTCAGCCACTTTCATGAAGAAGAAAAACTGTGGAGTAGGAAGAAGCAAAGACAAATCTGACAGCAAATGAAATGGTTTGAAGAAAAAAAAAACTCATCAAGAGATCTTTTCATTTCTGGCATTCATAGGGAATCTGTCACTAACACTGAATTACAAGTTTAAACTGTAATGTCAATGATGAGCAATTTCTTCTTCACCAAAGAGAAAGTCTTCAGTGAAAAGAGGGGTTCAGAATAAACCTATTATTAAACACTGATTAATTAAACACTTGGTAATTAAACACCTATTAAATTACAGCACAGTGCATGAGAGTTCTACATTTAACAGGCCTGAAAAATAAATGAAGAATAAGATTGCTATCTTTGCAGGTTATTATCTCATGCAGAAATGCACCATTGAGGCAAATTTAATTTGCATGGATCCAAAGTTGGAGAGGGGTGATTGTACAGGTTGTGGGAGGGGGGGCTGTCATGCTTAAATAGAAAGTTGGGATCACAGAGAATCTGTGACACAGGGGTTGTGTTCCAAACGAAAAAACAATGGCGTATTCAGCGACTTTAGAAGGGGACATGTCTACATCAGCCATTCCGGGCAGCTTTCCTGTGGATATGTGCTCTGAGCCACGCCTATAGATGACACCTTGGTGTAAGGAGCGTGGTCATCATGAAACTTCACTGAGCAAAAATTTGGACTGAAATACAAAAACTGACCATTCAGTAAAATGCATATAAATATATTAACTGCCCATTTTAACTACCCAGGTTGTTCCAGCAAACAGATGTAACAGTATGGCTACATATCAACTGCATTTCTCAGCTGTTCATCAGGGCATATTTGCTGATGCTGGCTAACTTAATATCACCTTCCATTTGACAACATAGGAAATCAAATGTTACCTACAGCTTTATTATCACTGTTGTTTATACCACTTATTCTTTAATTTAATGTCAATAACTGGTAGCTAATTATCCCCCTTAAAAACACCTGAAAGTGCTGAATAAAGTTGGATGAATTACTAGATATAGTAACCCCTTATATCCACAGGTGTTATGTGTATCAAGCTCCAGTCCTGTGGGGGTCAGAGCCCTGCACATTTTTGGGTTTCCCCTCATTTAACACGCCTGATTCAACTTCCTTGTGCTAATTACCACACAGCTCTCGAGCTGAATCATCTGTGGTGGGACAGGAAAAGAACTAAGATACACAGGGCTCCGGCCCCCCAGGACTGGAGTTTGACACCCCTTTTCTAAGATCTACAAATGATGGCTAAAACTGCGGACAAGAGTGAACCATCCATGGACTGCATATTTAATGTGATTTTCGTGCGCATAATTATGGTAAAAATTAATTGATAAATTACAATTAGACATTACCGTGGAAGAAAAATCAAACCATATGCAAATCATATTAATCCAATCAGTATTTAATATTGAAACTTATGGTAACACCGTTAATCCAGATATGATGATGTAATGATTGAATGATTTGATACATTTAATCTGCTAGACATATAATCCAAACTTGCTTTTAGATAATAGGCTTTCATCTGGGTAAAAGGAACTAATATGTTTTGGTGCAGAGAGCTTTTTTTTGTAAAAGGTCAAGGTACTGCCTTGATTCAAGAAGCACGGCTACTGCAGTAAACAGTTATAATAAAATTGTCTCATTTTGGAGTCAAAAGTCTGGAAAAGAGAACTAAAGGAAGGTATGGAGAAACATGTTTTGAAGGAGATGATGTAATCACAAAAATTATCATGAAAGGATCAAATTGTTTTTACCTGATAATGTATTGAGCTTAACAGAAGTAACTGGTGTCTGAAGATATCAGAACCCTCCCTAAAGTGTCTGTAACCTGTCGCATTTTTTGGCTATAAAAGATGTAAGCACCTGAACACAAGACACATGAAAGACTGCTGAGTGCCTGTTCCCCAAGGCCTTGTGAAAGAAATAAAGTTTTGTCAGACTCTTAAAATAATCGACTTCTTCCAAATTTATACCATATTACAAACATTGAATACAGTAAAAACACATTTTACATTATTATATAGTACTGTAAAGTATTGTATTCTCTTTCAAAAGGAATTCTGATGTTTTAGCTCAATTCTCAGATGACAAAGCAATGAAAAAAATATAATGTAGCAAGGGGTGACAGATTTAAAAAATATTTTTGTAACATAGAGTGCAATAATGTGACAATGAATATGATCAGTGAGAATGCTATAGGCAAACTGGACAGGAGTTCTGCAGGAAAACGTGGGTATGCGGCAACTGTAACCGCGGTTACTACAACTGCAGATATGGGGGTCCCACTCTATTTTATATAAGAAATATCTACCTTCGGTCATTAGACTGTACAACAAACAGACATCCCAACTCTCCCGGAAGTTCCGGAAGCTTCTGGCAAATTGACAGCAGCTCCCTGACACCCATGAATGATGAGCACTGTCCCGGAAATCTGTCATTCCGCTATTTAGAAGTGAGAAAATTTGCCAGCAAGAGGTTCGAATTGCAGAATTTTATAACCAGCATCCCTTCTCGCGGTATGCAAATCTCTACCTCCCTGAAATCAATATGCCTATGGTGGGATGTCTGACAATGACTGGGGGGGCAATCAACTGTCTGGATGGACTAGAACCACATTCACTAATCATCCATTCATTCACTGTACGACCCACTATGCACTGTTATTGTGTTTTGTTATTATTTATTGTTACTCTTCATTACTGTATGAATGTCTTTCATTTCAGGAATAATAAAGGGTTTGTCTGTAAAATATATAATATTTGTCACTACCTGAACAATGTGGGGTTCCCCCAGTCTGTAAAAACATATGTGACTCGGAGCCTGTAATCTGTCAGTGTGTCACCACCTTCATGATTGCAAGGCAAAACATTTCGATTTCTTTTACCATTTGTGGGGGGGGGGGGGGGGGGCAGATTTTAAGACTTTCCGGGTCACAAAGTCGGTATATCCCCCCTTTAGGAAGCTCAACCGAGACAGTAACGCGTAATTAACCAGTGGAAGTTTTACGTATATTAAGTGCCTGCCCTTTAATAAAAGATCACTCACTATTTAGTCAATTCTGGGAATATCTCAAGGCCCCCAATGTGTCACCCACTGTGTACTGTACTAAGCTGTGCATTGTTTCATTTCATATAAAATTAAACTATGTAAGCGGCTTTAGATTATTACCTAAAGCTGTCTTTTTGTAACGTGATGCAATGGCAAGACAAGTGCGGCTATAGATAGGTGGATTGTAAATCAGGCTTCCCCTTGAATGCTGTGGACTAACAGCAAACCCAGGTGGATTAGCACAACGGGACTTGCCTTATGCGAGTCTCTGCACTGGCTGCAGCTTCCTGGAACTGCTGGTTGGTCGTCTTGTAGTGATCCAGGCTCTGAAAGACAGACAAGGAGGGGAATTTCACCAGCCCTGAACATTGTTTTTAAACACACACAAGACCAAAGCTTCAAGGATCCCGGGACTATGCTTCATACAATGTCAACGTTGACTTCAGCAAGGTCCCAAATAATCTATTTTTTTTTTCAGGAAATAGTGGATAAAATAATGTGAAATAACTCGAAAACTCTCTGGAGTATCATGAAAAGACTTTAATCTTAGGTATCCTTAAGAAGCTACCTTGATCTTATAATGTTACATCTTGCAGTCCAAAAATACGCAGTTTAGATAAACTGGTCATGCCAAATCGGGTGCAGTGCGTTTCAGACTGCGTGTTTCAGCATGTGCCCTATGACAGACTGACAGCCTGCAGCAGGAATCGTCCCCTTTGCTTCCTGGGATAGGGTTCGAGGCTCCCTGCAACGCAGCATCAGATCTGTGATCGTAGAAAACGGATGGGTGGATGTTTGCTTGTTTCCGACCATTCAGCTGTTATAGCAGGATCTGACTATGAAAGGTTCAGTAAAACCATCCTGTGCTCTATGACTATGGACACAAACAATCACGATGCAAGAAACTTCAGTAATGTTCCTTTAATTTAACTTCCCATTTAGATGAAGAGCTCAAATTTGACAACTGTGCTGTACAGGCGGAAGGACAGTTTTCATGTTCATAAGTTTGTTCACAGCAGCAGATAGTTCGCAAGTGCAAAACAGCACAGCACAGGCTCCAAGTGAAAGACAGTTAAAACAGTTATGAGATGGATGGCATCGGTTTATGACGCCCCTATTCAAATCTGGCCCTCAATTCCAAATCCAGGCCTTGTTTTCAAGTCTCCCGGGTAGTTGGCTTAATAATTTCTGACTCTAATTGGCCAGAGGCTCTCAGATAAAGGAAAACTAGAAAAACAGCAGTGCTCGGTCCTTGAGGACCGTGATTTGAATAGCCCTGGTTTATGATGATGAGTTTACGTGAAGGCAGATGGAAGAGACTTTGCTCCAAAACCATTCTTGCCAATCACTCCGTGTTGCCCTCTAGATAAGAACTCCAGGTTGAGATGTTAGGGGATCTGGGCTCAGAACAATTTTCAAGAGCTTAGGCCCCAGAGGCTTGAGGGGGCCGTGTGGGATTTTCGTTTCCACTAGCATGGCTTTATCCGCTTACCACAGAAGCCTGATTAGCAAAGCCCAGCCAGGCCATTTAAAGCAAACCAACACCGCGTTCACTGGTTATATTTAACAGACATTGATTACTCTTATATGTATTGATTTAGACTTCTAACCAAAAAATGAATTCAACAATCAATCACAAACACAGGAAAAACATGTATTCTGCGTATCTGCCCACAGAAAGCTAGATGTACCAGTACAATTGGAGATGTGTAAAGGTCTGCAGTGGAGCTCCCTTAACACGTACATACTCACATGGCTACCAAATACGTCATGATACAAAACTACGACGTAAAACAACAAAAACTATACTTGTAGATTAAAATCTTGCTAGTGCCGAGAATCCCAATCCTTTTAGGAATCAGAGGCTCTTCATCACATCCTTAGCAGGGGCCTCAGAGCACCAGCTGAGTGACGTCATCCTAGAGCCTGTCGCACCGGGAAGAGCAGCTACATGTAACAGCGATTCCCGGGCGCCGTTGTTTGCGTAATGATTTTCCACACGATGGGATTGCCGGATAAGTAGCGTGGCTAGGTGGCTGAGCGGAGGGAAGACAGCGCCTGGGGCAGCCGCGGCCGTCGTAACCCTGCTTCACGTTACCTGAGCTCGAGCTGCTTGGGAATGCCGGGAATTAGGCAAAGCTGCTTCTGCTGCTGTTACCAGCCCCTTGACAGAAATCTATCAGCACCTGAGTCTTTAACCTTGAAAACAGAGGAGATATGAGGAGATATGTGTGGCCAGCAGTCCCACTCCTGCTCTCCAAAGAGGTCATTAAAATAGCTTTTTAAATGTTAATGCTTTTGACGATTAAGTCTACAGGTACTAATAAATTATACCTGACACTTCAAATTTGTGGCACCATAACCACACATTCTTCTTCCTGTAATCCACATTTGTATATTCATAATGTTAGATATCAGGCCTAGACGATCTCTAACCTAAACCTCGTATATAAGCAGAACAGGCTCTGCGAGATGAAAAGCCCATTGAGCAGGTCATTTACAACGTTTCCTCTCCCAGGGCTCTTATTAAAAGCATGTTCAAATGTTATCATACAACAGTCAGATCTAACCAAGAAATCTGATTGGACAAGAGGCGTTCTATGAGTGTGGTTATCATTTCACATCAGCTGCATCACTCCGCTTTACAGGTGCATCAAAAAACCATTTAAACCTGTTTAAAAAAAGAACAAAGGCAGAAGTGAAAGTAAAGTAAAGGTTCATATGTACTCTGTTTTTGTAGATTTTATTTTATTTTTTTCTATTTTGGAATTTCGGGGTAAAAAAAAGTGTTCGGAGTATGACTTCTTGCGGCCTGTCTCTATTGCCTGTATGTGTGACTTCATTCTTCATTCTCACTTGTTTTACTGCTGTCCCTTTATGGATCATGTAATAGAAGACTCTGCTAAAAAGTGAACTGAACGGCTGTCCACCTCATGATCTCTTCACCACTCGAGCACCACAATTATTTATTAGACCTACAACACGGTTTTAATTTACAATACAAAGTTATTCCGCTAATAAGTTGGCTACTTGTTTCACTGCTGGCACCTGCGATATTAGACAAAACTATATCGGTTACGGAGTGAATTTTCTTTGTATGTGGAAGGTTTGGAGCGATAGCCCATAAATGTTTAAATAAATAAACAAAACGTGCTGTATCTTATCGCCTTATAAATGCCACAGGATGAACTTTTGTATAAAAGCAACAACTTACTCCAAATCATGTGGTTGTACTCCAATATCTCACGGCTGAGATTATCTTCATCACGCGGCCTGTGGCCTTGTGCCTACGACCAAATCGCAGCCGTGTTATACTGGAGTACAGCTGTATTCCTTCTTGTGTGTTATTGCTTACTGATATGTAACCAACATCTTCATTACAGTCTAAAAGCTTAACTGACTCTTTTTATCCAAATCTGCCATCCTGTTGTGTCAGATACGGACCGTCAGCAAAGCCACGTGATGTAAGGGACTTGACCGTGAACTATGGCTTTTCTAGGGAATGGTTTCTTTTTAAAAGCAAAGCACCAATCAGAGGATAAAAGGGAACCAAAATAAGTTGAACTGATTAAGAGTTGCTGCGAGCATTAATAATTTGCCAGTGAAAAAGGCCAAACAAACACAAACAAACGATAAAATAGTAAGTTCCGATAACTCCCCCTTCAGTGATGGAGGTGGACCATGCCAACTCTCCACCCCCCCCCCTTCACAAAATTACACTTTGCCCAGTTTTTTGGCTGAATGTAAAACATTTACAAAAACACATATTTGGTGCTTGGCTCATCCAACACCTGAGTGAAACGAACGGCTCCTCATATCCACAATTACAGAGGAGGAACTTCAGTGAGTCAACTGGAAGGAAGAGACAAAGAGCACGATCAAAAAGAAACGGATCAGCGCAACTGTCGCAAACTGTCACCGCAGCGCCACCTACCACTGCGAAAACGAGACAGAAGTGACAAATTTAAAAATAAATAAAAGAAAAAAGTAAAACCGGATTTTGTTTGAGGTATTAAGTAAACAGCCAGCCGTAATCCCCGACACACGGGAGACGGCCCATCGTCCTGTTGCTTCACACATTTGTGTGCTGGCAATGACTCAACATGGCAGAAGACCATCTGACGTAGCCACGTGAACAGTGACTGCCTTACAGTGACTGCCTTACAGAGATGCTACATGAATAGCACATCATTGCATGTTCTAACTTTAGACAGGGATGCCTTTCCTTCTCGAGTGGAAGTCAAATGAGTTTACACCGAAAATACCTTCGGGGAAAAATACACATCATCTAAGAGGATCATGACTTCTGCTTACTTTACAAAGGGATGGTATCACAAAACTGCTAAATATTTTTAAATATTATAGCCGCAAGTAAGTGGAAAAGTGCATGAGTGAAATCTGACTGAACTGTAGACTAACTGAATGGATTAAGAACACAGACGTCGCTTCACCCAACCGGTTAGTGCGGGGCTCCCCTGGGCATGCACCTTTGCGGGGCTCCTCTGGGCATGCACCTTTGCGGGGCTCCCCTGGGCGTGCACCTTTGCCGTTCCTCTGCAGACAAAGGATCAATGTGGCAAAAATAATTTACTGCACTGGTAGCGATTTCCAAAGGGCAGAAGTGTGAAGAGGGTGTGAGCTGGGTGGCTGGTTTCACTGATCTCTTCTGGTAGCAGGGGAGATAGCTGAATTGCAGGTGTGGAAAATCTGTGCCATTTCTCTTTGAAGTTAAGGCAGACTTTTTCAGTAATCTGAGGTCCGCGTCGGTT
>JAODKE010000114.1:23156849-23171642 GCA_026779605.1 Mormyrus hasselquistii
GTGTGTGTGTGTGTGTGTGTGTGTGTGTGTGTGTGTGTGTGTGTGTGTGTGTGTGTGTGTCTGTATGTGGTGGTTACGCATATATTACACTGCCCCAACAATGTGATAAAAAGTTGCCACAAGCGGAAACTATGAAAATCTGTGACTGCAATCAAAAAAGTAAAAGTACCAAATGTCTGGTATTTTGTTTGATTACTTATGGATAAGGTTAGGGCTGGGTAATGGTTATATTTCTCATTGTTGGGATTTGGGTTTTTCCCAGAGAAATGATTGGATGATCTCCACAAAGACATGAATACAAACATGTATGTTTGTTTGTGTGTGTGTGTGTGTGTGTGTGTATGTGTGTGAGAGAGAGAGAGAGATTGAGTGAAAGAAAGAAAGAAAGAAAGAAAAAGATTGAGCGAAGGAAAATTCTCTCAATATCTTTCTCAGTATAATAATTTTATATATGCACTACGATAGCTGCATCTGTACTGAACACATACAGACTTTTTTTCTTGTTATTGTTCCCTAAACCATACAGTACAACTATTTGCATAGCATTTACACGGAAGTAGGTATTATAGATAATCTAGAGATGATTTGAAATATACGGAAGGATGTGCATAGGTTATATGCGAATACTACAGTATTTTATATAAGGGACTTAAGCATGCACAGATTCCAGTACCCACGGGATATCCTGGAAGTAATACCGAGAGCCGACTGTATGTCATAGTGTTATTAGAAAGCCTAATCGTTAAGTCTAAATAAACGTTAAATAAAACACATTACTGATCTCCAACTGAAAAGAATTACTAACAAAATATGTAATAACTTTTGCTTTTTAGTGCCAAATATCACATAATTGCACATTGAAATACTTAACTTCTCCTACTGTTTTCAATCTGTTGTAAAAACAAAAAATCCTACTATTATGAAAGGATTTCCTGCCATCGGTGAGGATTAAAACAGTGGTTTATGCAGTGTTGTAAAACAAGGCGCGTCTATCAGTTTTGGCAATTAAACACATGTGGGACTTTGAGATCTTGCACAGAAACCACATGGTGATTTAGAATTATAATTGCAATCATATCTTAACGGCTGACATACCTGGAGGCGGTGCGGTAAATGTAGGCCGAGAAGCCTGCAGGAAAATCAACCCTCTTCCTCTCTTGCATATGAGTCATTAAGTAACATTTACACCGATTCATGTAGTACTTTACTCTATCCACAGCACTAGCGAACACAGATACAGTGTAATAAATCATGGGCCTTCAACACATACGCACACACAGGACTAGTGTGCGCGGTAAGGCTGAGCACAGCATTTCCGAGGGGGGAAAAAAACTACAAACAAGGGCAAATTTTTAAGTAGTACAATAATTCACCTGAACCGCTTCAGAAAAACAGGTAGAGTTGTAAAATTTTAAGCCACTCGGGCTCAAAGTGAACACTGCATGAACACTAAGTCTCCCAAAGCACTGCTGAGCTCGGCACTGGGGCACCGCCTCACCGTCTTCGCCAGTTGTGCCAGTTGCTCTTTGTAAAAGGCGTCCAGCAGCTTCAGCTCAGCCTCCTTCTTCTCCAGCTGCTGGGCCTACATGACAGAGGAAAGGGCAAACCCACAATGCATCAGTGCAGCTTCCAGTGAGTAACCTGCCCCTTAACCATTCCAAAGCATATATCAGCTTCTCCTCTGTCATCTAAAACATTTAGAAAGCAACACTTTTTAGAGGAAGATCAATGCCCTAATAAGGAAACAGTAAAAGTAAATGAAGCATGTAATATGGTCCAAGAGCTATAGCGCCACCATCAGGCTGAGTTGAGCGACTGCAGGAATTTGACTATATATGGATGTGGACTAGGCACCACAAAAATTCTGTGGCTGAAAAGATGCGCTACAGTGCTATGTAAGACTTGCTCCAGGCATGATGGCAAACAGAAGCACATGACTGACACGGGGATGGCAGGACACAATACAGACTTTACAGGAGAGGAGACAGCTTTTTGCAAAAGAGACGGAAAGAATGGAAGCACGGCAGAGGAGTGGGAGCTGGGTGTCAGGTGTCAGGTCTGAGCACGTGCGCCGGGGCCGAGGGAGAGAGCAGAATGAATGCCCCTTAGCTGACATGACCCCTCCCACATGCCACAGCGGACTACCTGCATATAAACACGACTGAGTGCTCACTGCACTGAAACGGCCAAGAGACTACCAAGCAGACAGGGGAGGGTGCTACTCTGGGCATGCTCAACTGTGGGCAGTAGTGGAGGAGAAAGCGGGGGGGGGGGGGCACCCAGACCTGGACCCATCAAAGAAGGGACCCCCTGCAAAATTTACCAAGGGGGAACACCTCCCTCCTGGCTATAATATTTTAGAATATCCCTTTTGATAACGGACGATCACTCAAAATTCACAGCAATTTACCAATTCCTCAGACCACAGATTTAAACTAATATGTGTGGTGTTGTATTGTCTGCAAAGCCTGTGTACCCATAGCTGTGTAGGTCAGAAATAAGAACAAACAATGCAGTGAGAGACAATACGTGTGAAACGGCATCACTCAGTGTTGACTATCTACCAATTTACCAAGGGGGACCCCCTCTCACCAGGTCAGAAAATTATACCGAGGGGCTCCCACACTCAACCCACCACCCCCAATCTCCCACCCGACCTCCGCACTGTAATGCCCCTCTGCCCTGGCTCCGGGCTATTTGGCTAAGAAGTCGCCACTGCACCCCCCCCACTGGAACATGAGGAGGTAACAGCAGCAGGGGGGTTTGGGGCTCTGACGAAGAGCCCATTGCGGCTCCCCCTGCGCCGGCGAGCTCAGCAGCCTCAATCGGCACCTGGCTGATGTGCAGTTTTCCGGCTGAATGACTTCAGTGGGCTGTAATGGCCGTGCAGTGACCACGCCTGGATGCCGCTTAAACGCAGAGTGGAAACAGGCGCCGTCGACCCGCTTATTCGGTCTGGCCAGCTGCAGAGGGTGAGCGAACCTCACATTAACAGGAGATTAATCGCGTTTGGCTCCTAACGCGCTCTCCGAAGAAGTTCCGTTGCACCGATGATAAAACGGGGGAGTCAAATAAAAGATGTTATTCTTCATCGTTAAAGAGCCGGCAGGCTGTTACCGCCGCCGTGATGAATCCGGGGCCGTCATTTAATTTCACAACAAAGGGGGGGAAGAAGCATGACGGAGCGTCTGAGCGCACAGTGCGTTCGGCCAAGAGCCCGTCCGGCCGGGGCCCTGCGATCTGGGGACTGCCAGCAGGCAGCAGGGTGGGTACTGAGAACATGAGGACCGGTGGAGCAGGAAGGGCTTCACTCACAAACGCAGGGACGGTCTTCACACCTGACCCAGCTCTGCTGTACAATGGTGAACCGCTTTGGTTAAAACTTCGGTGTCAACATAACAACAATGCAGCCTAATCAATCTGAATGGATTTTAAAGTCAGTTTTCGGATAATGGAAACCATGCTAAATGAACCGCCGCTGTCTCCCATCTCCCATCTGGCTGGACATTCACAGATAAACTGATGGAGGTACCTGCCCAAAGCTATGGAGCCTTTTACGTTTCCCCTTTGTAGACCCCAATGTGTCCCCCACCTACTCTGCCCTCCCCACCATGATAAGCCCTTTAATATAACAAATGTGCTGCTGCTACGCTACTCACTGGGCTCTACTGAACAGTGCTGAAGAGTCTTGTTCAAATCGGTGCTCTTGCTGAATGTATATGTGGCTTGCAGGCCGCAGACTGAGCAGACCCACACCAGCACTTGCTCAAGATTCTTCTAATTTCAATGGTCCCTCATAAGAAAATTGGCTTCCTTTGTAAATATTGACACTGGAAAAAACATTTTATTAACGAACCCCCCCTCCCCCCAGGAAAACGCTTAGCAGAGCACACTAGGTCATAACATAGACCTCAACTCATTCAAATAAGTAAGAAGCCCAGGCTGGGTTTCCTGCTCTGTGGTAAACTTGGCCTGTTCCATGGAGGGCCGGTATGGGTGCGTGTTTTTGGGATGACCCCTCAATCAGCCAATAATAAAGCCAACATTCTCAACTCCAGTCCCGGGGACCCACTGTCATTGGCTGATTAAGAGGTCATCCCAAAAACCCACACCGGCTCTCCATGGATCAGGTTCCTGACCCCAGCTCTAGGGGAATGATCAGAGGTCAAGCGAAGGGGCCAGGGGGAATAAGCTCTTTGCTGGGAACACAAGTGTGACAGGGAGAGGGAGACATGAAACACAAAAAAGAGGCACTCTTTTGGATTTCATATCGTCACCCACCCCGGCATTTAGGGCTGCTCACCATCTTCACCGCGGTATTCCCTCTAAGGCTCTGCAAAGCCACAGCGGGAAACTGCTGCGACTTCCAGCCCGATGAATTTATGCAGAGAACATCGGCGGAGAGCTGAAGATCCTTAAATCCCACCTTTAGCTGACAGAATGACAGGCTTCTCTGCATATTGTCATCTGCCACCTGGGCTTTTCTTCTTACTTATTCTCTTGCAGAAAATTGCCTGAACATGGTGCCACAAAAACAAAAGCAGCCCTTCTAATCTCTCCTCTGTTCTATTCTTGCACGTCAAACATACTCCCACATTTATATGCGCGACGCACACGCAGACTCACTTTCCATCATATGTTAACACGCGGTACATGCACATACAAAGCCGCAGCACACAGACGCATCGGTTAATACTCACACACACACAGCCTGCTACACCTTAAAACACAGTGCTGCCCCTGCAAACCTCTGCGTGCCTCCAGGGCGGCGCACTCTCTGCCTGCGTGCCTCATACACACGCCTCCAGGGCGATGGCAGCAAGTTCCCATGTTGCATTTAATCATACTTCCTGTTTACTTACCTAATGCATTTATTTAGCAGAAAGCTACAGGCAGCACAATAAATTAGCAGTTAATAATCAAACAGATTAGCCTGAGTGCAAGCTGCCTGCCTTTTCTGATTTGCACCTTTAATAATTGAGCTCCTCTGTAACACCCCGTTAAGTTTTTATTAAAGCAAAATCAAACCACCATAGAAACACGCAAAGAATTTTTAAAGTATGGAAAAAATGTAACGGAATCTATTAAATGAAGAATCTCGGCATGGAAGGAGCCATCATAAACACATGCATCTGCACGGGATGGGAGAAAAAGTGTGCCACGTCAAAATCTAACGTCCAACCAGGATGCTCGTGGAGTCAGAAATGCCAGCAGGACTGGGGGGAGGTTCTGGGTAAAAGGAGAGTCAATGAATCACCTTTGAGTACATGGGAAGAAAAAACTAGGACCGTGTTTAGGAGACGCTGCGCATTCGAATGCCGATTCCCGCGCTGAAAGGAGCACTGGACCTGCCAGGAGACAATCAGGCACCAATCTTATGTGCAGGTGTGAATCAACCAATCAAGGCAGACTCTGCACTGTAGATCCACCAATCAAGACAGACTCTGCACTGTAGATCCACCAATCAAGACAGACTCTGCACTGTAGATCCACCAATCAGGGCAGACACTACGCTGTACACCAATCAATCAAGGCAGACTTTAGGCTGTAGATCAGATACTGGTCGATCCTAAAAATACAGAACGCTGGGGATGAGGGGTGCCTTACCCATACTAGCCTGGAAGCTAAGCACAGAATGACAAAGTGAAGGAAAAAGGAACACTTGTGGCCATAAAGCATGGATGTAAAACACACCCTGCCTGCACACACTTCCAACCTCTGGGGGAGGTGGAGGGGGGAGCTTTGGCTTGGATAAAATCTCCCCCTGCCTGCAGCCGACTCACTGGCAATTACTTACGTTCCCAGCCGCCGAAGAGCGAAGGCTGAGCAGCTTTACATGCAAAAAGATGTCAGGGACTGTGATTACAATTACTGATAACACGCTGTTATCTGTGTGCCGCTATTCATTTCACAAGCTGGATTACTCTCGCCAGACTCCTCTGAAATTGGAAAGGAAAAAAGCTTGTGGAGGGCGCTATGGAGACGGGCAGGGCGACAACTCAGAACCACAGTAACTGCAATTACCTCAGTAGCCACACTTGAAGCTCCGGGTCCTAGAGAATTGGGTTAAGTCGGTCCTGGGCTGCTGCCCAGCTCAGTAGAGACCCCCCTACTTACCTAAAAACTTTTCTCATCCTGAATCGCACCAATATACCTGACATCTTTTCACATACAACCTAGAAGGTGGCTGTGACACAGAACTGCGGTGTAGGAACGGCTTGACCACGAACCAAGGCGTTCCTCAAAGCCAATGTACTGCAAATAAAAGCAGCAGCACAACATGAAGGTGACCCTCAAACGAGCACAGATCACTAGAGCGAGAAGAAACGGGCAAAGCCAAGCGTGAAAAGAGCAGCAGGGTCTGACTGTGAAAGCCCCTTTTCAGGGGGCAGCCTCAGACTGTACAGTAGGGAGGACACCGCCCTCGTTGTCTCCTGACACCTGCAGGACTCCCATCTCTCACCACTTTAAGCTATAAAGCACCTTAATTGACCGACTCCTCTGCCACACATCTCCATCTTCCGTCACCCAAGAGCCACCCTGAACCACAGTCTGTCTCACTATGACTACGCTGTTGGTCTCCCAAGTCCTCCACACCTTTCTGTGTCTATCGCAGGCTTTGTTTGCTCAAAGATCTCAACTTCAAACCCAAGAGGCTGGCTTGCCAGTGGCTGCCACAATGGGCTATGCCTCTGTGCCAGTTGCCAGTCCTTGGCAGAATAGTGGCATGTCTTTTGCCCTTTGAGTGAGGCTCTTAATACCCTGATCTTGCTCTTGGACCCTAAGCCTAACTTTAAACTGAATATGTGTCTCAAAAGAAGCAAGATCTACACGCTAACACTTATTTGTACTTAGAAATTGAAGCGTGCAGCATTGTGAATAGTGTTTTTTGTTTCTGTCTTTTGTATAGCTGTGTCCTGTGCAGTCTGTAATTACAATTTCCTCCGGGACAATAAAAGTATTCTGATTCTGCTTCTGAAGACGGGGTATGCATAAAGGAGCATTCCGACGTACCTGGACTCATACGTATGCAAAGGACAAACAAATCGGAATTTCATTTTTTTTTTTCCAATTTCACTGCTGCATCTCAAGAGCAGCGTAAACCAGACCGAGAGACGGGAGGGTGCAAAAACATGGAGTATCTGTGCCCCCCCCAAGGACCGGATTGGGAAACAATGGTGTACAGGACTGTTACTGAGAAACAACCGTACTTAACAGGAGCATTAACTGAATAAAAATTTTTAAAAATTCTTTCACTTTCCAGTTATCATTCACCTTTCAGAAACAAAGACAGAGAAGATGCTGCCCAACTCACTTTGCAAAGCCAGAGATCCAAGACACTAACAAAAGTCATTTTCCTGCCATCTAGTGGAAAAGATGGAATTTGGCCTATGGCGGCGTTCCCAGGCGCTGCCGAAACTCCACAGGATTGCATATTTTTATGAAAGATAAAACGGTGCATTGCGTTCCGCGTGGCCGCGTGGGCAGCCGACACAGAGCTGAGCGCTGACAGCTGAAGATGACAAGTAATGGAAAAGGAAAACAGAATTAAGAGAGATCAATGAGGCCTCCTGAAATCTGCGGAAGACTCGCCCGTCTCCCCTGGGCCCGTCTGCTGTGACATCAGCAGCACCGTTACATTTTTACTGCATCAGGGACATCCTCTAGAAGCTTGCTCTTATCGAAACCCATCAAAAGGCAGAATCATAAATAATAAACAATAAATACCAGCTGTGTTAGACATGATTAAATGCAACGAGGCCCATTAGCAGCAGAGGCGGGGAGCGGAGGACAGGAGACTTGGCGGAAAGGAACGGTCTTTTGTGGTCCGTGCTTCCAAGAAGCTGGCTCAGCCAGAAGCTCGCGTTCTCAAACCAGCGGTCAAGCAAACACGCATGTACGCACACAAGCACACACACACACGCACGCACGCACGACAGGGGAAAGGCACAGACACACACAGGCATGCACACCTCGTAACGCCTATAGAAGCTACCACTCGCACAAACACTAAAATAACACATGACACATATCCAACGAGCGCTCAGAAAAGGGATGGGCAATCTTATCCTGAAAGGGCCTCTGTGTGTGCAGGTCTTCGCTGTAACTCCATATTTAGATTGCTAATTAGAGGACTGATTGGTTTTCGTAGTCCTCACACCTGGGTTTTAACAGGTGGCCTAAAGATTATCCCAAAAACCTGCATACACACCGGCCCTTTGTGGATAAGATTGCCTACCACTGGCCTAGAAACATACTCAAACAGGCACACAGAGAACTTAGTGCAAAGAGGCACACAAAACTCCCCTGTACACATACAATTCAGCACATGAACACACATTCGGCCAAACATCAAAAGAGGCTGGAGCCTCTGCATTTACTGTAATTTCCCTCAAACCCTCAGACCTGCTCACATTATCAATTTACTCCCATTTCTGCAGCTCATCTGCGGACAAAGATCAGAATAAGTTGCGGTAGGAAGGAGAGACGATGGGGCGGTCATCCTGTCTGATGTCGGGGGAGTCCTGAGCGAGGCTGGTCATCCTGAAATTGCCAGATCGTCATTGCACAGCTCTGCATGCCGCGCGCGGTCCACGGCGGGCTGAGCAGGACCCGCCACCCAGTCTTCCGTGACGGGGCCGAGGGTGAAGGCTGCTGTGTGGCATCCCCCCACAATCACATCTCCAGCCGATACGGAAAACCACACGGCCAGTACCTACGGCGGCAGCATTTCTTAGCGTTTCGACGTGCTTCCGGGGAGAGGGCAAACACGCCCGAGGCGTCGATCGAACACGGAAAACACCACTGAAACCAGACCTCCGCATGCACCGCGGCCACGCCTGCCTTTGAAATCAGACTTTACTGACGGTTAGGTCATGGGCTATGAACCACTCTGTTCCGAGATGTGAATGCAGAAGGGCGAAGGGTACGACGGGCCAGGGTTCAGTCAGCATTTCAGCATCATTCTTAATGGGACAGTGGTGAGCAGCTTGGCTCTAGAGGGGAAAATGACATGGGTGGGGGTCCAATTATACCCCACAATGGAGCCTCGGCTGGCTGCTCACTCCCCCAGTTCCTATATGCACCTCTCTGGCAAATTCCCCATTAACGCCCAGCGCGTGTCGGAGAGGAGATAAGGGGCAACGACACGTCTCAGCAGCAGGCGACAGAAAGGGCCCGGTGTGTAAAACATGGCCCCATATCTAAATCCTCAGGAAAACTCTCTAGGTGTCATTCACAGCCTCCAGTCTGTAGATAGCAGCACCGGCGGTGGGGGCCGCGGGGGCCAGTGCGTTGAGAAAACACCAAGCGCCATTTTGGATGCAATCAGCTGAGGAGGATATATTTTTACTTCTGAAAGTGATGAAAAAGAGGCTAAACTTCTTTTTAAAAAAAATAAAATCATTCACTACGATCCTACAAGAGATTTGATTTCTGCATACAATCCACCTCATCAGTCACCAACCGGTAGGTGTCACATGAGATACTAAATATTAAACTCAGGCCTCTTGGGATAGGTCTGCGGCTTGCAAGACAAGTGACCTGCTGGACAGAGACAACATAACGCTTTAAGGTTCACTCAGATTTTGAAACAAAGGCAAAAAGAATTCATTACCATTTCCACACACTGCGTAAATCTTGCTGTTCTTCCTCATGCTTCGAGGTTCTGGATCCATTTGTGTGCAACAGTGCGCAGAGATCCAACTAAGAGAGAGACGCTGTGCGGAGTATTTACGGCGAACCTGTTTGTGCCACTGCCAAAGCGCGCAGAGGAACAGCTTATCCAAAACAAAGCACAGTATTGTGGAGAGTTATCTGCAGGGACAGCTGCCCACATCAAGAATAATTCAAAACTAAAGCCCCAGCTAATCGCTTGAACTAGCTTTGTAAACTGATCATTATCACTCTGGAATTATTACAAATCCTAATTATCACATGATGATATTATAAAATTAATCACTGTCAGGCTGCTGATTTAAATGACTTGAGTCTCAGGACCTAATGAAAATTCTCAGGCAGACACACAGAGTCTCCTTCAGAAGTCCACCAAGACACCTGACCCCAGCTCCTGCAGGATCACAGCTTTGGATGCCCCTTTCATGTGCCGCTCAACCAGGGGGCACAGGCAAATCAGGCCACCATGGGTGGATCCTTAAGGCCAGCCGGCACACATACACAGGTGCCTGACAACTTCTGGCCCGTCATACCTTAATGCCTGAGGCTTTTTAGGATGTTCTTCAAGTTGCCAAACTTTCGAAGAAACGTTGTAGCATCAGAGCAGGCAAAGAACCTCGGAACCACCCTGGAGCAGCAGTATCCTGGCAATGACTTGAGCATTGAGTTATTCCTCTACATGAGAGGTTCATAACCTAGGGTGGGTCCATCAATGGGTCTTAGGGCATCTGTGATGGTCAGAATAAAAATGAACAATTATGTTCACTGTATTTTATATAAACGCTTCATTTCTGCCGCTATGTATACGAAATGTTCTGTATGGAATATATTCATTGCATGCAAAATTGAGCTTATGTGCATATTGTCAGGAGGGGAGGCTCCGTAGCTTTTACCAGATTCAAAAAGGGGTCCATGAAGGGTTAAGAACCACTGCTCTAGATGACTACAAACTATCCCCCATCAGTGCAATATTACAAACGTTTAACAAAATATTGACCAGAACCAACAGTTTTAATGCTAGAACTCTGCTCTTCCAAATAGCGCACACACCAGATCTACAGATTGGGCAGGTTTTGAAGTTTCTATCATGCTTCAGGAGACACAGGTGCAGAAGTTCTGCGGGATTTGGTTTGGCCAGTGCTACCAAAAGTCATTCTTCATCATGGTATTTAACCTTGTGGTATATAACAGCCTCTGAAAAGCAAATAATAATAACCATTGGGACAGCTGATGAAATCAAGCACCTAAGCATGCAGACTGCTTCTACAAACATTTGCAAAAGAATGGGTTACTCTCAGGAGCTCAGTGAATTCAAGCGTGGAACCATGATAGGACGCCACCTGTGCAATAAGGCCATTCGTGAAATTTCCTCGCTACTAAATATTCCACGGTCAACTGTTAGTGGTATTATAAGCTGTTATTACAAGCTATTATAAGTGGAACCATTTGGGAGCAACAGCAACTCAGCCACGAAGCGGTAGGCCATGTAAAATCACAAAGCGGGGACAATGTATGCTGAGGCGCACAGTGCGCAGAAGACGCCAACTTTCTGCAGAGTTAATAGCTACAGACTTGCAAACTTCATGTGGCCTTCAGATTAGCTCATGAACAGTGCATAGAGAACTTCATGGAACGGTTTTCCATGGTTGAGCAGCTGCATCCAAGCCTTACATCACCAAGTGCAAAGCCAATCCGGACTCTAGAGAGTGGAGGCATGTTCTCTGGAGTAACAAATCACTGTCTGGTGATCCAATGGATGAGTCTGGGTTTGGCGGTTGCCAGGAGAACGGTACTTGCCTGACTGCATTGTGCCAAGTGTACCATTTGGTGGAGGGGGGATTATGGTTTGGGGCTGTTTTTCAGGGGTTGGGCTTGGCCCCTTAGTCCCAGAGAAAGGAACTCTTAATGCTGCAGCATTCAAAGCTATGTTGGACAACGTCATGCTCCCAAAATTGTGGGGACAGTTTGCGGACGGCCCCTTCCTGTTCCAACATGACTGTGCATCAGTGCACAAAGCAAGGTCCATAAAGACATGGATGAGACAGTCTGGTGGGGAGGAACTTCATTGGCCTGGACCTCAACCTGATAGAACACCTTTGGGATGAATTAAAGTGGAGACTATAAGCCAGGCCTTCTCTTCCAACCTCAATGCCTGACCTCACAAATGCTCTCCTGGAAAAATGGTCAAACATTCTCCTATACCTAGTGGACAGGCTTCCCAGAAGAGTTGAAGCTGTTATAGCTGCAAAGGGTGGGCCAACTCCATATTAAACCCAATGTATTAAGAACTGATTGTCATTAAAGTTCATGTGTGTGTAAAGTTAGGTATCCCAATAATTTTAGCAATATAGTGCGGTATGGCTATACTCATAAGGATGTATGGGGGATCTTTAAGAATGCATGGCTTCTCCAAGCAGTGCTTCAGGCCTTAATAACATTTTACTAAAAAACAGGCTGAAATAAAAACAAACACAAAACAGGCGATGACCTGCTGTCATTGTTAATTAATGTCTAGACACACGCACACCTGTTCGTGGCAGGCAGGAGGATTTCTGATTAGCATTTTCTGAAGAAAAACTGCATAAACAAAACAAACAAATGATGCTGAAACTGAGGGAAAGTGTTTAGACTCTTCACGAAGTGCCTCCCTTTATATACATGGTCAATGATGCGGGCTTATAATCAGAAATTGCCAGAACAATATGCTGCACAGAGCAGTTTGGGGTCTGCTTCTCTCTCTTTGCAACAAATTCATGTCAAGTTCAAACACAAGGTGAAATCCAGGTGATGTGAGACAGCTGTTATTTTAGCCAAGAAAAAAAACTCATTACAAGTTTAAATGTTCCATAACTGTGCTTATGCATTATCAAGCTTTACCACATGATATCAAGTTTACGCCACACAATCTTCCAGCAGAATGGTGGCAAATCCCAGTGAATTAAACAAGCACAGATTTTCTGATTCTTCTGCTTAATCCCTATACAACTAACAATATAAGCAGGAGTGTTTGGGGACGGAGGCTCAGTCAGACGGCTATCCTGGTCCAGGTTTATTTGTACACTTTGTTCATGGTTTCATCTTATGTTGTATGTTCTGCACATATTAATGAGCTTGTACTAAATAAATAAAGAAAAAAAAAACTCACCACACTAATAGAATAATAAACAAATGCAGCTTTACTTTAAATTATTTATAAACAGATTTGAACAGCATCCAGAGAAAGTCTTTTGAAGCACATAGATAGAGCAGCACAATCAAATAAACAGTAAATGGGTCAGAACTAATTTGGACATATTAGATTATGGTTATATTTTGTATTAAGTTTGATGTTTTGAGGTAAAACGTTATTTTTAAATCTTAGTTGACCTATGTACTACATTTTAGATTCTGTAGGGTCTTACATACTGAATATCGGCCTCATATAATATAGATGGCTCGTGTGGCGGTGTGGCTATAAATTTACCATTAGTTGCCAATCAGATGCTACCTGAGTAGCCTATCACCTAATGCGTTTGGACCCAATTATCATTTATATAAGTAGCTATTAAACATACTAACATGACTTAATTTTATAACTATAATGTTAAAATATGTTATATAGCATATAGCAGGGTGTGCATATTGCCCTCTGAAATAAAATTATGGATGATATAATACACATCTACATATATGGTCTACAATACAGTACAAAACAAATTAGGTATCCAACAGCTAAATATGATTGGTCACATGGTCATCTGGTGTGTGTATGCTCCCTATTATTGGCTGCATGCGTCGCTCAAAACATTCCATACTGATGACAATGAGGATAATGGACTTTGCCAGTTGCTATTAACTAGTGCAGACGACTTACCAGGCTTTGGGCCATCTCTGCCTCCCCGCGGGTCAGAGCCCTCTCCCTAAGCAAGGCCTTGCTCAGCTCCTTCCGTGCAGCCTCCCTCTCCTGCACTGCCACACGCACCAGCTCCTCTTGCATGATGGATTGCTCACGCTGAAACCTAGGGCATCACACGCAGATAACACCGGGACCCTGAGTCGGATCGTCTGTGCACTGATATCACACATCTAACCACTACGCAGACATAGCGCTCGCATCACAAAAGAGAGCATATCTCTGAAACAAAACCAGCACAGTATACATATCAGGCCCATTACGACTTGATTTTAACCTCAATTTAAATATCTACCCTGCAATACTATCAGCTGCCACAAGGTGGCAAAGAACACTGCAGATAACAGTATAGCACAGTGCAGCTTTTTATATTTTTAGAATTGCGCCCCAATTTCCGGTCAATGGCAGGATGGCTCTGAAAAGGTTAGACCTGTAATAAATGAGAAAGGTCCACTATTATCCTTCTCCTCAATCAGCTCACTATAAGACATGGTATTTCCCCAGGTGCTCTTCCAGGAGATCATGCCTTCACTTTGAGTTTATGGAAGAACGCAAGTGAGTAAGTAATTTGTTTATTTATATAGTGCCTTTCTAGAAAAATTTGTTCAAAAGAGGTTCACGGGAAATAAAATGACGATATTCAAACGTCAATAAAAAGCTCACAAAGGTTTTCACAAGCAGTTTAAAGAAGCCCACAGTGCCGGCTGCTATAATGTCCATTTTCAGACTGTTCCACAGGCTTTGGGGCAAAATCTGCAAAAGCTCAGTCAGGCCTGGTCTTAAGCCCGGGCCTGGGGGTTACAAAAGGCCCCGATCACATGACCTGAGTGTCCTGTTTGGGTGTCACAGATATAAGTGGGCGCCTGGTTGTTAAGAGCCTCATAAGTAAACAGAAGAATCTTAACATCTCTCCTACATTATACTGGGAGCCAGTGCAGCGAAGCCAGAACAGGAGACAGTGCTACTATGCTGTGGTATATATGCAGTGCTTTGAAAGGCACCCACCTTCTCTGCAGTTCCTCCCGCGTCTCAGCTGAAGCAGGACCAGGCCCTGATCCTACAGACAACAGGCTTAATGGGACACTATCCTCTCTATAATATAAATCAATACAACTCTTCTTTAACATTAACACCTCTTTTTATGAGTAACACTTTACCTTTAAGGACAATGCTTCATTTTATGGGTACCACTTTACCTTTAAGGACAATGCTTCATTTTATGGGTA
>JAODKE010000114.1:23184838-23220013 GCA_026779605.1 Mormyrus hasselquistii
GACTTTTCAGACAGACTGACTGAGCGGGGCGCGGCAGCCGAAGAGGGTGGGGGGGTGGCGTGGGGGCGGGGAACACTAGCACAAAACTAATATTTTATGTTAACTGTTGGGGGGGTCCAAACGAATAATTATGAAATGGGAGGGAGACCCCCTCAGATTTAATGCCGGCGACGCCCATGTATACATACACACACACACACACACACACACACACATATATATGTAATAGTTCTTGATGATGATGATGTTGCTAAACAGTTATTTTAAGCTTACTTATGGGTTAAACCTTTACCTCTGAGTAAGGTCTGTGCTGTCGCAGCTTGCATGTTCTCCCAGGGCTGGAGCTGGTCTACTTCCCGTCCAATAAAATGTACTTTAAGCGTCTCTAAATTGGCCATAGTTTGTGGCATCCTGGTAAAAGTGCCCCGCCTGAGGTCTTCTGTTTACCAGGGAAGGCCCCAGTCTCACATGACTGGATAAGCCGTTTGGGATTTTGAATATTATTAGGGCTGTTACTATCTATTTCATCTGTAATCTACTAACTCATTTGATGATTGACTGAGTAATGTTTATATGTAATATATATGTTGCGACTGGTGTGAAGTAGGAACCAACCAACCATTGCAGGGTGCACACTACATCACACACTCGGTCAATTTAGGCGCTTCAGTTCGCGTGTTTTTGGATAGTGGAAGGAAACCAGGGATCTGCTGAAAATCCACACGCACGTGAGGTGAACAAGGCCTACCCAAAATCCACACGCACGTGAGGTGAACAAGGCCTACCCAAAATCCACACGCACGTGAGGTGAACAAGGCCTACCCAAAATCCACACGCACGTGAGGTGAACAAGGTCTACCCACTGCGCCGCCTCCCTAGGATTGCACAATGTGCAATGTTAATGTCGACATCACATGTTATACCCATGGGCATGAAGGGCACTGCCAGGACCAACACCGGGACTGGGTACACGGGACAATGAACATGGAACCATCACAAGGAGTTCTGGACCTCTGGAACACAACAGGAAGGAATGGATCAGGGCAGTAACACCAAAAGGGAACTAGGGGGGAAGGCCAGGACATGGCACGTGGCGGTGAGGGGTGCTCGGTTACTTAGGCGCGGGCTCCACCCATTCAGCTATGTGGCAGCCTGGAGAGCAGAGGAAAACACAAGGGTTAGTGAAGGTGCTAAACAGAGGAAAAAAAAAATGGAATAGTCAGCGACCCCTGCTGGCCAAGTGGGGAAACTGATGGGACGAGACAGACCAATTCTGTCAGTAATCAAGTTTAACTGAGTATTTGTGAAAGCTCTAGATATATATCAATGTTTTGTTATTTAATTTTTCTGTTATACCCGTGGTTTTAAATGCTTATATCTATATCACTTGTTTATGTAGATATCCCACCTGAAGTATATTGATTTCAGGGAGACAGATGAGGGACATCCGGGAGCGGGGTGGGGGTGCTGGCAAGGCTTGGGGGGTATTACAGTAATACTATGTACCGTGGTATTTTTGTTACAAAAAATACAACGTGTAAAGTCCTGTGTTGTCCACGATGCAAAAAATGTGGACAGAATCATGGAATCCAGACATAAAAATGGAACTGAATTCATCAGGTTTATGATTAAACAGAGGCCATTATGAATTATTGTGAATGCCTGTTGTCCAGTGGTTTCATTAATTGATTGATTGGTAATATAAAAAATAAAATGCCCTAATATTATGCAGGCAATTATTATTATTATTATTATTATTATTATTATTATTATTATTATTATTATTATTATTATTATTATTATTATCACTGCTGTTCTTGTTATTCCTTTGACAAGAGCCACAAATAGCTAGTTAGCTAGCTACTGAATATCATGTTTACTTTTCTCGTTGATTTGATAGACAGTAGCCTAGTCAGAAATTAAACACTATCCATCCATTTATCCATCCATCCATTTTCTGCCACTTATCCGGGGTCACGTCATGGGGTCAGCAGGCTAAAGAGGGATGCCCAGACCTCCCTCTCACCAGCCACCTCCTCCATACTCCTCCGGGGGAATACCAGGCATTCCCAGGCCAGCCGAGAGATATAATCTCTCTAGCGCGTCCTGGGTCTGGCCCAGGGTCTCCTCCTGGTTTGACATGCCCAAAACACCTCCCCAGAGAGCCGTCCAGGAGGCATCCTACACAGATGCCCAAACCTCCTCAACTCGCTCCTTGTGATGCGGAGTAGCAGCGGCTCTACTTTGAGTTCCTCCCAAACGTCTGAACTCCTCACCCTATCTCTCGGGCTGAGGCCAGACGACCTGCGAAGGAAACTAATTTCTACGGCTTGTATCTGCGATGTCAGTCTTTTGTGTCTACACAAAGCTTGTGACCACAAGTGAGGGTAGGAATGCAGACCGACCGGTAAGTCAATCTACCGGCTCAGCTCTCTCTTCAAAAGAACAGAACGGTACAGTGTCTGTAAGACTTTCGATGCTACGCCGATCCACCTGTGGATCTCCTACTCTCTTTTTCCCTCACATGAAATAAAATTTCCATAATGAATGAGCTGTCAAAGTTCTGTGTACTGTCTATTTTGTTAGGAAGAGTCATGTATTAAGAGAGGTGTTGAAGTGCTTCATGTGAGCCGCCATTTGCTTATCTAGGGTGCCTAAGGTTTGACACTCATTCATCCTTTGGTCATATTCCCGAATACTTACAGAAATAAAAGGCATTTCCTTTCTCTTGTGTGTAAAAAAAGTAACCTCTCTCACCAGCTTCATGCAAAAAAAAAAAGGTTTCCAGCTGTAGTCAGCATGAGATTTTCAATTCAGCACAAGTCTGCACACGCATTTACATGTATGTGACAGTTTTATAACTTTGTAAATAGTCTGTAGGGTTGGCAAACTACCCCAATGCTTTTGATGTAGCTAATTTTAGGTTCATAATGGAATAATTTATATTTGCCATAAGATTTATTGCGTGAGAGTCTGACAGCATGAGTGTGACGCCAAATGCATGATGACAGGGAGATTCAAAGAAAGTCAAAGAAAATATTATGATGATGCAATGAAAATCTTATGTCAAAGTGTGTCAGCTTAACTACTTCAAAACTTCAAATCACCCCAGCATTTGCAGTACCTATCCAATACATCCATGTATTTTTTGACTCGACTACTACCCCACTACTTGTTTGGCTAATCAATATCTCATTGAGTTAACTAATTATGCTAATGAATTAATTCATTATTTTTAGTGAAAGTGAACAAATATGAATGGAATGGCTGAGAAGTCTCTGGTAGACATTGGGGAACTGAAGCGGAGTACATCAAGCCATTGATATTAGTAACAGTTTTGTAAAACAGAAGAAATTCTTGCATTTTTTATTATATTCATTTGCATATGTTCTAATATTAAATAAAGTCTTAAACATTTTCTCTGACTGCTGAAGACTTGCACAGTACTGTATAAGAACATAAGAAATTTACAAATGAGAGGGGGCCATTTAGCCCATCAAGCTTGTTTGGGGAGAACTTAACTAATAGCTCAGAGTTGTTAAAATCTTATCTAGCTCTGATTTAAAGGAACCCAGGGTTTTAACTTCCGCTACACTAGCAGGAAGACTATTCCTTACTCTAACTACAGGCTGTGTAAAGAAGTGCTTCCTCAGATTTGTTTTAAAATGTTCTCCCGCTAATTTCCACTTATGGCCATGAGTTCAAGTATTAAAACTAATATCGAAATAGGCATTTGGCTGAACAGCATCCAGACCTATTAGAATCTTATATACCTGGATCATGTCCCACCTTAGTCTCCTTTGCTCAAGGCTGAACAGATTCAGCTCAGCTAACCTCTCCTCGAAATGTGCATCACATGAGTATTATTCAGTCTAATTAAAGGACAAATATACTGCCATTTGTCAGAAACAATTCATAAGATCTTATGTTTTACAAATTGTGCAATATGTGAGAGCAAGTATGGATATATTTTATATATGATACAGTAAAGAAAAGTATGCATGAATATTACTAATATATACTACAAAAACACTTCAGAAATTCAGTGTGAAAAATTGATTATTATTAGTACAAAACGATACATGTAGTTATGGTAGTTAACTTTCTGACAGTAAAAGTATTTTTTGTAGCCTTATGTAGCTCAACAAGTATGGTATTGCACAAGTAAAGCAAAGGTTATGAGCCCAAATCCTTGGGTGAAAACATTAAAAGAATGGTAACTCCTCCCCTTGCTGTAAGTCTTTGGGAAGAAAGCATCGGTTAAATGTAGATTTGCTTTATCACATACCTCTGGAAATCCATGCCATTATATTTCTAGTCTCAGCCTGACAATACCAAGCCAAATGACATACATCACATGTCGTCCAAATATACAATAAGAAAGTCAAAACCTTTTTTTTTTAAGTAGTAAAATAATAGGAAGAACAGCTTTCTCATAAAAGTAAGGAGTGAATTTCACTAGTTCCAAGTCATAATGTTCACTTTACTAAATGGACCAATGCAACCAAAATGGAAGCTGAGAGACCTGAAGTATACCGATTGAGCCCAACATTCAAAAGAATATACGTTCAAAAGTAAATTATATTAGACTATGATGTATTTACTCAGTTATTTCTCTGTTGTATTATTTGCTTACTCATTAAGGAATAATTATATATTGAATTATAATTTGCAATTAATCAAACCTGACTGAAACTGCATTCATTCTGCATTTTATAAAGACTAACATGCCCAATTATACTCAGCTCTGTAAGGTTATCCAGGACTCAGGATTAGTTGAATGGATGGCAAACGCAGGGTACACTATCTCCTGAAAGGTAGCCGTAAAGGTGTGCAGGTGTTCCCGCCGCCCCTTGATGCTGTGGAAGCACAACGTGCCCCTACTGTAGTCCAGGGCCATTTCTAGCTTCATGGGGGGAATAGACACAGGAAGTGTCAGAGTGGACGATGCGTGGCAGGCTGACAGTTTCTTGTTCTTCCACTGGAGGCGCCAGGAGACAGAATTGTGGCCCAGCCGGCTGTGATCCCCGCGTCTGGGGACTCTACGATAACACGCACCCACAGACCACATGCACTGGCCTACCTCGACCACCCAGACGTGCTCTCCGCCAGAGAAACCCTGGGTGCACAGCACCTGAGGCGCAGTCTGGAATCGCTCGGGGTGCTCTGGGTAGACCTGCTTGCCGGCATTATACTTCACCGTCCTCAGGTCGTTGGACAGGAGCAAGCTAGCGTGGACTGTGTTGGGGTCGAAAGTCAACTCCAACGGAGTGAGCAAGGTGTGCAGTGCCTGCAGCTGCATAGTCATATCTGTCTTCAACTCATCTGTTCTTACGAGAGCAGATAGATGTCTTGTGTCCACAGTGGGAGGTGCTGGCATATCCACATTACTCTCTAAGGCTTCTTTAAGTTGGGACTTGATCGATAGAAAGTAGTGAACAAACAGGCATTGGTCTGTCTCTGCCAGAACAGACTCAGTCTGTTCCTGGATATCCTTCAGGAGACTCTGCTGCTTAGTCATCTGACTTATGTTGGCCTGCCAGCTCTCCTGCTTACACGCATGCTCCTCCTCCAGCTGCTTGCTCAGTCGGCACTTGTAGCCGTTTAGCTGGTTAATCATACTGTCCAGGATGCCCAGGGTTTTTACTGTAAGACGGTCGCTGGCATCAGTGAAAGCCATCTCCTCTCCAAGGCTCTTCTGCAGCAAGATAGAGGTCATCTGGAGCTTTTCCTTGGCGAGTTTAAGGTCAGCCCTCAAAATGCACCGCATCTCAGCCCCAGCACTCTCAAAGTTATGAATATTATGCCCGCAGTGGGTACCCTCAATGAAACAGCTTGCACAGAGAAAGGTGGCGTCAGTTGCACAGTAAAACTCCAGGCTCTTGCTGTGAGTCAAGCATTTCTGGGAGTTCAGATCTGACAGTGGCTCGACCAGTGTATGGTCCCTGAAGGACATCTTCTTTGCATGCGCCTGGAGATGATCGGTACACAGGGAGATCTCGCATTTCAAACAGGTCTTGAAGGCCGGTTTTCTGATGGGCAAGCAGTAGTCACATTGCACTGTGTTCCTGTCTTGATCCTTCCCTGTGGTGATCTTGTAGCTCTCAATGATGTTGCACAGCTTCAGGTTCTTCTGAATGTCCTTAATCCCATGATACTCTTGTCGGCATTCAGGGCAGCGGTGTGGGCCTTTCTCCGAGTCTGTGGCAGACTGGATGCAGGAGACGCAGTAGTTGTGAGCACAGGGCAGCATCACCGGTTCTGAGAAGAGCTGCAGGCAGATCGGGCATGTCAATTCCTGCGCCAGGAGCTCCGTCGACATGATGCCGTTTCACGGTTCAACTTCACACTGAACTTATGAAAAAGAAACAACAAAAGTAAAACTATATGTCACCCCTACTACAGGAACAAGTTCTACCCGTAGAGCAGCATCACAAGGAACATCAGCGAGAATCTTTTGATAAGAGCTGTTTAGAACAAACTATTTTGCTTACCAGAAAAGCAGTTTCCAGTTTTTGTTAAAGATGTTTAACATTAACTATTCCACCCTCAGATTCTGCCACTAGAACGCTATAGTCCGATAACAAAATAAGGTAACGTTTGAGTTAAGGGTGCCCTTCATACTGTTACGTGACGCCTACATAAGCCCTTCATTGTCACAGACTTGGGGCATGGTACAGGCAGAAAAAGAGAGGTGATGATACACTTGTGGCTCCAGAAAACAACAGGGGTTTATTACAGATAATGAGGACACTAGGAACACTATAAACAGATAATGAGGACACTAGGAACACTATAAACAGATAATGAGGACACTAGGAACACTATAAACAAAAAGACCATGAGGGGCCAAAACTAAACAGGGGAACAATAAAACAGAACAAAAAAATGATTTATGAAGGGAAAACTGGTAACACAGAGAACAAGCAGGGAAGCAAGCATAACAAAACCAAATAACTAAAATCAGGATCAACTGCTTAAATACAGAGAGCTAACAAGGTAACACAGGACAGGTAAGAACAATCAAAAGGGACCAGCACAAGAAAACGGGCAACAGGTGAAACTAATAGTTAAATCAAGGAACTCAGAATCTAGGAAACAGAATCCAACACTAGGGAAATAACAAAGACAGGTAAAATACAACAAGGGCATAAAGCAAAAAAACCAAAACATAATACAAACCACATAACTCAGGAACTGAGGTTAGTAGCTGCACACACAGCCCATAATGCCATGCAGCGATCCGGGGAGCTGGGAACACACAAAGGACTTGGGCACAGGGAGAACTGCTGGCCAAAAGGGGAGGAGACACGAAAAGTCAGGCAGATGGGTGCTGACCCTGACACTTCATGACAGTTGACATAGAGTAACAAAACCATTTATAATGGTTCGTTCCAACATAAATGCTGATATTGGCAACTCTTGTGTCAAGTTCACATATCATCTGTGTTGACTGTCATAAGGGTATGTTGACTGTCATGGGGTTATGTTGACGTTTATGTAGATTTACGTTGATATAAAGTTGTGTTATGACACTTTTCATTCAAGTGAGATGAAAAATTGTGATTGACTCTACACTTCACGATGTCAGAGTGACATAAAGTGACAATTTGTCATGTATAGCCAACTGTAAAACAGAAAGTGAATGCTTTTTAAGTGTTATACGTGGCTACCTCCAGAGACTGCTGGTTAGAATCTTACCTGTTGTTTTGTGCATGCAGAGTTTCCATGCTCCTCTTGTGTCTGTGGTGGGTTTCCTCCTGGGTCTCTTGTTTCCTCCCACGGAAAAAGTTTAAAGAATCAGCACCAATACATTATTCAGCTTTGAGTGTAGGTATTGCTACGTGTGGGAAATAACCCAGAACTTTGCCCAGATTGTCACCCATATGATGCCAGTATATGCATCAAAAGGGTGCCCTACAGTATCTCCTTACGTGCAAACTGTGTGTCAGGTACAACACTGACTCGTGGTGAATACTTTGGTACTAACAGCAGTGATTTCATATATTTTCTTTTCTCTTAAGTGAGTTTAACTTTTAATGTCAGTTTGCAACATTTGCGTGGAAAATAACAGGGAGCTTCTGTAAAATATGCATTTTTTTTGTAAACTCCAACCTGGCTTGTTTCTCAGTGATGAAGGGCTTCTTCCTTGTTTTATGGGACTTCAATCCTGCTCCTAGTAGCCCGTTACAAACTTGTCCTAGCAGTGCACTTCACACCACTTAATGTTTCCCATTGTTGTGTTGAAGGTCACTTGATGTCATCCTCTGATTCACAAGAAACTGCCAGAGAAGCTGACAGCCGTCTGTGGCATTAGAAAGTCCCTTCTACCCTTTACCTTGCTGCTTTTTGGTCGTTCCCAGCGTTTCCTGCTTCACATTTTCCTTGTACTGCCGTCTTAGAAATTTTGATCCTGGAAGCAGCCTGCCGCTCAGTGTAGCCGTCTGCCAGCACAGCCAGGATTAAAGGGATGCAGATTTTTTTTTAAAAAATGGAGTGGTCTCTTAATTTTTTCCAGAGCGGTAATTAGGGTGACCACCTAATCCATGTCAGGGGGGACACTATAAGGTAGGACAGGGATTGCAAATGACCATTTCTAATTAAAAAGACCTGGATTTCATTTCATCACTGAGTTCCAGTTGTGTGCCGATTGGTCAGTCTCCTATACTCATGCATATGTGCCACTAATGTTAATGTGAAACAGCTGGATGAGTATTTGAATCAAGGAAACAAACCAGTAAAAGCACAAAAAGAATTGAAGTAATTGGTGAAGCACAGGGCCATGGATCAGATGGTGGCCTTATCTGTAATCTGCTGACACAGTAACAGCCTCACGGCCGTTTCTTTAATCCATATCTAAAGTGAGTTACACTTTGCAGTTTATAAGATTAACATACATACCTATCTGATGTCATGCTGTTATTACTGTATGGGAGAGTAGAAGCCTTATGAAGAGCACTTTTAGGTAAAAATGAATCGTAAATTGGTAGTTACTATATTTAGAAATACTGAGACTCATCCTTCTTGGGTTGTCATAGAAACGTAAACTTAACTCCAAATTTGAAGTATCCCACATTTGAATTCTGCTTCAAAGCTAAAATAGATGAATAACTGTACACAGAACTGATCGTTAATTATTCCATATTCACATAGTTTTTGTGAGGTGTAATCTTGGTTATACACACACACACACACACACACACACTTATTCACCAAAGCTGTCACTCAAGTCAAATAAGTCCTACATGAATGATTCATGTTTATTTGACCTTTATAGGCTTCCCTTGTCAGAACCATTCTCTGCAAAGACCCATCCGACTCCCTCTCTCCCACAGTGCCCATAAACACACTATTGACAGCTTGATGATCTGTTGCCCAAATGTGTCACCTATATACTGACCAGTATGTCATGCATTGCATAGGGTGAAGAAAGAAGTAAATGAAGGATGCACTGTTTAATTTTACACAGATACATTGAACTTCCTCTTCTCTTTACCCATAATGCATCATGACTTCTATGTAACTAATGACCGACAGACAGACAGAATTGTGACTGAATGCGGTTAATCCAGTTTGTTTAGTTCAAGCTATGTTCATTTACAGGAAGGTAACTGCACTGAACAAGAACAGAAAGAAAAATGAACATGAAATAACTGCATAATGAAGTACAAACAGAATGAGGCTCAACCAGTTTCACAGAGACTGCACAAAACAACCACTTGTCAGCCATATGTTAATTTAAGGGGTTAATTTTTAAATGTCTTCTTTCAATTAGGAAGACTCATCCAAATGTGTTTTTACATATAATTAACTGCAGATGAATGCTGTGACTGACACATCAGCAAAACAAGGGAAGTATTCACAACAGAATCATCTGCTAAACACAGGTCTGTCCCGTGTTTAGCGTCCAGACCTTTTTGTCACCATGGAAACCAGACTCTCCCAGATTTCTGATGTACAATTAGCTTTACATTTGCTATATAACAAAAAAAAAACTGACACGATTTTTTAAACTACAGTATTATGGAAGCCTGTTACCCCTGTAACAAAAAAAGTCTTTATGAATAGGTTTCTTAAATTGCTAAGAAAAGATGCCTTCAGAAAGCATTCACACCCATTCCAGTTTTGTCACATACTCTTAAGACATGGGAAACTGGTTTTCATCATAATCAATTTACACATGATGCAAAGAATTTTAAGTAAGATTTTCATGTCCCATTTCAGCCAATGAATTCATACCATGGACAATTTCTCTCTGAATACATTTGTTCAATTTATAAGGATTACCCAAACCTGGTATTATTAATTTTCTAGACAGATCATAGCTTTCTCTGTATTCTTATGACTTGATCTTTACCACCTATTTGGTGCATTTGTTTGGATAATTTGTTGATGAAATTTGTGGTCTCCATGACAATGTGAATAATGTAGTTTGCTGTTTCTGTTCTGAATCCTCAGAGAATGACAAAAATTGTTACGCTTGTTATGTTATGAACAAGGTGGACCTCATTTATGTTTTAGTGCAATTGCATGTGAGAATGTAATACGCCTAGCCCAAATAGGTATGTTTATTATATAATAATTATAGTTTAACATAATTTAATGAAAGACACCAGTTGATTTCGTGACCAGACGGATCAGTTAAGCTGATAATATCAATCCTTCCTGGGATTTGAACTGTAAGCGTCCACCTGACCTGTTGACCACAAAAAAAGTGATTAAAATGACAGTGACTCTAGCCAGATTATGGAGATCAAACAGTTATTATCTATTGTAACGTTGTACCTATCTTTTTGGCCTTACTGAGTTTCATGTCTGGTGGAGCGTCATTTTGAATCAGTCAGAGCACCAAATTCTTTGCCGTTCACGAACCTCATGTAGACCCTCAACACCACTGTCTTTGCCAAGTAAGTCCAGCAGTGTTCCTGCTTCCTGCGTAGACTGAGGAGAGCACACCTCCCCCCCCAGTCCCCACCATGTTTTACAGAAGGACTATAGAGAGTATGCTGTGTGACTGCATCATGGCTTGGTAGGGAAATGGCTGTGTTTTGGACCACAAGACCCTACAGAGGATTGTGAGGACAGTGTAAAAGATCATCGGGTCTCTCTCCCCCCTGTCGCGGGCACGTACATGTCACTCTGTGTCCGCAAAGCCACCTGCACTGTGGACGATCCCACATACCCCTCCCATACCCTCTTCCCCCTCCTTCCTCCTGGCAAAAGGTTCCATTGCGTACAGGCCTTCACTGCCAGGATGGGCAACAGTTTCCTCCCTCCAGCTATCAGACTTCTGAATTAGAACTGAATCACAAACTGTAGTCATAACCCCACACACATACACACAAAGGTTTGTAATTATATCTTTGTGGGGACTCTCCATTCATTTCTATAGGGAAAACTCTAATCCCAATATGATGACTTTAACCCCTACACAGCCCTAACCATAACCATAAGTAACCAAACAAATTACAAGACTTTTGGACTTTTGGTTTTTTGATTGCATTCAGGGGCGACATGGTGGTGCGGTGGTTAGCACTGTTGCCTCAGACCTCTGGTACCTGGGTTTGAGTCGCTGCCTTGGTTACATGTGTGTGGAGTTTGCATGTTCTCCCTGTGTCGCCGTGGGGTTTCCTCCGGGTACTCCGGTTTCCCCCCACAGTCCAAAGACATGCTGAGGCTAATTGGAGTTAATAAATTGCCCGTATGCATGTGTGAGTGAATGGTGACAGTGTGTGAGTGTGCCCTGCGGTGGGCTGCCCCCCGTCCAGGGTTCTTCCCTGCCTCGTGTCCATTGTTTCCAGGATAGGCTCTGGACCCCCTGCGACCCAATAGAAAAAAGCGGGTTGGAAAATGAATGAATGATTGCATTCACAGATGTTTGTGTGGACTTGAAACATGGTTTTGATCACATTGTGGGGAACATTTGGCCATTTGGTAATATGGACATAATACACACACACACACTGTACATACCCTTTATTTATTATACACTACACATTCTCTATCCTGCTGCTGCTGCTATTTGCACATTTATTTATTGATAGCTACCTCAGTCTTGGATTTTTTTTTGCACACTTCTGCTGCTAGAATGCAGTATCTCGTATAATACTGTATTCATTCAAACTAGTACTGTTACTGCTTTTGTCGACTGCACTGTATGTTATCTTGCCATGTAATATTATATTGCCGTTATTGTGTTTATCTCGCACTCTGTATCCGTCTTTGCTCTCCTTGCGCTCTCTGTTATTCTCCCCTCCCTGCACCTGTGTAGTCTTGTGTTGTTCCTGTTTTTGTTCTTTGTGTGGCATCATGATCCTGGAGGAACAATATTTATTTTCACTGTGTACTATGTATATGGCTGAAATGGCAATAAACTTACTTCACTTGGCTTAACTTGGTTGACTGAGGACATCCCCCCCCCCCCCATTCGACTGCTCCATGTCATTCTGAAGTCCTATAAATGAATCTGCCACCAGGTGTCACTTTAGTTACAACTTCCATGAATTATAGCCTTCTATCACAATAATAGTGTTTTGATAGTAGTAAATGGATCATTTGAATACATCAAGAATGCAGACTTTAAACACATTTACCAATGATATTCTCATATTCACCTGAACACAACCCCTCCCAAAAAAAATTCAAGACGTCATCTCAGTATCACATTTGTTTATATCCTTTCTGCTTGATGTGTTTTTGCAGGTTTAAAGATCAGAAATGACATAATCCCCAGAGCATACAATGTCACAAGCTTATTAAGGCCTTAAGTGGCAATAGACACACCCCACTCAAACCTGATCAAGTTGACACTTCTACATTGACTCTTGGGTGCCATCTAGTGACATTTCAAAAATTATGCAAGTGAACACACTTTTCCCGTTGCTATTGCTTAAAGAATTGCCCTATTTATATTTGATGGACCCTACTACATTTACTTTACTTCATCTCTGCGAGCTACAATTTACCTGGATTCTATTCACACGAAATGGTTTAATGTGGAAAAAAAAAAATCAGTTTTATCAGTTAGAGAACATTACAGCAACACTTTTAACCTGGACAAACAGTGTCACATAGTGTAATTTCTCTTATGACTAAAGTATTATTCTGCTTCCATTATCACAACATAAACTTAACTTAACATTTTGCTGACCCTGGGGGCACCTCTTGTTAAAGCTCGTTGATGGGGGGTGAAAGTAACCATGCGGTCTGGATCACACCGTGCTTTGTTCTGGATGCGGACCAGAGTCCTCCATGTCAGTAACCCTGACGAACATACTAAGGGAGTAAGTGATAAGGGGCAGGTTTTCTGTGCTCGACCTGGTGATCAATCCTTCTTAAATTTACCCATATACGTCTGCAGAGAAGTGTATGTAGTTTCCATTGTGTATGTGGCTCTGTGGAGCAGAGCACAAATCCAGACCATGATTTAGCTTCAACCAACCAGTTGAGCATAAAGAGTCACAGTTACAGAGTACTCCACTGGTTGGTTGAAGCTAAATCACGGTGTGGATTTGTACTTTCTGGACCTGAAATCTCCACCTCTGCTGTGGAGGATGGTGCAGTGGTTAGCACTGTTGCCTCACTCTTCTGGGACCAGGCTTTGAGTCTGACTTTGGATCAGGTATGTGCCAGTTCAAATCCAATGGCAGGCAGAGTGAATTCACCATCAGCTCCTTCAGCCTGAATGCTCTCTGATCTGCTCTCTCTCATTTGTACATGGTAACAAGGTGCTGCTCAGCACTGTGGATATTCTTCAGTCGGTTCAGAGTATTCTTTGGTTGGTCTTGGTTTCCAGACCATGCCGTAAATCAAGCAGGGAGATCAGATTGGATAGACAGAGAAAAACAGCTGGTAAGAGGAATACAGACCGCCATGTGGCTGCCCGACCTTGAGAAGATATGCTTTTTAAGGCCGCCAGACGCCAGATGAGACAGCCGACAAGCATGTAGGAAAATCTACCATACTATATTATAGATTTCAGATTTGTGTAGTGTAACAGTGAATGGACAGACAACCCTCAAGCATCCATTGTTAATATTTACTTTTCTTATTTTCTCTAAATAAGATTTCCTTGTTGTAGTTCATAGAACAAATATGTAACTCCCAAGTACCCAAAAATCAAGCCACAATTTAGACATTCCTTTCCCTTCTATGGGTAAATCCCTGAAGTGGGCGGGCTGCATGACATAGGAGCCTTGATACCTGATTGGCTGGAAGAGACACAGGGGGTGGAGAGAAAAGCTAGAGCTCTAAACAAATAAATGGCTTGGTGTGGGGGGGGGGGGTGACTGTCTTGGTAGCGAGAACAGTAGTGGAGAGTCGCAGAATTTGTCTCCCCCCCGAGAACTACAGTGAGGAAACAGAGTTCTCACTTTATATGCTTGGCAGAGGATCTCTCTTCATACTTGTACCCCTCATGTCCTGTGAGTGATAAAAATGAAGGAAATGCTAACCTGTGATGATGGGATAGTGAGGGCAGAATGTGTGGGTGGGCTTCCCCTTGTGTGGATCAAGAACCACCAGAAAGACATCTATCTGGCAGAAAACCAGCAAGTGATACCAAGAGGACACATTATTCATGAACTATCAGTATTGGAATGAAAGAACAGAGGTAAGAGTTAAATTAAACAATGTGAAAAAATCATTATACTGGATATTGTGTATCATGAGAGCGGTGAAATTGCAGCATATGTGAATATATTCAGAAAACTTTTTTGCTAGCTTACTGGTTTCGTGACAGGAGTCCATTGACAATTAGTATTTCGCATATCTGCAGATATTTTCCACACAGATGTTTTCTTTTTATTAAGTGTGAATTTTTACCAACTCATTCAGTTCTGTTCTTTCCATTTCGCTATTAATTGCATATCTATCTCCCAAAAGGATACTAAATACAAATGTTTGGCTTTTCATGACATTGCAAACTAATAATTAAAAAGCACCAAATGAGACTGCTTGTCAATAAATGTTTTAAATCAGAACAGCTCTCTTTTAGAGCTGTAATCTGGGTTTCTATTTATTAGTACTTGAAATTAATGTTTTACTTAAAATTACTGCTGGCATCTGAGTGTGCATGTGTATATTCACCCACACCCACACATGCCAAAAGACAAACAACAGGCCAAAAGAATACTTTGGTAGAACTACTGCAACTCAAAGATTAGACAGGGCTCTGTGATCCAGCAGGAAATGGTTCATTTTCTGCTTCCTCACTCATTGCGTCATATCAGACCTGAGAGATTTACCCAGTTTTCTCGCGATATTCAGCGGAAACCATGGGTCCTGTTCTACACTGTGCCCTGAAATACACTGCATGTAGAGGTTGTAGTTCAGAAAAAAATGAACAATTATCAGCTAGATTTCATATTTCATAATTTACATACAATGTTCTCCATTCTAAGGGACAGAATAATAAAGCAACCATCCGATACACCGATGTACTATTCGACTTGCATACCTTGTTTGACTCATCAGTACGCAAGTTACTCAATTAATTTAGCTAAATAATTAAGTGACCTAGTGGTGAAATTTAACAAATACATGGAATGGCTGAGGTGCCCCTGAGGACAGGTTTGGCAACTGAAGCGGTGTTCATCTAGACATCCAACTAGATATCAGTAACGTTTTGGTGAAAAGAAATTCGTATTAGATTTTATTGTGTTAATAATTAGGTTAATTGCATATTCTAATGCTAAAATGTTTTTTTACATGAACAATTGTTCAATTACTGCCCAGTTAAGCTTTAAACATTTTCTTTGACTGCATACTGTACATTACATGTGTACACAGTATCCATATGCACACACGAAACAATTTATGACTTTCCAAATACAAGCCAATTTACTCAAGTTTCTATGTACTGTAAGAAAAGAAAAACTGGGTTTGTAATAACGTTGAAAACGTTTGTCAGGAATGAATCACATTTCGCGACCAGTTAAAATGCAAAATATGCAGTGACAAAGAGAATCGTAAAAGAGACGTGTGACCCTGCATAGGACAACTGGGTATAGATGACTGAACAAGGCCTTCATTAACCATTGAAAACTTCGCCTGAATTGTTGGATGTTTCAGACAAGAATGTGGTCTCAAGGTGATAGAAGAGGGGCCAAAACATGGTGCATTCTACTGGACTTTGTACGAGCTTTACCATATCAGGTACCATATCAGAGGCCAATAGAAAACAAGCCTATTCTTTCATGTAGGTTAGCTTCCTGGATTTGTCTCATTGCTCTGCAGTAATGTGCTCTCAAATCAAATCAATTCTCCATCAATGTCATTACTGAACTAGGAATTATAGGAGATTGATGACAGGAGCACTCGATCATTCCAGATTGGATTATTTTTTCTTTTTTCAAGAGTATTTCAGGCCACTAGACTGTCAGTGTGTGGATGGTTGTGGGATCAGAAGTTCGACCGTGCTCTAAGAATCCGCCCAATGAGTACCTGGAGGGAATGAGGGAATGAGTTAGGCATCAGTGGCCGTAAACTTCACCATGTTCCTCACCATATTTGGGGAGCGGCTCAAAGGCCATTAGTCCATGAGATGGAAATTCTCAATGCCTTTGCATGCTTGGATGAGAAGGACACTGGCATGATGGGAGTGAAGTACTGCCAAATACACCTTCAAACAAACCCTATGCAGTGTACCTAATTCCAGCTGATGAATATTTTATTATTTTGTGACAGTTTTTTGGATGCAATATCTGAAGAGATGTAAAGCGCTTGCAGATCTTTTTCTGTCATTTTGAGCAGCATCAGCTGATTAAAGTTTTACTATCGTAGCAGAATCAAGGCCTTATAACAAAAATATTACTACGGGGGAGACTGAATTGAAGCACCGTCAGAGTAAATAAATGGATAGAAATAAAGCATGTTAAGCACCTCTACTGACTTGCAGGGTTAACCAAAGAATATTAGCATATTAGGTTCACAAGAAGGTTTTGCTTGATACCATGGTGATGCTTTCACCAACAAGGAGGTGGACGAGCTCTTCCATGAAGTGCCCATCAACAAGAAGTGCAACTTCAAGTACACAGAATTCAAGCATTGCATCAAGGACAAAGATAGCAGATAGAACTGTTTTCTGATTCACAGCTGCTGCCATTTCCCCGTCCGACTTCCTGTCCAGGCGGCAGCCATCACAAACAAAGCAGATGTTCAACACTGGACACTGCAGATGTTCTCAAAGTCATCAACCCATTGACCCACCTGAGATTTAAACCAATTAAATGCTAGCGTCATTACCACAAATTTATTCTATTCATAATAATGCCATACTATTGCATCGTGTATACAATTTGATTTCCTTTGAGACATTTTAAAATGAAACAGGATGATGCAAAATTGCAAGGCCCCCCCACAGTGACGCAAGCTCCTTTGTAAAGGTTACAGTGCCTGACAAAAATCTTGTCACTTAACCAAGTTGTAGGAACAACACATAATTTGACCTGTAGTTAATCAGTTGGAATCAGAAATGGCTTGCAAGAAAGGCAAAGCCCTCTAGATTATGCTTATTATACCAAAATAAAGTTTTGCATCATTCTTTGAGTTTTGTCGTGTAATTAGGACAGAAAGCTCAACTTTTGCTCAACTTTCAGCAAAACATGCTACAGGGGTGGGAAATCTTATCCACAGAGGGCCGGTGTGTATGCAGGTTTTTGGGATAACCTGTAGGTCAGCTGTTCAAACCCAAGTGTGAGGACTCGTCAGCCAAGCCATCCTCTAATTAGTGACTTAATTAGGGAGTCGCAGCAGAAACCTGCATACACACTGGCCCTTTGCGGATAAGATTGGCTACAATACCGTCAGAATATAAAGTCATGGTGTCTTGGAAAAAAGAATTAATAGCATGCATGACTTCCATGAGATTGGAGGACCATACGTCTTGGCAATGACTGAAATAACTTGTTGATGAAATCATCTGGAATGGCAAAGGAAGCAGTCTTGCAGGACTCCCAGAGTGCGTCGACGTTCTTTGGCTTCGTCTTCCAAGCCTCCTCCTTCATCTTACCCCAGACATGCTCAGTGATGTTCATGTCTGGTGACTGGGCTGACCAATCCTGGAGCACGTTGATCCTCTTCAGTTTCAGGAACGTCAATGTGGAGGCTGAAGTATGAGAAGGAGCTCCATCCTGCTGCAGAATTTGTCCTCTCTTATGGTTTGGAATGTAACAGGCAGCATTAATGTCTTGATACTTCAGGCTGTTGATGTTTCCATCCACTCTGCAGATCTCGGACACCCCCATACTGGATGTAACCCCAAACCATGATTTTTCCTCCACCAAACTTGACTATTTTCTGGGTGAATCTTGAGTCCATGCGGGTTCCAACAGGTCTCCTGCAGTATTTGCGGCATTTGGTATGCCGTTCAATGGATGATTTGTCAGAAAAATCAACCTGCTACCATTTTGACACCGTTCATCATTGCCGCAAGCTGTGGGCCTTGGCTCGGGCTTTTTTTGTGGTGTCCTCCTTAACGCTGGTTTCTGAGCACTAATTCGGCCACGAAGACCACTGCGTGCGAGAATTCGAGAAACTGCTCTTGTAGACACCGCGGTTCCTGGTGACCAGTTCTGAAGCAGCTCTGCTGCAGTTGAAAAAGGGTTGGCCCTGGACTGTCAAAGCAACAAACGGTCCTCTCGAAGAGTAGTCTTACGGGGTCTTCCTGACCTGGGCTTGTCATGAACATCACGTTTCTTCATATCTTTTTTTTTTTTAAATCCACTCCACTTGACGTTTGGATACATTAACGATGTCTGCCACCTCAGCAGCAGACTTGGTCTTCAAGTGTTTGATGATCAGCACTTTGGTCTGTGGTTGAATCTTTGGCATGTTGTCAGAAGTCCGGTTACACTTCAAATGAAGGTCTGGTGTGATGGGGTTGTTTTTATACACGCCTAGGATTATGTTAATTACAGTATTTGTCACAGGTGAACATTTAATCTGTGATTGGTTGAATCATTAAAAGACATAAGACTTTTGTCCTTGTTAGAAATAGTTATATGCCTTTTTAAGTTACTATGTCCATAAATGACAAGACTTTTGTCAAAGCCATTATATATATAAAAAAAAATAAAAGCCAAAACCAGACACATAAAAAAAACAAAGGAGACAAAGCCTCTGACCCTTAACATTAAATGTTAGATGCACCATTTACCTTTGTTAAATATTCATAAGGTGTATCATATGAACTTTTATAGCCTTACCATAAAGACAAATTACACACTGGACACTGAGCGAGACAGATGTGCGAGCCCAGACACCTTGTGGCCTCCCCATTTTATGTGGGCCCCAGTGCGGACGCACTGCCTGTAATTCTGCCAGTGCCCTGACAGCTGTTTACACAAACAGACTGAATGCTAATTGCCGGTCACCAGTTCCCATCCTGTTGCTGCACTCCCCAACTCACCATTGCCGGAGAGATACCCTTTAAGGACCAAAGGAAACCACAGCTTCAAAGAGGTATTCAGCCTCATTCTACCTTCATCCCATAGACTAATTTTTAAGTGCACATTTATAAACAATAAATAGAATCCATCCAAACTTTTTAACCTTGATCAATTGTTGCTGTATGCTTTGAAAAATCATAGCCAAGACTGGCACTTTTCTGACAAACTATCTTAAAACAGAGCAATGGGCGGCAGCACGACAGTGGCTTGGCAGACGAGCTGCTCACCATTGTTTCAAAGTGAAACTGCAGCTCACAGGTGGCCACCACCAAGTCACCAGGGTAAAGTCACCATTCTACGACCATTAACCATCAAAAACACTGGGAAAAGGTAAATAAAAAGGCGCTGAACAAAGATTGTATGAAAGAAAGAAAAAAAAACTTTTATTCTCTGAAATACAAAAGACATTTAAAGTTAAGGCTACAAATGAATGGTTTTAATCTGTTTTGTCCCATATATATTGCACAGACTATCCAACTGTATATGTGAATAAAGTGTGTCTTTGAATAAGCCCAGGGTAAAGGCACAACTGCTAATTCATAACAAAAGCACCATCTTTTGGCCAAAAAAAAAAAAAAAGTGTACACGTGAAATTTTTGCCTGCATGCGTGTCATTGGTGGGGAAGCTCACAGATGGCTGAAGGTCACACTGGAAGCTTTCATCACAGCATGTGGCGCAGACTCCCTCCATCCACTCTTCACGGTTCATTGCAGAATACATGCAGTTATACGTCTTCTTCCATCAGCCGGTTTAGTAACAAACCACATCCTTTGCAGTAGCCTTGGTTTTACAATGTGTCAATCTTTGACAGTGAACATATATATTGACGACGAATAAACTTGGCATGGTGTAGCACTGAAGATCTTCGTAAAAAAAAATCAGATATTACCGCAATCCTCTAGTACTTCTGTCGTTACCGTCTTCCATTAACCAGGAGGAGGCTTATGGATGTTTCCACTACAGTGGCTTGTCTGTGCGCCGAACATCACGAACGAACCGCGAGGGAAACGCGGCAGGGGGGGCTACCCCAGACGCGTAGCACTTCAGGAAAGGCAAAGCAGCAATGGTTGGTGCCAACAGAAGCAGCAGATCAGATTTGCTCTCATGCAAATGCATTTCCCCATTCTGTACTGTCCTCAAATCAGAAAGCAGTAAAGAGCTAAGCTTTTCTAATAACAGACCAGACAAACGGCTAACTTAATAATGTGGCAGGACCCCACATTATTTAAAAAAAATTAATGATAAGGTTCGACAGAATCAATCAGATACAAGAGACAACTGAAGAGACAATGCCAAGAGACTGACAGAAAAACGTTTTTGGCGCAAACCACAGTCATGTGACACTGAGGTACACGTTGTACAGAAAAAGACCGCAAGCGACTGAAGTGACCAGAACGTACTGGACACAGTATAAAATGGCTCAATTTCATTTTCAGAAGCACCACCAAATAGCATGAATATCCAAACCCGGCGCTGAGAAAATCACGGATTTTGTTTTTTTAAAGTGCATATGAAAACGACACAAAAGCTCATGGGTTTTGCTCCTGTGATTGTAAGGAAAGAACATTTTTGCCAGTGAAGTGGGAGGTAAAAATCTGAGGAATCCATCCAAAAGAGCCAAAAACACTACATTCAAATCTGTGGCACATTTGTGATACAACTGAATTATTTTGCCATTCTGTCACACTCTTGTGTTGGAGGCAGAGCCCAGCTTCATCCTGGTAATCCTCCCACCCTGGGGCCTCTCACAGACAGAAAGGAAGAAAAAAAAAAAAAAACCCACACACCTTCCAGCATCTACTTTACAAAATTCACACCCTTCACACTTCAGTTAGAACATTTCCAGGATGCGGTTTTACAGTGTCAAAAATAGTCCCTTTCCTGTCAAATAACCTTAAAAAAAAAAAAAAGTAAATTGTGATAAAATGTTCCAGAGCACCTGTAAACACACCACCCATTTTCAGCTGTGGGGGGGGGGGAGGGCACAGAGGTTTTCCGTTTATCAGCAAAAGCAGGGGTCTTGCCAATTCTGATACCATGAGACCGAGCTGAAAAGTCTGAGGGAAAAGGTGCAAGACGTAAAGGAAAAAGCCAGGCCTAGTTGACAGCCTCCTGCACAGGGAGCCGCGTATGAGTGGAGCCCCAGGCACAGGCCATGGAGCCGCCCGGGGCCGGCGGGCGAGGCTCTCCACACATCACGCTCCACGCTGCAGGCTCGTAAACACCACCCTCCGCTCCTGGAATAGCTAGCTGGGGCCCAGGGGCCGGGCACTCGCTCTTCTCCTCCAGTGAGCTGCCAGTTCCATCGGCAGCGGTGGTAACGGTGATGGGGCCCGTACTGCCGGCCCCTTCCCTCTGCTGAAGCTCCAGCTCTGCTGCTCTTTGAAGGGCGGCATCCACCAACAAGCGGAGGTCACTGAAGTCCTGTGGGCGGGGCTCAGGCGGCGTGGGCGGTGGGGTGTTGAACAGGCCACCCCCCAACACTGGGCTCACCCGGGCCTCCGCAGAAGCGCCGCCAGCCACGTGTCCCCGCGTGTCCGACTGCGCCGGTGCAGCAAGACTGGCCCCCGCTAAGATGGCCGCGGCCGTACTGCCCAGCAGGCCGAGGTCCAGTGCAGGGGCCGGTCGGATCACGGAGGGCCGCAGCAGGGGGAGCGATGGGGGTCTCTCTTCTGGGGACTGCTGCACCGCTGACGCTCTCGCCTCGGCCTTCCCAGTCCGTCTGGAGATGGTGAACTGGTTGGGATCTTTACCATCCTTTCGCAGCATGTCTGGGAGTAACCTCCTCCTGGCGTTTATAAACCAGTTACAGATCTGAAGATGGAGATGAAAATTGTTAGATATGGGGGGGGTGCGGGGGGGGTCCCAGTGCTAGACAAGAGGTTAAATCGCTGATTCTTTGAAGTTTCCATTTCAAAACCAAAAAAAAAAAATCGGCGAAAACAAAAACAGCAGCACTTGTTGGTTCCTTTTTTAAAATCAGAACAGAGGAGAAAAAAGAAAAAAAAAAAAAAAAACACGGGAAAAGAACCCAGACTTCATGACTTGGATTTCTGTATTAAAACCAAATAGGTAAACAAAAAATTGGTTAATTTCATATTTGTGATATTCACGGAAATTTCAGGGGAAGCAGGACAATATCGCATAAAACAAATACTGTGCAGTTTGGAAACACCTACTCATAGATGGTTTATTAGTGCTATTCTCTACACTTTAGGATAATGGTAAAGACACCACAACTATAAAATAGCATAAACCTGCTGGAGAGGGGAAAAAAAAAAAATACAACCAAGACCAGCAACCAGACCTGGTTACCAGAATAATGCATGTGGTTATACAGCATCTGTTGGGTTTGGGTGCTGGTGAACCAGCATCATTAAGGAAACATTGCCGGTGGACCAGAGTGAAAAAAAGACTGCGCACTGTAAGTTCGAACTGTGGTTTACCCTACGAGATTTTTGCGTTGCCAATGCAGGACCCAGTTTTGTTGTGCAGTGAGAAAGCAACACACCAAAGTAAGCCAGCTTTCAAAGCTCCCGATCGAAACCGCTTAGGGGCTTGTAACCAGGGACCTAAGGAGCGACTCTCTTTAACAAACACCTCTGGCCTGTACTATAAAGCGGGGTTACTGGCTTAAATCGGGGCAACGTGTCAGATTTAAGGTACCACAGTTTAAATGGACTTCATTCACTTTTTGCCCAGACTACCTTAAATCCAACAAGTTACCCTGATAAGCCAGTAACCCCGCTTTGTAGTACCGGAGCCTCATCAGTGCCACTCTGTTGCACGCAATGCTGGTCTATGCTGGTTAGCGCTGGTATAGCTGGGGGACCAGCACAGCTGTGCTGGTCTACCTGCACATAAAGCTGGCCCACCAGCACCAAAACAAATGGCATGCTGGTATAACCAGAACGCATTATGCTGGTCATGCTGATAACCAGCTATGCTCGTCTGTGCTCTTTTTTCTCTATTTTTATAGTCTTAAGGTCTTTATAATTATCCTAAAATGATGAGAGGATAGCGCAAATCACAAAGCTTTCTATGGGTCGGTGTTCCCAGACTTTGGCCGGCACTGTACAATATTAAAATAATGTTTTGTGTTTGCTTGTCCGGCATCCCACAGAATTCCAGTGAACATCACAAAAACAAAACAAAAAGTGATTTTATAGTTTGTGTTTTAAAACAGAAAAAACAAAAAAAAAAAAAATGCTCCCACCCCCCAACCCCCCCACCCCCAATTTGGCTTTGAGACCGAATTCACAGAACGACACAGGGATTACTGTAGCTTTTCGATCGATGCTTCCGTACAGCAAATTTACCTACACAATTTCATACGCAGACTGCAAAGGAACACATACCAATTAAGTTAATGGAAGTGATTGACAATTTATCAGGAGTATTTTCCAAGTAGTTTGTACAGCAACGTTTTCACCAAAGGCATTTCTGCTAACCAGTTGCTTCGGTCTCATTACATTTCAAGATAAAACACACTGTCTAACACTGTTGCAAGAAACAAACCAACCAGATGTAAGGATGCGAGTGCGTGTGTGTGTGTGTAAGATGGGAGGTCTTGAGAAATGTTTCAGCTTGAATAACATGACCCTAATCAGACTATAAGACTGGTTAGTTTTTAACTCTGGTTCTTCTGCTACCCAAGTGTCACATTACACAATGTATAGGTGATGCCCTTTTACCTCCCCCCCCAAGCAGAAATACACATGGCAGCAATTTTGTTTTGAGTACAACTCACACACACACACACACACACACACTTCTTTTGCTATTGCTAGACCACAGTAACAGCAATTGCCTAAGCATCTCAGGCCACTAACAGCTGTGCAGCACAGGCTGGTGCCACAAGGCTCAGTTTAAAACTCCAGTTCTCTGAACCATGGGACTGGTCTCTAGGTCCAAACACCATTAATCAAGCTCCACTCGCGAGGTCTCTCTGATCAAAATAAGCTGCCGGTATAAAAGCACAACCAAAAGTACAGCTGGAAATAGATCCAACTTGACCCCTGACGTACATTTTGATTGAAATATAAAATTGACCACAGACACTGCATTTAAACACAGCGTACATTGTTCTCTGTTTCGCAATCAAAACATTTCGCCATGGATACGTTTGTCCGTATGGACAGGCTGGGATTTTTTGCTTCAACTGAAATTGAAATACCCATGATTAAAATGTGACAAATTCAATCAAACTATACTATATTTAATCTCAAAGTTTGAACTGCTAAAATTAGACTGACCCAGTGGGGAACAAAGCAACTGGGGGGAAAAAAACACACACTGGATATTTACTTAAGCAATTCAAAATGTATATTGGTGAAAAAATACCATTTTTGTTGTGGATATTTCATAAAAACAAAACACTGGTACATTGGCTGGTAACCATCCGTGATGTCGTGAAAGCACAACAGTTCGCTTCGCAAACAAGACTCATTGCTTCAAAATCAAATGAGCAGGAGACAGAGCAGTACAGAGAGAGTCCAGAGAAGAAGAGCAGCACCAACGGGTGACCCAGGGCGTGTACCTGTAGGACCGAGAGACTCGTCTGCCCGGACAGGCTGAGCTTCTCCTGCTCGGACGGGTAGGCGTTGAAGCGGTGTTCGTACAGCCAGCTGCGCAGCACCTGCACGGCCTCCTTCGGGAGGTTCCCCCGACGCCTGCGTTTTGCAGATCGATGCGACAGGTCCAGGGGGGAGCTGCAGCTGCCGGCGTCGTCCTCACAGGTGTCGCTGTCTGACACCACAGAGGAGTCGGCGTCCTCCAGGGCTGAAAAACACACTCCTCAGCAACACCTTCCCACCACTGAACTCCACAAATTCATTATGGGATTTATCAGAAGTTACTTTACAAATATTTCGGGGGGGGGGGGGGGGGACAACGGCTTTTGCAAAAAAAAAAAAAAAAAAACATTACACTAATAAAACCCGCAACTCCCTAAATACGGCTGAAAATTGAGGTAGAAATAGCAGCAAATGTAGCATCTCGCATCATTCGCCTTTGGGCGACCAAGCCACTTAAAATCGACATGAAAACCCAGTGGCAGCATTTAAACGAGCCCGGCGATATACTGTTACACCTACTTTCCTGCGAACAATGGTAACTGGAAAAGGCCTCCAACAATATACTGTCGGAATTTAATAAAACCTCAACTAGACACATACCAGCCAGACGCACACCCAAGGCCAAAACGGCACCTTATAAAACATGTGCTGTTCTGCTGTGATAAACCGCCAGTGGGGGGGGGGCTGATATGAAGGCATTTAAACGTGCACGCCAAGCCATGACTACACGAGCTCGCGGTTCACTGTACAGATGGGACCGTGACCCAGCCCCCCCCCCCCACCTTCCCTCCCCCGTGAAATCCGAGCTGGCGATCGGGCCGGGATGAGGGGATCCATCAGCGCCGCCCTGACTCGCGCACAATGCGCATCGGCGGCTCGAGGCGGCGGGGGATCCGCGCACGTTCCGCACGGCCGCGCGCGCTTCCGCTCCCCTGGCCCTCGAGGGCAGGTAAAAGCCCAAGCAGGACAATTTCTCACCCCACCCCCCAAGATATAGCTGAATAGTGTGGATGTTTTGAGTTGGCGACCGGAAAACAACTCAAGAAAGCGCAGATATTGACTCGACTGCGTCAAAACTGCTGGGTACTAAAAATAGCCACACAACTGAATTAGCTCAACCGTCAGAAACATTAATGCAGAGTGACAGAAAATTAAAATAACTCATTATATAGGTTACCGACAATGGGGAGGGAAAAACTGCCTGGGAAAATAGTGCAATTCCTATAAAACGGAGATAATATACCTTAAGGGGGGCAACCCCATTCCCAGTTCAGATTCCAATATGACTACCGTAAGAATGCATCACTAATTGTCCATAGAACACACACAGCTTTTATTACAAAAAGATGTCTATTTAAAAGCAGTGTCGAAATGATGCTCATAGAAAACTGCACACCTCAAGCTCGAAAAAAATAGTGAAAACAAAAACACAACTCATGTGTTACCAATAAGTAATACGGGCAACTTCTGCTAAAAGAATGACAGAAAAACAGCGTACATTTAACAGGTGGACGCGTCCCACTTTCGGAAAAATAGCCGACTGGCTTTTTGTGGAGACGGAAAAAAAAGTTTAAGCAGAAGCCACTTGGACTCCATAGTTTGTTGGGGGTAGATCGGGTGGAATTCTACCCCCCCGCCGATGATCTGCGTCAGTGGTCTCGCTGTTTCAAGGCTAAAGCTATACAAAGGAAATCAGTGCAACTAGCAGGAATTTATTATATGAACGATAAAGCAGAGAACCAAATGTGCAATTCCTACACCGCTACTCCGGCCCCTAACCCCCAAAACTACTCGGCCGCTCCGCCAGATGAACACCACGCTTGCTTCCCAAATAACTGTCCCTCCAAATTCAAACACAAACACACGCTGCATTTGCTCGCAACAAAAAGCCGCATTCCTGTTAAAACCAATAGCGGGCCACTCTCGCCGTTAAGTTCACAGAGATCGCGATTTAACGTGCGAACACCGTGCATTGCGAATGTATTGAAGGAAATAAACCCACCTCTCTTGAAACGCTTCATTCTTTGTGATGGCCGAAGGGTTGTTTGCTAGCTGGTTGAATGTTTGAAGTTTCTTGCACAGAATTCGTGCTTCTCAGACCGGATGGTTTCTTAAGCTCACAGGGTATCCCACGCGACGTTTTCGCTATTTTCAAGCACCAAATTATCTTTCCTTTAAATTTCTTTTGAGGAGAACGCCCTTTTCTACCAACTTGTAAAAACAAAACCACGCTTTGTCAATCACGGCAAGCCTTTTCCACCATCAGATCACTACCTGCAGGCTGCAGCACCATCTCTTGCCTCAGTTTACCAATCTGACAGCCAGGCCAGGGCCGGACAAACCCCTCCCCCACTGCCTGCGCGGGCCAATCACAGCATCGCATGCTTCTCCACAACCCGTGCTGCTATAGAGTGACAGACAATCAAATCACTTAATTTATACGCCAGGAAGCGCCAGATTCACTGGAGCCGAGGCAGTGCAGTTAGTTTAGGTTACTCGTGGACTGTGCACAGCGAAGATGTGATGTCTGATGTGATGGTGGCAGTTCCAGATCTCTGTAATAGAGTAGTGCAGAGTTCAAGTAGTTAAGGATCTGTCTCCCTGTCTGGAAAGTTATGGTTTAAAATTTTGTAATATAATATAATAATATAAGTTTATACAGTACAGGCCAAAAGTTTGGACACACCTTCTCATTCAATGTGTTTTCTTTATTTTCATGACCATTTATTGGTAGATTCTCACTGAAGGCATCAAAACTATGAATGAACACATGTGGAGTTATGTACTTAACAAAGAAAGGTGAAATAACTGAAAACATGTTTTATATTCTAGTTTCTTCACAAAGAATAATGAAAACACATCGAATGAGAAGGTGTGTCCAAACCTTTGGCCTGTACGGTATGTGTGCTTATCTCCAGCAGCTCCAGGAGTTCACTAACCCGCATGTATGCGTACATTTGTGGCTCTCTTTGAAAGCAAGATGGGGAAAATGAACAATGCCAAATTTCCACATAAGAATAGATAAAGTACTCCTGCTTGCTATATATAGCATGCGCTCACTGAGCACTCTATTAGGGACACCTTTGGAGATGCCTATTCATGTAATTATATAATTAACAATCACGTGGCAGCAGCGTGTAACATTAAGTAGATGAGTTAGGAGCTTCAGTTAATGTTCATATCAAACACTTGACCTGAATAATTTAATAATTTTGACTGTGGCGTGATTGTTGGTGGGCCGGTTTGAATATTTCTGTAACTCCTGAGGTTTTCATGCACTCTACTCTCTAGAGTTTACTCAGAATGGTGCAAATATATATATATATAAACATCCAGTGAGCAGCAGTTGATGAGAGAGGTCAGAGGAGAGTGGTTCAAGCTGACTGAAAGGCTATGGAAACTCAGAAAAACACCCTGTACAACTGCAGTGAGCAGGAAAGCATCTCAGGACACACAACGCATCAAACCTAGAGGCGGATGGGCTACAACAGCAGAAGATGTTGGGTTCCACTCCTGTCAGCCAAAAACAGAAACCTGAGGCTGCAGTGGGCACAGGCTCACCAGAACTGGACAGCTGAAAAATGGAAAAATGCAGCCTGATCCGGTGAAGAATCTTGTCAATAGCATGAGTCCATGGACCCAACATGCCTTCTGTGAACAGTCCAGGCTGGTGGTGCTGGTGGGGAATGTTTTCTCTGCACATTCTGGCCTCATTAATACCAATCGCTCACAGCTTCAATGCCACAGCCTATTTGAGTATTGCTGCTGACCATGTGACCAATGTCCCTTCATGACCACAATTTATGCATCTTCTAATGGCTACTTTCCGCACCATGATCCATGATGCCACAAAGCAAAATTCATCATTCATCTCAAACTGGTTTCATGAACATGCCAACGAGTTCAGTGTTCTGCACCAAGATGCACACCTTTGGGATGTGGTAATATGGGAGATTGGCGGCATGGATGTGCAGCTGACAAATCTGCAGAATGCGGGCGACGAAATCATATCGACGTGGAGCAGAATCTCAAAGGGACGTTTCCATCGTCTTGTGAAATCTACGCCATGAAGATCTGAGGATCTTGAGAGCAAAAGGAGGCCCTAGCTACCTAGTATCAGTATAGTGTTCCTGAAGAAGTGCTCAGTGACTGCACATTATAAGTTTGAAAAGTGACAACACTAACTTCTCCTATTTGGAGGTACCTACTTGTATTTATCAACTGTCTCTCATTTTGTCAGCTTAATCCTTTGCTGCATTTGAGCTGGAGGGTTTGGTTTTACTTTTGAGAAAAACTTCACAAGAGCCACAGCCTTGATCTGATTAGTCAAGGTATAGGAAATAAAAGCAATTTACACCGCAGTGGTGGGGGGTCTGTGGCATGCTGAAGCATTCGCACGTGGCCGTGGTCTCTGTCTCGGCCCTTTCAAATGTTAAGTGCTTCCATTGGACTAATTAACACTTGCCATTCTTCTCTGACTGCAAACAATGTCTCTGGTTATACCACAAATCACCTGCACTGTAAATGAATGGATCACAGCTCTTCCACTTTTACCATAAACAACAAAGTGTGTGCTGTTTGTACATGACAATAGGATTTTTCAGGAAACTTTACATTCCACAAATGCATCCTGGAAAATAATGGCTAGTTAACTAAATATAGTCAAAAAGATAAAAAGCTATTTTTTGTTATGTCACTCACTTTTCTGACACATTCACAGAAAACATCTTTAGGGGTGATACTTTATTTTTTCCCGAATCGCAGCGTAGTTAACAAAACAGAGACCGTTTATTTCACAAAGTTTATTATTTCAGAACCTAGCCTCATAGCTTTCATTTGGCCCTTTGTAACTTTATAAATAATATCTAGACAGACCCTTAGAAGCAGAAGATTTTGTGTTTCATATCGCAAAAACAGTTTTGCCACACAACCCCCTCAGAAGAATCTGAAAGGAAGATATTCAGAGGCATTGAATAGTGATTTCATTTTATGTGACAACATAATTTGGAGTTCTATAAACAGACCATTTAAACATCATTTGAAACTAATTCAGATATTATGAATGACATCCATAAAATTTAATTTTGAACATATTGCCATATAATTCCATCAGCACATGTCAGTTTTTTAATACACCATTCAAAAGCCCAGTAAGACCATTTTATTCAGGTCATTACATTTCAAAATATACAGAGGCCTTTGTCCGTATGATGCTGTGGATTTTCATATATATAAAAAAGAAAAGTAAAAATTCTTAAAACAAATCAATAACGACATAAACTCTTAGGAACAACCCTGAATATATTTGGTGGATAATTGTAAATTCAAAATATTTAATTCACTGGAAAGTGAATTTTTTTAAATGTAAGTATAAACAATCCTTTATGAAAAGGAATATTTGATGCTCCATACATTGTTAACCATAGTTCAACAAGCGAATAGGTTCAGTGATGCGGAACACTAAGACTGGACCAAGTCTAGGGAAACTGCACAGCCTGCTGCTCTGCCTAACAGACTGATCACACTGATGTAATGTGACGTGGGCCGCACTGCATACAGCCAGCGCCTCAATGCCAGCCTTTGCAGTTCGAATAATGAAAACGAAGGCCTAGTTTGTGAGCGATCGGAAAATGAAATTACACGCAGGCCCGCAACATGTAGACGCACGTCCTAAAAATATTGTTTTTTTTTTTACTCGCTTTTGTCGACACAAACTGGTTGACAGCTGTGCCAGTGTCAAGATGTATAAGCACCTGTTTGCACCTAAAGAGATGCCTGCTTGGTTGACAGCGTGCTGAAATGAGGTCGAGGAACTGGACCCAAACATTTCAGTGCATGTCCAGCTGGATAAATAAATATGCAATAATAATAATAATAATAATAATAACAATAATCAGACTAATTAAAGAATTAATTAGAGCCCACAATTGGGCAGGTTCTGTGGAGACATAGAATGTTGAAGACGCGCATTTATGTCAAAGCGAGATGTCACGTGAGACTTAACACTTATGAAAGGTAAGCACCCAAATGGCTGTATGCTTGGCCATCCAAGCTGTGAAGAACAGTGAAGCAGTTCTTCACAGAGCAATGACACCATGCAGCAATCCTAGGGGCAGAGGTGCCTGTATACTAGCAGTGAAGTATGTTTGCAAAGACCAGGCAAATTCATTTCCCAGCAACAGTTATTAGTATAAACTGCTGTCCCTTCACCTTGTATGGCGCGGGTCTGTAATAGGGGCTAATCGAAGTAGAAGACGATAATTTGAGAAGTGAGTAACTCGGGAGACTAATAGAATCACGTCCAATTGCTGATACTCGTGTTATAGGTCTTGACCTACACGTCAGTGAGAAACACTGATGTTACATCTGACTGTAGACCTCTTAATTTATAGCTGCCGTTGTCCCTGAATAGCTAAGGCATGGAAACATACAAAAAGAATTCTGGGAGCAGAATTAATTAAAGTGGAGTGGATTCAAGACTTCATACACAGGTCACTATAGAAAAGGACCATGTGAAAATGTGGTGTTTTTCTGTTTTGATTGTCATTTGTAGACACTGCCCTCACGTGAAGGTGAAGGTGAAGCTCACTTTACAGGTAACCGTGCAGAGCAGCCTTATGGTTTGGCATTGTAAGCACCCCAAAGATGGGTCATATATAAGGGGGCTGTGGCAGAGCTTAAACAAAGTAAGTCTAGCTGTCCTCTCAGCTCTCACAAGACCTGGAAGCACACAAACTAAACAGGAGATGTGAGCAGGATGCCAAAGACGTGGAAAGGGCCGCTGTTTTCGCAGCCTTTGGCGCTCGGCAGAGTGAAGTACGACGGTGCACAAGCTAGCGACAAAGACGCAAAAGGCAGAGGATAAAGGTACTGGGATCCAAAGGCTTCAAAGACACGATGCATTATAAATTCTAGCGTATTTCACTAAATTCGGAGCCACATTTTTAAGCCTAAAAACTGGTTCCTTTACACTAGATTCCAAAAAAACCTCCGATTTAGTACATGTAATAGAATTCATGGATAACCTCCAGTCAGTAAAATATGTGCTTGTTTTGAAAAATAAATTTATTTTAATAAACTTTCATTTTTTTTTTTGCTACTGTAAGGTGAGTGTGTTGCATCCTCACTGTCTCACATAGGCACACAGAAGGAGAAAAAGTCACAGACAGAGAGACAGACATAAACAGAGTATGGAAATGGCACTTGCAAAGATCCGCCCCAGGGCTGCAACGAGAAAGTTCAGCCAATAAGCTGGTATAGAATAGTGATACTTTATTCATCCTCATGTGGAAATTGTGTTTTCGCCTACGCAATCTTACTCTCTCTGAGAGGCACAGCCAGCGAGCTCACGGGTCACAGCGCAGGTTCAGCCAGTGTGCAGTGCCACTGGGAGGGTAAGGTCCTCCCTCAAGTGCCCAACGGCGGCATCAGTCCATCGGCCCTGGGATTCAGACCAATGACCTGAGTGCGGCCACAGGGCCGAACCCGCTGGGCCGCACACTCCGTGGGCTCAGGTTAGCCAGCTCAAAACCAGATTATAGTCTGGGAGGAAAACTTTTACAATCTACTGACACAGTGATTGTCAGAAGCTACCCGATCTGTTTCTATCCTGTGAAACAGGGTTCAGGAGGGTCATCTGCATCAGAGACATCTCCACCTCTCCCAGAGGCCAGAGGCCTTAGCCCTTCAATACCGAGGGCATAAAGGTCTTTGGTGGCACAAATGGGCTCATAATGCCGTCTTGCGATTTGATAGTTGCAAAAAAACCTAAAAGGAAAACAAAGGACGCTTTCATCCTGCGCATTAACCACTTGTCTGTCATAACAAATGGATCCTCGGTCAGCATCGTGGATCGGAATCGCTTCTCACTGAAACCCCCCCGTCATTTGCAGCTTCATGAATTGAGACAGCTAGAGAATGGTTTGTCTGCATAGATGTTTCCAAAAATACTCTATTTTACAGTCGCATATCAATTTCACACATCTTCAATTTAAATGTCTGTTAGGATTTTGTGTGCTCTCCGTCCCAGATAATGTGATATGACCATCTCCATACATATTGCAAAGAGCTTTCTCTTTCAGACCTTTCAACAGGACCTCAGCAAACCTTTACTTACAGACCCGAAGGTTGTACCATATCTTGACTCCACATATAGTTGTTTAGATTCTGTGTTTCTTCACCAAAGCACCCTAGATTACCAACACCAGTGTTAGGTATGCTTATTTATAACAATTATGATAAATAATAATGTTAAATAATAATGATGACAAATGCACAATGAAGGACATTTAATGATTTTAAGACATAAAGGGACATTTTAGCAGTTTGGTTGGTGTATGAAAGAGAAAAAAAATACACCCAAAGTAGACAGTAGACTGCCGACAACTATATGACTCCTTTGGAAACTTCAAACATTCACTCCTGTATTCACCTCAGATCTCAGCACAAGGGTCTGCTGGCCGGAGCAGGGCTGTCTTCATAAGTACCAAGCGCACAAGGAGTGAAGCTAGATCAAGCATCATTGGAAAATGTGCACTTTTTGTAGAACTTTGTATCGCCCTTCATTTATAATTATTCAGAATTGATTACATTAATGTGCAGATTTCGCAGTGGTGCAAAAGCCAAAAGCTGTACATATCAGACATGTTGCTTTTATCGTCCTTTTCACCACACAGGTGTTGCTTCCCGCCGCCGGTTCGGAATCCACCACGCCGCCCGTTTGCCCTTTGAGTACCGGAACGTGAAAATGTACGAACGAGTGACGTTAAATGATGCAAACGACAAGATCAATAGCAAATAATCTCTTTTTGGCAATTTGTAGGGATCATACCAGGCACGCAGCCAGGTGGAAAAACGCCTCTCCCAATTTGCTTCAGGGATCCAACTCTGCTTGGCAACTTTTACCGAGAGGGGGGGCTCCTCTGGCCGACGAAACATGGACTACTCAGGGCTGCCTGACTCCCCACGAAATTTATTTCTGGCTACAGGCCTGGTTTATACTGTATTTTTGTCCCCGTTCTGTTACCTAACCGATAATTTTCCTTGAAAAGCAACCCACTTTGAAGCCTCGGAGACACCAGACCTCACATCACGTACCACAGGCCGAATATTTCCGCTGACGGTTATTCAGTAACTGGTGACAATCACATATAAAGTCTAAAGAAAGATGGAAGGGGAAAACTTCACATCTCACATAACAATAATGGCATTTACAACCAGATTGCCATCAGGAACCTGCAATGTGCTCCGCGTGCAGCAGAACAGTGGCTACTTTAAAGAATTCCCTTGGACACTGACCCCAGTGTGTCCCGGGTCAGTAAGAGCGTTACTGGACAATGCCCTGTCAATCATGTTATGTGAACCACGTAACCGACTTTGTGAATCTAACTCCCAAGTCACATATAATAAACATCATAAATGATATTTAATAATAAACAGATCCATGATAAATGTTAATTAGTCGTCAGGAGGATTACGACTACCTGGATTCACGGGCTAGAGGTAACAGTTAAACTAGCACATCAGCTCAGGTTCTGCCGATTCATGTGGATGATTCTATTGAATTTTAAGTATGCATTGGGGGGGATGGTTAGTTATCACCATCGAAACACCTAAGCACCCAGGTGACATATGGGACAGTATCCATAATGCTACAAGGCCCATTTTATAACCCCACAGAACGTCCGCAGTGTCTTGAGACGTGCGCCTGGCAAAGCTGTGGCTTCCCGTGGATTAAAACGTACCGTCGGATGATCTACCGTCGGAGCAAATATTTTGGCAACGTACTGGAGTGTGTATAATGAACTTTCTCGACCCACTGCGCAGAGCATTAGGATGTTAACACTGGCCCCTCTCTTTGCCAGACCACGGAGTTCATTCAAGCAGAAAGCATTCCGCCACCCAGCACCGAATGAACAGTAAGAAAAACAGAAAGGTCCGAGTGTCACGGGGCTCTCATTTCTGGGCTAGAGATACTATCCTGACAGTCTCCCTCAGGAGGGTCCAGAAGGCTCGTTAAATATCAAATACACAGACACACATGGACAGGTGCTGTCAGGTGTGATGTGCGGGACCTCATATGGTACTAAAAGTTGAGCTCTGTGGAACGATCAGGGAGAAAAGAGGAGGGGGGGGCGGGCACAATTAACAG
>JAODKE010000114.1:23220113-23230729 GCA_026779605.1 Mormyrus hasselquistii
AACAGAGTGGGGGGGGGGGGGTATTCCATACATCCTGTTTCCAGGCTCTCACTCTGGCTGCTGCTGCTTGTCCTGGGCCATCCAGACACAGGCCCCCATTTTTAGAGGGGGAAAAAGAAGCCAAACGGAAGACACTGATTGAGGCACAAAAATGTGCAATACTCTCCCCGCCCATGTGTGCAGCGGAGAGGGGGTGTGAGTGGGGGTGCGGGGGGGTGTGAGTGGCAAGGGGAAAGAAAAGGGCGCCGACACTGCAGTCCAGGTGCTCAAGGACGCTGGCTTTGAAATATTAGAACACGCAAAATTCTGATATAGTTCTTCATTTGTAGTAACAACAACAACAACAACAACATTTATATTTACAACGACGACGGTAATAAAAGTCTTGAGGTTTCCATGGCAGCCATGATGAAGCAGTGCCTTGTGGGACGCTGCCCGTGTTCAGGCCGGTGCTCCATGTGGCGTTCTGGCCTGCCCTTGTGGTTCACAGTCTGCTGGGGTTCTGTCAGAGTGGCCATAGGGGTATCTGTGGGGGGCACGTTTCGTTTGCTTGTCACACCCTCCCAACGCCTCTCGCTTTCAGAGGCGGGTCTGTGCCTCGGGCACGTAAATCTCGATGCTGTCGGCACTCTCCGTGGCGGAGTTCTGACGCACAGATGCCGCCCGCTTGGCGGCCATTAACCGTTTGCGGGCTTCCTGCCGCTGCTTGTCCGCCGAGTCGCCGCCGCCGCCGCCTCCGCCGCCTCCGCCGCCCCCACCCTTCTCCCAGTTTGCTGCCAGCTTCGCCTTGCTGGGCTTCTTTGGCACTGGAGGGGGCTGCTTCTTATCCTACTAAACAGGCAAAGGGCATCGTGCCAGGGTTAGCGTGGGGTGGGGTTGAAGCCTTCACCCATTTAAAGGGGTCCAGGGGGATGTATTGGCTGATTTTGATTAATGGGAAGGTTACAACCCCGCCCCCCCTTCATAATTTATACCCATGGCTCCAGGAGGGCTGACTATGCTCTGCGACCCACTAACTCACCTGTATATATGTCCGTCTCTCTTATGGAGAGGATGGAATATGCAAAAACCATCCAATTTCTCCATAGGGATGAATAAGCCGTCGCAATTACTCTAATATTAAAAGTTCTGAGAGGCCCGATGGGCAACGGTAAAGGTACCTTTTTGTCTGGCGAGTCGGAAAGCTGCCAGTCGTTGGACTTGAGGTGGTAAAGCTCATCAAACTTCATGCTGATGTCCTCAATGGAGAGCTGCAGCAGGTCCCAGAAGCCAGCCAGGTCCTGGGCAGTTGGCCGTGGGTTGGCATCCACATTCTTGAAGGTCACAAAGCAGGGACAAGGTTATTTAAAACCAAGAGAGCGGTTAGAAAAAAACAAAAATACACCCTCTTTGTCAACTGGATGGAATGCAGACCGATGAACTTAAAATAATTAATTAAAAATTAAAAAAATGAAAATAAAAAACGGCTCATGATCAACGTAAAGGAAAGGGCAGTTTCAGCAAAGTAAATGTGCTTTGAAGACTCAGACACTAGAGGGCGACATTCTACTATTCATATAAAGAAGAAAAAAAAAACATTCTTTGGGGATTGTAGAAAGAGCAACAATAATCAGCAGTATGAGTAAAGAGTGCGTGGAAAAAGTTTAGGAAGGGGGATTGAACTGATAGGGAGTGTCATCCTGGGACAGCTTGCGGGATTCATCAGACACAGCAAGCACTGTGTCAGGAGCAGCTTCTTCCATTCTCATCTTGATTTCATTCAGAAAGTGTCACACACATCTAATTCCAAGAGTTTTCACCAGGCACCAGATTTCAAGCCGACTGCCTCGAATGCCTCAAAATTCTTCCATTGGTCATTGCGGTAAAGATGTCCTTGTCCAATCAGGTGGGTAGGAAAAAAAAAAACTATCACTGAATTTTTCAAGTGATGCTTTTCCTCAAGTGTGCTGTATATGCCGATATTTATCTCATGCTGTTTGCATTGTTTAGCTTGAGTTCCACATTAAGGTTGAGGTTACAATAATGACTAGGCGCTGGATAGTTGGGTAAATATCACACGTCTAATTTTGGTTTCAATGGTTACGTGTCAGGATGGGATTTTGTAGTGCTAATGAGTGTGAGGGTAACACTCTGGCCTCGCGGAAAACACACAGAACGGTCATCATCCCCGCAGAAGCGCCGTCTATGTCCTCTGTGTGGGGAAAGCAGACGGTTACTCACCAAGTTCTGGTCGCAGAGTCCTCGAAACTGCTGGAACTTCTGGGACATGAGAAGCTGGGCGCTACCTACAGCACCGCGTACCCTCCCCAGGACTGCGGGCACAGAGAAACACAGTGGATTAAGGATTAACCTGCAACCATGGAAAGTGTTTTTAGCAGAGCTCTTGGAGGAATGGCAACAAAAATCACTAGTGGAATCTGCGAGACACACAGTCCCGCTCCTCACAGCAGCTGTCTCGCGTACGGCTGTGTCATGTGGGCAAGTGTTTCAGGAAAGCAGCTGCCCCAGCCCCCCCCACCCCCACATCCCTTCCCGGCTCTCAGCAGCTTGCTGGCACAGTCTGGGTGACCCATCCGGGGTCCTAACATATCCAGAGTCTGAGACCATTAGCGTGGAACAGCTGACGAAGATGTGCTATAAGCAGATTAAAAAGTATTTAAAGCTTCTACCATTCTGAGAAAACACTAATTCAATCAGCCTCGATAAGACATTCTTGGGATCACGGCATGAAGAACAGCCACAGCTCAGTATGCAGGTGTGTGACACACTGCGTAATACAGCTGGGTGAATGACAGTCACCCCCCCCCTCACCACCAGCTCCAGCTTAACATGCCCACTGTACTCGCCAGTGCACTCCGAAGTGGATGAAGGGGACAAAAGGAAATGTGATCAGGAGCAGTGACAGTTCCAGTGACGGTTCCTTTAAGACGGCGATTCTCAAAGTGTGGGGCGCAAGAGACCTGGGGGAAAGTCGTACAGAACTGATGTTGAGCATCGGAGTCATTTTCGCAGCGGTACCGTCAGTAACCTGCGCATTCACAGCTACGGGAGCCTCAAAGGGCCAAAAGAGACAGATATTTAACAGGTGTGATAGGAAAAGCAGGTGGTGCCTCTGAGAGGAATGTGCTGAAAACCGGCAAAGAAAGAAGCCGAAAAGGGAATGTAATGAAGCACATCTTGCTCTGGGTTTCACTGTTAATGTGGTAGGAGATTAGGAGGGACCTGTTCGTATTTAATGTTTGAAAACGGCTGACAGTATGAAACGCAACAGATTAAACTCACAAAATGCCTCGTTCGCCCCTCTTCACAAGTTGCGGCATTTGTTCTTATTTATAGACTGAATTTTATTGTTGTATTTCTAGAAAAGTGCAAATTATGCTTAATTAGCCTTTTTTTTTTGAAAAGACAGACTACTGAAGCAGTGTGGTGACAAATGTCACAGAAAGTTGTTTGAAGTGAAAGCTGTGTTTTTGCTTAACAGAGGTTACTGAAGAAATTAATGTTAATGAGTTTGATTTTATCTAAATAAAGTTACACCTCGGCTTTTCGGTCATTGTTTTGTTGAGGTGGGGAATGATAGAAAAAGTTTGAGACGCACTGCTTTAAGACAAAGCAGAGGTTCACCAAAAAAGACATTTTAAAAATGTTACATTCATATGACATAAAACATCACACTAAAGAGGCCTTATTATGCTTTTCTGATTCCCCCCCCCCATTCCTTCAGTGTGTTATATAACTTTATGTGCATATAAATGGTCTGCAAAATCTTAGGGGTCAAAGTACAAGCCAAAGGGAGTAACTCTCAGCACAGAAACAACTCTTCTCTGATCTGCCTGAAGCACCTTGTTGAAATTCCAGCCTTTACTTTCCTGCCATGGTAAGGTCACCTTCTAACACAACTCTTGCTGGCTGCCTACCTGCAAGGATCTGTCTGCAGACTAAAACAGGGGTGGAACATGTAAGGCAAGCTGACAAACCAGGAATACTGACCAATCAGAGCACACTGGGCTCATCAGGGATCGAGCTAAAAACTCTAACAAAGCTTTTCATACAGATGGTGAAGAGATGTACAGTGTGATAAAAGTAATGCATTTTTGTAAAACTGAGGCATGTAAACAGTGAAAATGAGCATAATAGGTCCCCTTTAACACCAATATATAATCACAACGACCATTTCATGTTCAAAAAGTACCGTGCGAAACAGCACCACCTCTAGGAAGATAAGCAGAACTTTAATGAAGAAAAACATTTTCTGCCTCACTAAGCTCATAGACTTCAATGTGTTTCTCATCACCAGCTCTTCAGTAGTTGATTGGATAGCTTTGGAATGTGACACATTTTTAAGCCGATACAGTGAATGATTCTAGCCTTTCTAATGATGCTTTATAATGCTCGTCTCAACCCAAAGATGACTGACGCGTTTTACCCATTCAGAACATGTGTTCAGCCATCAGGCAACATATACTCACTTGTTTGCCAATAATCCTTGTTGTTTTGTGAACAAGGAATTGGCATAAGTGAAAAAGGCAAGAGGTTGAAATACTTTAAATACTGTTCTTGTTTTTATTATTATTATTTATTATTATTATTATTATTATTATTGTTGTTATTATTATATCAAAGGAACATGTCATGAAAGTCGTATAATTAAGCCTTTTTGGAAATGGATTAAAGTTTGCACCTGTCCCGTACCGTATATACCATTAAATAAAATGCTTGATGTTGAATCAATATGGGCTGCAGTTTGTGTATTTTTGGATGGCAGAATTGACCACCCCCCCACAAATTTTACTGTCATGACCCTGGGGAGATGGGGGGAGGGGGTGATCTCCTTTATTTATTCAGGTCAAAAGATCAAACACTAGTGAGGATTGGTAGCTTGATCAAGGAATGTGTACGTGTGCATTTAGCCGAACAAAATGACATGGGAAAACCATGAGGTTCTGAAAAGGCTGATGGATACTGCGGACCTAATATTTAAATTGCATCAGTCGCTTAGGGGACACATTGAGAGTGAAAACGCTGACAGAAAGGAACCTACTGAGTTCTCAGGTGTGCTTTCCTGCTGTGATGATGGGGGGGTTCATTGGTGTTTGTGTTGTACATGTAGCGTAACACAGTAATGCAAAGCCATGTAACCTCTACTCATATCCAGTCTAAAGTTTGTTTCACTAAACGTTTTGTTCAGTAGCTGTTACTTCTAGGAAGAATCAGTTATGGGGGTGGGGGCAGAAGATCGCAGAGACCTTTATCTCTGATCAAATGTCATCAAGCTATGATTGGCAGAGACTGTCTAATTTAATATTTCGACATTTGTGTGTCAATTCGATAAGCACTGTGAATTTTTTTTTTTTTTGCTGACGAGAAGTCAATCTTGGTTAAAAAAAAGTTTGTTGCTTTCAACATGATTTCTCTTGAGCATTTGAGATCTAATTAATAATAATTGATACTTTTAAAAGATCCCCATGGGGAAATTCTCTTTACGCCCCCACCAACAGACTGGCCAGGAAGGGCAGCTGCCCACAGCCACGCCCAGGGGGCTGGGGGTTAAAGGTCATGCTCAAGGCCCCCAGACAAACCAAGGCCGGGACTGAACTGCACCAACATCTACATTTGAAGTAAATAACTTCTTACTTTAAAGACCCTTATTAAGCAGGTACAACAAATAAAAGATCAACAAAACCGTTTAATACAAACTCCAGTCCTTACAGCAATAAGACCTTTTTAGCAGTTAAGGGATCAGAACTAAAAATGTGGCAAGCAGAACAGCAATACTTTATTAGCCCCCGGGGAGGGTGGGGGTTCCCTTTTTGCTTACCCCATCTTGCTCACACAGACACATACAGGTGAGAGCAAGCTTGGGGGTCACAGCACAGGGTCAGCCAGCATGCAGCCCCCCTGGAGCTGGGGGCCAGAGGCTTTACTCAAGGGCCGACTGGGACGTGACTATTTGGCTGAGGTTTGAACCAGTGACCTTTTGATCACAGGGACAGAGGCTTAGCCCGCTGAGACAGACACGCCCCTAAATCACATGCAAACCCAAAATTCCACTTTTACAGTATGCATTTTGTATGCTACTGAGAACAGGAAGGGTATAAAAATGAAATCGGAACCGACAACTTGAAGAAATCTACAGCAAAGTGGAATTCTCAACAGAATATCTTGTAAACAAATAACTCCACATGACACTACTGCTGCGGAACACTGAGTTTTTAAGCAACAACAGGAGACGGTCAGGTCAACATGCTCTGGGGTGAGAATTTTTCTTTTGACAAGATAGCTGCAGGTTTGTGGTCGTCCGAATTGGGGTGGCGCCAGGAAAGAGGCACACAAATGTTACTGCGGTTACGTATAAGTGCATCACGTTCTGTGCGTAGGGCACCGAGTTCCAGAGGGGGCACAAAAACAGCATAATGATGATCATCATAATCATAATTATGAATTATTTAAATTTAACATGGAGCAACAGGCACCATTAAACCATTATACAAGATATACATAAATGCTCAAAATAATAAAATGAATCATGAAGGCCCCAGTCTCCAGGTTGGCTTGATCGCATGGTGGTGCAGTAGGTAGCTCTATTGCCGTACACGTGTGGAACCCTGAACGAGTTTCCGCCAAGGTTCCATGTGTGGTGTTTGCATGTTCTCCCCGTGTCGTCGAGGGGTTTTCATCTGGGTCCTCTGGTTTCCCCCCACGGTCCAAAAACATGCTGAGGTTAATTGGAGTTATATTATCGGAGTTAATTAAATTGCCTGTTAGTGTGCAAGTGTGTGAGTGTGCCCTGTGATTGGTTGGCGCCCCACCCTGGGTTGTTCCCTGCCTTGTGCTCATAGACTTTGGACCCCCCGTGACCCTAATTAGGACAAGGGGTCACAAAAGATGAACGGATGGATTTAAACTCTTGGGGTGCTCAAAAAATTTCCACCAGAAAGAATCCCAATTTGTAATTGAATTGATTCTCCCCCAACTTCTGATAATCAGAGTGACGACTCTGTTGGTGGGGGGTGGGATTGACATGTCACACTGGATTCTATCAATCACTGCACTCAGATTTCCATCCAGCTTTCAATTTCAATGATATTTATTTTAAAAATTCAATTTGCTTATCCAGCATTTACTACTAATCAAGTAGCATCAAAAAACCTAAATCACACAGTGTGTATATGTGTATAGGTGTATGTACATGTGTGTATGTATTATTATAATGTTACTCTCCAGTAATAAACCAAAGAATTAGGAGTCCAGCAACCCTACGCCCCCGATTCAGTGCTCCAGAGAGAACGTGCTTAATAAGCATTCGGTCACAACAAAGCTTGTGACATTTACACCCATGTTTTTTTCCCCACCAATTTTTCCCTCCACTGTAACCAGAAGCAATCCAGCATTTAACTGGGCAGCAGACTCCAGTGGGGACCCAGAGCTTATTGATCCCAGTCTTAGGACGGACCTGTCACAGCACTCACATGGCTCAAGTACAACACAAGGCTATTTTATATATATAATATATGAAAATATATATATTATTTATATAAAATAAACGACCTAACTACCAACATAAACATGCACTGCAGCCCCATGGAGATGAGCGGTGTGACAGAGGGAGATACTGATGTTCTGGCCTAAGTTCTTTAAAAACAGGCCCAAGGAGGGAAAAAAACCCAGGAAGTCTCTGCTAATGAAACCTTTTTACTGCTTCTGAGACTCTGGCATGTCAAGGTGCCTTCCCTTTTCAGCGCACTTCTTAGAGGGCTGCACTGTAACAGCCTGACCTCCTGGGGCAGCGCACGTCTCATTCCAGTGCAGCTGCAGTGGTCTGGGGCTCACCCTCCTCCGACAGCTGGTGGTCTTTGGTCTCCTGCTCCATCTGCTGGCACCAGCCCTCCATCCGTGCCGTCTCGGCCTGAAGCAGCTTGAGGAACCAGTGGCCGTCCCTCCGGCAGGCGGGCGCGCTGACCGGGGGGGTCTCACTGGTGGGGACGCTACCGCCGTTGCTGGTCGCGCTTTCCAGCCAGGGGTCCGGTGGGGGCAATGAAGACGGGTCCAGTGCTGGGTCCAGGCTCTCAGAAGGGGAGGAGGATGACGAGGACGGGGCAGAGGAGCTGGCCTGGCATCCGGTGCCACCCTCACTGTTGCCCTGGGTGTTGGGCGCCAGCTCACTCTCCGGCTGCGTGGCGCTGTCAGCCACTCCCTTATCTGTTGGCTTGTGATCATCCTGTATGTCAGAGTCTGCTTCTGGCTTGGATGCCATGCTGCTGGAGCGGTTGAGCCTGGACACACACAGGGTTCACAGACTATGGTTACGGCCAAGTAACGATGACCGCTTTACACCCGAGATCAGCGGCAGTGGCCGACCATCGGAACAGAAACCAAAGAAGGCACCAGTCACCGATGTTTCAAGGACCTGGGGATGGCTGCACAAAACACCTTAAGTTTTCCCCTAAAGTATGACACTTAAGGTTTAATTTCTCCTTAGCTAAAGGATTTATTTAAGGGTGTCACATAGAATCCCTTTAAAAGACTCCTTAGTTAAGGATAAACATTAAGGGATTTACAACATTGAAAGACGTTTTACAGCATTAAAATTGTCCCGTTTCCATGGACAGCGTTCATATGTTTACACTCACGCCTGCTTGTGATGCCCGTTATCGCCTCACAAAGTTACTCAGAAAGTATCTCACAAAGTAAAAAAAAAAAAATAATGTGGAAAAAAGAAGACAAGAAAGTCAAATTGGTCGAGGAGGAAATGAATATAATTCTGGAGGGATACAATAAAAGAAAAAAACTACAGTAACTAGTAAATTTAATCTGCAAATAACGGCAAACAGAAAACAACGAATGTGGGAGAAAATTGCAATGAAAATTAATTAAAAAAGTCTGGTGAAAAGGTCCATCAAAGAGGTCCAAAAAAAAACACAACTTATCTGTTCTGGCCAAAAAAGAGAATCACTAATTACAGGAGAGAATGCGACAAAAGTGGTAAGATAACTTCAACTGGTAAGAGTTAACTTACAACTTCAGATTGGTTAAATGACTAACATGACTTGAGGGAACGTTAGTCTAACACTGTACATAATTTGTTCATCTTCTTTCAACAAGTTATTATTACACATTAAAGCATTTATGGTATGGATATAAAGTAGACTGTAACGATGGGTAACAATGTGAATACATCACCTATTATAGCCTGGAACAAGCCCATAGCCTAAAACCACAGAGCGATCATTAACTGCAATGCGGCTGGGAGAGCACAGCTTCAGATTGCCGAGTGATCCAACTGCGGACGGTCGGACAAATCATAAATTGACTGACGGTCAAATTTATAAAAAAAAATACTGTATAAAACCAAGATAAGGAGAAAAACTTAAATTTGAAGGGAACCTTAAGGAGGAGAGACTTAAGGGTGTTTTGTGGACATTATTTTAAGGAGACCTTAACTCTGACTTTAAGGAAAATCTTAAGTTAAGGTGTTTTGTGCAACCGGCTCCAGGTCTGACAACTCTAAGTTAAACCACGGCCGTTTGTCTGCCACGAAAATGAGAACATTTACAATTAAAACAGGTGATTATGGGGTAAAACGCAGATAGCATTGGCTGATAAGCATGCAGACTGAAGGCTGCCAGTTTGAGTAGAGGAAGAACAGAAAGTGCACAGCCATAAGAGCTACAACATCTTATCCAGCTGTACAGATGGGTGGCATTTGTGAAAACGTAACCAAAGGCTGATGTCTGTACCCTGGGCTCCCAGACGTCATTCCCCTTTGTGGTGGGCGATGAGGAAAATAAAAAAAAAAAAACAACTTTGGCAGCCCCTGATTGGACTGTGAGTCACAAAAATGCACAAACAGTTTGAGTGAATTTTCGAACCCTGGAATGTCAAGGCGGAGTACGCCCACAGGACGTTCTGTGTTATTTGCTCTTTTATGTGGAACCTAATTTAAATCTGTCTCAGACAATGTATATTTTATACATACATGCTAAAAGCAGAAGGTAGGCGTTGTGGGTAAAAAATAAATAAATAAAATAAAATAAAACATCCAGGAAGGCCAGAGCAGGAGAGTGGGTGAGGAATTCAGAACCTGTGAACAGCGAGCCCTCCCCCCTCTGCACTTACTGCCAGCTGTCTTCCACCTGCACGCCGATTGACTGGAACCTGGTCAGGGGTGGCGTTTCCTCTTTCTGGACTGGCAGAAGGCAGTCCACCTAGACAGCAATCACATTATTGAGAACGACGAAGCCAGTTCTCTATAACGATTTAGTCTTGGCGAGGGCCACAGCTTACTAATAATAAAACAAACACAAGACAAATCCATCTGCATCGCTTTGAACGACAATCCTGTTTCAGACCAAGAACCTAGCTGTCTGCTCTGAGCCCTGCAGGGACGCTCACCTGGATTCCGATGGACGAGAGCTTCCTCTTGGGTCCGGGCTCGACTTGGGGCCCCTCGGGGATCAGGGCGTCCGCGGGGCTCTGCGTCGTGTCATGTCGAGACTCCTTGGGGGGGCTGCTGGGGGGTGGGGGTGATTTCAGCACCACAGACAGGGACATGGGGGGAGGGGGTGATTTCAGCACCACAGACAGGGACATCGGGGGAGGGGGTGATTTCAGCACCA
>JAODKE010000114.1:23270202-23293172 GCA_026779605.1 Mormyrus hasselquistii
GTATCTGTGTATCTGTTTATACTGATGGGGAAACAGGCAAGGGGGCAATGGGAATCGGTGACATCATACTTATACCATAGATAAACCATATTTCATCTGCCACTGGCGTTCGGTGTCAGAAACAGCATGACTCTGCCCCCAGACCTTCCCCCGGCAGAACGCGAGCGCAGAAATTTCCCTTGAGCGCTGAGAGCGACCGAAGGATAGTATGATGAACGTGCACGCAGCTCTTGGTCCTGTGTTTGCGAGTTTCACTTTTGGCATATTTACGTGTGTGAGTTTTGACTCTAATATGACGCCAAACACATGGGGTCCAGGGCGTATGCTAGTAGGTATGGGCACAAGGTAGGGAACAACCTAGGATGGGGCACCAACCCATAGCAAGGAACACTCACAAGCACAACTAGTTACCTATTTGGGAAACTCCAGAGGAAACCCCATGATAATACAGGGAGAACATGCGAACTGCACCCATGTCTAGCCACGGTGAAGACTTGCACCCTGGTGTCAGAGCTGTGAGACAACAGTGTCAATCATTTTGCCACCGGGCCACCCAATTTAAAATTTATTTTACATATTTCTTTTTTCAAACAAGTGTCTCTTAGGTTTTGTTTACAGACACGTTGACAGACACATTGCCTTTTGTTTACGACCGCCCCTAATAGTGTATGTGTTTGCAGTTTTAATAATAAGTAATCTCAAAACAAATTCTGTTTTCCCTGCTGTGCTGAAATTGTACTGTACTGTGAACCCAAAATTAACGTTTCCTGAACAGTTCCTGAATAATTTTTGCAGTGTGGCAGGGCACATTATCCTGCTGTAAGAGGCCACCCCCACTGGGGAATATTCTTGCCACGGAGGGCTGTACTTGGTCTGGAGCAATGTTTAGGGAGGTTGTACATGTCAAAGTAACATCCAAATGAATGCCAGCACCCAGGGATTCCCAACAGAACATTGCCCAGAGCATCACACTGCTTCTGCAGGTTGGCCGTCTCCTACAATGCATCCTGGGGCAGTTTTCTCCAGTTAAACAACACACATGCACCTGGCAGTCCATGTAACAGAAAAGGTGACTCATCAGACCAGGCCAGCTTCTTCCGTTGGCCCAGTTCTGATGCTCATTGTAGGCACTTTTGGCTATAGAAAGGGGTCTGCATGAGCACTCTGACCGGTCTGCAGCTACACAGCCCCACACCCAGCAAGCTGTGATGCACTCTGTGTTCTGACACCTTTCTATCATAGCCAGCATTAACATTCTCAGCAATTTGTGCTATGGTAGCTCTCCTGTGGGATCGAACCAGATGGTGTAGCATTTGCTCCCCTCGCGCATCAATGAGCCTTGGGCTCCCATGACCTCGTTGCCAGTTTACTGGTTGGCCTTCCTTGGACCACTCTTGGTAGGTACTGACCACTGCATACTGGGAACACTCCACAAGACCTGCCGGTTTGGGGCATGTTCTGACCCAGTCATCTAACTATCACAATTTGGCCCTTGTCAAAATGGCTTGGATCTTTACACTCGCCCATTTTTCCTGTTTCCAATACATCCGCTTCAAGAACTGACTGTTCACTTGCCTAATATATGATGGCACCCTTGACAGGTGTCATTGTAACAAGACAATCAATGTTATTCACATCCCCTATCAGTGGTTTTAATGTTACTATTGCTGTAATGATATGATTGGTGTATTGTTTTCCAGAAATACAATGCTATGAGTAGGTGTATGACTTAAACATGTTGCATTTTAAGGCCATGTTTTCTTGTTGCTTAGGTGTGTTGTGGGCCCTCTCTTCAAACTAATTTAAAAAATTTGAGAACAATTATATGGGGTGGCATGGTGATACAGTGGTTAGCAGTGTTGCCTCCATGTCTTCATGTGCATGGAAGGTGCATGTTCTCCATGTGGGGTTTTCTCCAGGTTCTCTACCATCCCCACAGTCTGTGCAAAATCTTTATGAAAAGCCCAACTTTGTGTGACTTGTCTCAATGTAATGGCTGTCCATTCATGTGTCACCACTGAAGGTCAGTACTTCAATAATGGTGCAATTTGTCTCAAAATGCAATAAGTCTCAGATTGTAATCTATACAATGTTCCTGAGAAATTTAAAAAAGATCCATTAAATACTTTCAGAATTACTGTTCTCACAAAATGAAATGTCTTCTACAGCCATCCTTTCCCTTCTTTCCTACCACCTAGTGATACTTAAATCTTTGTGTGATTTGTCTCAAAATGGAATCAGGTGAAGATATTCATCCATATAATATTTCCGTGAAGCAGTAATAATATCCATCAAATACTTTTCAACTTATCAGGTGTCAAATGCCGCCTGCTGTCCTTCCCTTTCTTGCCACTAAGTGGCGCTACTTCTATTTTGGTGCAGTTTACCTAAAAATGTGGTCAGTTCTAGTTCACGCAAACAATGTCTCTACACAGATGGAAAACAATCTGTAAAATACTTTCTGAGCTATTGCTCTAATGAGAAAGTGTTCAGCCCCACAAGTGCTGTTATGTTTCATGCTGTTTTATTTATTTGGCTACTGTCGGTTTTATTCATTATGGCAAAATCCGAAAAGTCTACAAAAAAATTCTGTTTAGTCACCAACATGATGTGCACTAGGAAGACTTCGTTTGATCTTTCTACTGAAGGGTGAGTACTGCAGGGATGCCTTTGAAGTATGTCTGAATTTAGCAGTTCATAGCGCAAAGTGAGAGGGCTAGAGATGCTGACTTCCAGCTGTTTAAATAATTGTCCTTTTTGCATTCTACAGACACCTGCATGGCCTGCAGGCTACATAAGGAAACCAGGTAGACTGATGCCAGGTCATATGGTTCACCACATGCAAATATGCCCCTCAAAGCTCAAACTGGAATGGGAATGATGGGGAGTTTATAAAGCAAGTGGTAGCAAAATTTAATGAATGTTTTTTCATAAAAATAACTCATACTTTATCGGTCCCTGTGGGGAAATTCTCTTTATGCTTCTGACACCACTGAATGGTTCTATCTGTTCAAAGAAGAGCTCAAAATATGCCCCAAAGTAAACCAAGAGCACCATCTAGTGGGGTCAAAAAATATAGCTAATGGTTCATGAAGCTTCATTTGGCTATCACTAACCATAACCACTGACTAATCACAGGTAATCGAAAACAGCTATCCCAAAAGAATTCAAATTCCAGGCTGGACCTTGATCCAAGATCACATTTTATCTGGGAAAACATTCAAAAGTATCAATAGAAGAAACCTTGAATTACTCTGAATAAAACAGTTGACTAAAATGATAACTCACTCATACCTGTAAACCCCCACATGTGCCTTGTGCATACACTTGCCTAGCACATGTGTCAGTGGCATATATGCTCACCACCCTCCTAAATAAAGGTAGACATATATTTTGACCTGGGGATCTGTTACGATGTTGTGTGATGCAGTAGGTTTATTTGTGCAACATAAGAGCTGCTGCAGATTCTGGGTAAAGAAGCACAGAGAAAAGTGCCCGCCCACTCAGTGCATTAGTGGTATCCGCTTCCTGAGCACTGAAAACAGCTCTTCCATATAGCCTCTGCCCACATGACTGCATTCACACTCCAGTCTGACACACTGAGTCTCAGAAGGAACTGGAATAGAGAAAATCCTGTCCCAGTGTTTGTTTCTGTGTATTTTCAGCATTTCAGTACAATGTAGGCTCAGAAACCTCTAGAATGCCTGATATTATGACTGTAAAAGCAGAATAATGTAGCTCTAATGAATGTTGCAGGCATGTGGCTCTATACACTATCAGAAAAAAACACCAATTAGTACCTTTGAGGGTACAATTACTTGTCTATTCGTTGGATTCTCCTGATGAGGTTTTCCAAGTCTCTTGTAAATGCAGACTGTTATCTTTTGATGGTTTTGGCACTAAAATTCACTGCACTACTGGGAACTATCACCCCTCCTACCCTGTTACCACAAAGTCCCTACATCACTTAGCACAAGCACCCACTCTGGTGACGAGATTCTTCCTTTCAGTCTCTTTTGAGGCTCTTTTGACAGTGCTGTGTGTGTATGTCAGCTTTTCCGATAGTCCCTGCTGTTGAAGTTACAGATGGCTAAGGAATAGGGGGTCTGGAGTGCAGTTTTGTTGATGTGAGATGTGTCTCTTGGCTGCAAGGGCAAGGGCAAGAGGTTGACCAGCCAGGAGGGAGCCCTAGGGAAGTAGATTAACGAAGAACAGCAATCCATGGATCCCCGCTGTGGGCTGGAACGAGAACCAAAAGGGCGAAGGGAGGATGAGGTAGGCCCAGAAATGCACAGTATAGCCGAGAACTCAGTGGTGAGCCGGAAGCATTACACAGATCGCAGTGACTGCTACTTACTCATCACCACGACCTGCAGAGAGTCCAGCAGGTGTACAGTTAGGCCAACGTTTACCTGGAAGCCCCCAACACAGGAACCAGCAGGACACGCCGCTCCCATAAACACATAGCATGAGAGCCCTAGTTTTATGTGAACCCAAGAAGCTTGGGTATGTCACAGGACATTTTTGAACCGTTAATCCATCAGCAGCTTCTGCTAAGAGGATAAATGTCCTTTTGTATGTCTAAAAAAAAATTGAAAAATCTATAAAAACTTATACTAAAACAGAAGAGCAGGCCAAAAAAGAATCAGGTTATGAGATGCGATTTGATTATGAGACGGGGGCTAACGTCAAAGGGACAACAGGGCTAAGTACCTTTCATCATCCTAAAATAAAGAAGACTGCAGGAAATATGAGATTGTGATGCTGCATATGGTTTAGATTGTATGTATGTACTGTAACAGGAACCAAGCGGTTGCATTTACAGTCAGTGTCCACAGGTAATGCTTGTTAATGCAAACACCTGCTCCTGCAAACAGCAGTTCATCTGGCTGCAGCTGAATACATAAAGGACACATACGGTCTAGAGGTCCAGTTACGGTTTGGCTGGTTGTGATTGTTATTCATGAATATGATGGTTCCAGTATCTCAGAAGGAGCCACCCTCCTGGGCAACGTCTCATAGGTTACAGTGCCCGGAGTTTACAGAGAATGGTGCGATAGACAAACCCTTTCAGTCAGTGGCAGCTCTGAGGTGAAAACACCATGTTAATCAGGGAGGACAGAGGGGAAGGACTTGACTTATTAAAGCTAATAGACAGGCCTAAGATGCAAAACCAAAAGTTCAAAAATGACACTGGTGTGCAAAAAGGCATCTCTGAAGGCTCAACTCATCTACGCTTAATGCCGTAATTAAGGCAGATCTGGAGGCAAAAGTGGTTCCAAACCAGTACTAGTTCGGTCTCCCTAATAAAGTGGCCACTGAATACTGTATACACTATATGGACAAAAGTATTGGACACGCCTCTTAATCATTGAATTCAGGTGTTTCATTCAGACTCATTACCAGAAGTGTATAAAATCAAGTACCTGGCCATGCAGTCAGGTTTACAAACGTTTGTGAAAGAATGGGTCATTCTGAAGAGCTCAGTAAATTCAAATGTGGTGCCGTCATAGGATGACACCTTTGCAATTATCTAGTTCATGAAATTTCTTCCGTTATATATTTGTGTAAAGTGTAAAGTACATCGTCACTGGACTCTGGAACAGTTCCACTGTTCTGTGGAAAGACAAATCACATTTCTCTGTTTGGACCAGCAGTCTGATGGACCAGCCTGGTTTGATGGGTGCCAGGAGAACGTTATCTGTCTGACTGCATTGTGCCAACTGTAAAGTTCGGTGGAGGAGAGATAATGGTATGGGGTTGTTTTTCAGGGGTTGGCCAGTGGCCATAAAGGAACTCTTAATGCTTGAGCATACCAAGATATTTTGGACAATACTATGGTTCTAACTTTGCGGGCTCAGTTTTGGAGAAGGTCCTTTTCTGGTCTAGCATGACTGTGCCACAGTGTACAAAAAAGGTCCATAAAGACATGGTTTGGTGACTTTGTTGTGGAAGAACTTGACTGACACGTACAGAGCCCTGACCTGAACCCCATCGAATACCTTTGGGATGAATGGAGATTGTGAGCCAGATCTTCACGTCCAACATCAGTGGTTGGCCTCACAAATGCTCTTCAAAAATCTTGTGGAAAGCCTTCCCAAAAGAGTGGCAGCTGTCATAGTAGCAAAGCAGGTACCAACTCCATATTGCTGCCTATGGATTTGGAATAGGATGATCTAAATGTCCCTGTAGGTGTAATGGCCAGGTGTCCCAATACTTTTGTTCATGTATTGTAAGATTATTGTAAGACTTACCACAACAACTGTGGCATTGCTTGAAACATCAAAGGACAGACATTTTTAATGATCTCTTTAAATCACTGATAGCAGTTCTGTGTTATGAACTTGCTAGTATCTCTCATTAATTAATAGAAGATCTTGAAACCCTAAAAAATCACCTATAAGGAACCTTTGATGTTCTGCTCATCTGTAATTCTAACAGACTGACTCACTGCCCTGAAGGAGGTCAATTTTTTTTTATCATGGCCTCATAAGAACTTTAAAAACTACTTAATCATCTTACACATACTTGGATCTTTGGCCTTAGCAAATAAAAACTGTCTTCTATGAATTAATTAGTTCTTACCAACATTCAAAAGGGAAATATGTCCATGTTGTCCATCTTTAATGAAGCAGATGTTCAGTTGGGGTTTATCAAACCTTTGACCCATGTGTCTCAGCTACCCAAACCATTGGTTCAGCAGGTCATCTCCTGTGAAGACAAACCAGAAAAAGCAGAACATATGGTATTCAGTGAGCTCCTTGTATAACCTTATGCAGCTAAATGTGTAGATATTAACCCGTTTCACAGCTTTATTAGAACAGCACAAGAGTGCTGCTAATATTAACCTAGAAGAAGAAAGTAGCAGTTATGTTCCAACTATCAAGTCAGCCACTCTCTGGCCTCTGTTCTCCAAGATTTGGTGGAAACATTATATTGAGAGATACCTTTGGCAACGAAATACAAAAACCCAACAGTGCTTGTTCTTTTTTTGCATAATCGATGTTGTTGTTAACAGTAACTTCTACAATTTATATGACTGAGCAGGCACTGAAGCAGGTCAGGATTTACACCTTCTGAAAGACAGCAGCTTCAATTCCAGGTCCCAGTTCCACACAAGAAATTTAACTGTAAGCCCAGATCTGAAACACTGTGCTACTGGAAGCAACTTCAATAGACTTGTTTTTTTTCTTCCTTCGCTTGTTTCTTCGCAAATTGCTTCCATGAATCATTCAACCTCCCCTCAACTGTTTTTGTGTAAATAATTAATTTTGTTTTTCATGATGTGATTTTGATAAGGTGTATGCTTCATGGCTGCACTCTAAGCGCGTTTGATCCTCCCACCTGCCTTCCACTCAGCTAGGAGGAGAGCAAGAAGAACGAGGCTGCAATTGTTACCTGCAAAGCAAAACTGGGTCGGCTGATCTGCATCTTTTATTCCAGAGATGTCATGGCTGGCCATAAACCGTTAAGCCTTAATGCATTTGAAGGTTTACACCTTTTTATAAAATGACTGGTTCCTCTGCAGTTCAATGGCACAGATTTCCCTTTCGCCTAAGGTACGCTTCTTGTTCGCCCACACCGCTCATACCCAGTGGATCCATCATTATACATCTGCAACCCTCTTCTGGCCCTAATGAGAGCCAAAATCAACATGCCACGGAGAATTTTGTCAAATGACAGCTCTGACTATGCTTTCAGCTACTGTGCTTAATGCTGAAATACCATGGGGACATATTCACTTGCCCCTGGATAGATCAATAAATTTAAAGGATTTGCACACCTCTAAAACATTCCAAAGATGTACTCTGCAGGCATACCAGTAAAGTTTTAGCCATATGAGTAATGTAATGTGGATTGCAAAAAATCGGTCATAACCCCAGTACTTCAAAGTTCTTTCATTTTTTTGAATGCTGGTGCTTTTATGTCGAATATGAATGTATGATAAAGAAATAAGTAAATAAACAACTGCTGTTACTGAACAAGTAAATAAATAATTACTGTAACTAGATGAATACATTCTTATTTGGTTAAACGCAGAAAAAATAGCACCGTGTGTGTTAAACACACTATGAGATGTTTACTTTCCTGATCGCTACAGAGACTGGAAGTGTGGATGCTGCCATTGCCCAGCATCAGTAGAAAATATCGCACGCCGCATCTCTAGCTTGGGAACAGATGTTGCAGGAATTTCCAGCTGGACATTTGGTCTAATAATCAAGGTAAAGTATCAAGGTAAGTTTCCCACATGCACATCAACCACGGTCAAGGCAGTGGTCAAGCTTTGTGGGCAAAGGTAAACAATTTGCTTGGGATGGATATGAGGCCATCTGAGCGGAGTGGATTACATCATCTCTAAGATGCTAGAGAAATAACTTTCTCATAGACAGAACTTTCCCATAGAGCCAGACCTGGCATAGCACCTGGCCTAATGACAAGGCGATCCTCCAGACTCACGGAAAAGGGAGGAAGGCCAGTCAAAACAGGGAAGGAAATAGGCCCACTGTCTCAGGATTGCGGCTACAAGATACCAGAAGACACTACCGGGAAAGACAATTTATGGCACTGCGCTCAAGCCCTGTAGGCCCACAACAGCGAGGCATGCAAGCTGTGTTCATATGTAGGCCTTCATAGATTCCCTCCACACTCCCCCCTTTTTAACACAGCTAAAGGCATTCACCCCTGTAGCACATCATCCTCCTGAGAGGGAGGGATGCACTCTTCACCAGTACCGCCGCTGAGCACTTGAAGATATTGAACAGATACCAGTCCAATAATCATATTATGAAGCAAAGGAATACAAACATGTCGTCCAGCAGCCAAAGGATCCTCATCTTCATAAGAATCACCAAATATAAGCATAGTAGGCTAACAGCATGCTTTCATTTTCAAATTAAAATAGGTTCTGCGGATTTCAGTGAGGTTCACAATGCAAATTAAAGTGTCATTGTTCCACGTTTTGCTTGCTGCCAAAATCAGTGAGGGTGCGGCTCCCTTTTCATTTAACTAGACATTCTCTGTCGGGTTACGCGCGGTGGGCGTGACTATGGCGACGAGGGAAGAATCCGCTTAACGGAAACGCAAATGACTTTTTGATACACTTTCATGACTGAAGCAGAGGGATGTTGTTAGAGATGTCGGGTCCCATGAAAGTATATCATATTTGGCCCCCAACCCAGACTAATTATATTATGTTCCAAAGGCCCTTGGAATCCCACCCCAATATACTGTTGTTAATTTAAAATAAAAGGCAAATTCATAACTATCTGATCCATAAATATGTAAATGGAAACTAAATGACCACACGTATTATACCCTTTGTAGTAGGTAGTTCTTCCATTAATTTTGAGTCATAAGTATTATTATACTGATGCATAAAAGAGGTGAGTAGAATAGGTGGGTAGAATACAGCACTTAATTCTCATAATTACCTAAAGGTCTTGAATCATAAAAGGTCTCTGGCCATAATTCAATGGCTTCAGTCTTTAAAAGGCATTTATATACAAATATTATAATTTTACGAGACACCTTTCTGTATAGCTGGCTGATATTTTTTTCTTGAAGAAACAGAAATGGAGATGCATTAATGCATTGATGGATACTGAAGATTTATTTTGGTTTAACTTGGCAACATGGAGGATGTTATTGGGATAGTCAGTGAGTCTTTACGTTCTGTATGCCTGTTTTGGTATAGGAAATAGTGTATGCCCCATTTTGGTGTTTGACATTATCCATACATGTTGGTGAAGTGCATTATTTAACATAAAGTTCCGCGATTGCTAAAAGACCAGATGCATGTCCATGCCATGTCAGCATTTCAGTTAACCCAATGCTAACGTTGCGTTCTGAACGCGGTCAGCCATGGGGAAGTGACTCACGTTGGTGGCACATTCTTCCCGAGAGGAGGTCTGGATGGAGACCACACTCCTGTCAGAAAGTGCATTCACTATGTAATTTTGAATTCCGTCAAAAAAAATTATGTAGGTAGCCATGCTGCCCCTTTAATGTAACAGAACTAGTTTGGCAGTTATTAAGGGAATATGATGTTACAGTTATAATTCCTACATTAAAATTTTCTTGATGCTATTCCACATTATTTGTTGCTACCACAACACAAATCATGAAATACTTAAAAATCATGATATTCCAGGGTCACGTAGCTGCGAACTTTTTGGAATAAAGCATGTTTTCCCGTTGACTTAAGTTTGGGGTTTACATGCACTTCAGTTCACCAAAAGAAAATGGTCCCCACAATCAAAATATCAAGTTTTTACCACATTATGGGGACAGACTCACAATTTAGTAACTCAAATACACCTTGGCATGTTTTTGGACTCTGGCTGGAAACAAGAGTGCCCAAAGAAAACCTTCCATGATGACATGGAAAGAACATGCAAGCTCCACCCACGAGAGTCAGGACAGAGATTTGCATCCCACCCCCGCAGTGTGGGGTAACAGTGCTGACCACAAATATGGTATAGCTCCCTAATATGGTATTGTCACTTGCTATGCACAAATTTTAAATGCTGCAATGCATCGTACAATTTTGTTTCTGTCAAAGGATTCTCATGTTCCTGGGAATGACTGGATATTTACTAGGCTATCACCATGCCTTCATCTTCAAAATAAAATGGTTCCTGTGGACTTCAGTTATCTTGTTACCAGTATCATTGAGGGTATAACCCCCTAGTGTTGATTAATAAACTAGGCTTCTTTCAGGACTGCATCTTCTTTTCTGGATTACACTCGGTGGGCATGACTATGCTGATGAGAGGATGATACATGTAAATCAAAAGCATGTAACTTTTTAAGTCCTTTTTTGACATAAGCACCTGATGGGAGAGCAGAGCCCGCTGTGAATCTAATTTAATTACGCACGTATAACAGCTATAAAGCGGCGGACATGGCGGCTCACTGAGTTGCACAATCGCTCTGTGCCTTTGGCATTGTGGGTTTGAATCACACCTCCTGTGGCTGTGCTCTGGCTGATTAGCTGCGCTAAAAAGCGCCTTGAATTTGTCACTAATGCAAGTGACCCACAAGCACTGCGATCCCATTCAGGCTGTACCCCTGCTGTGTTGCCCATGCTACCTGGGATGGCCTCATGACCCCATCCAGGGTAAGTGGTTAGACGTATTGGGATGGTAAATCAGATTGGCCCTTATTGCCCTCCACAAACAAAGCTTATTTATCAAAATAAAAGTTAGAAACTGCACCTGGTAATTCGCAGGAGTGAGTATTTATCTAAACCCCCAGTAGATCTAGACATAGAGAACATAGCAGCTGGCCAAAGTGTTTGCAAATGTGTCCAGTGTGTAGTGTTCCTAACACCATGAACTTCGTGAATGATAATTGGGAGCTCTAAAATACATGGATTTTTCTGTAAAACTTGTATATAAATCAACAGAAAGGATGAATATTTATGAGTGCAGTTTTTACACAGGCCCATGTATAATTTATATCTTGATGGGGAGCATTTCTTCCATTTTTATAAAACATGAACTTGAGCTCAAACACATCAGCTATCCTACTTACTGCGTTATTGTCTGTATTAGGAGGTTTTAAGAGAGATTTGTTCCAGCCTGGCCTTGATCTATAGGGATAATGAAAATAAAAATTTACAAAAAAGGCTGGGAACTGTACAAAACAGGAAGTTTTTCTTTATGTCAGATGGTGCTCTCCTGCATGAATGTTAACACCTGCTAGCTTTTTGCCGCTGCACATCCTTGGCCATTGGATACTATGAGTGCAATACCTCAAAAATTATTTGTACAATCTCTGTCTGATCCTTTCCAATTCCAATGCCGGCTCATTGTATGGGTGAAGATCTAGTCCTCTTCACATTCTGAGACAAATCACATCAAAATTGAAGCAACAGCGCTTAGTGATGGCAAAGAGAAGGATGAGATAGGTAGAGGCTTATCTCCGAGAACTGGATCAGCCTATTTGTTATTATAAAATCTACAGGCGACAATGGACACTTCAGAATCACCTCAAAATTGGAACTGCAAGACAGAGGGCAGGATGAAAACGGAGCCTGCGGCTACCATCTTGTGAACATGGCCATCTGCCATCCGAAAGCATTCCTTGGATCTATATACAAGCTGGAACATTGTGCAGGTCAGTGATTCTCAATCTGCAACTTGTGAAGGAAAGAAAAATGGTTTTTGGCCCCTCCAAGGTTCCGTTTATACCAATAATGTTTCAGTTCTGTTATGTCATGGAAAATGTTGGTTATAGTGCAATAGAGAAATAGAATATAAATATTTAAACATATAAAAATATAAACAACATGAATTATATTTTCAATAAAACACACACAAAGGAATACAAGTGACCATCTATTTCAAAGATTCTGTAAATTGCCATATGAGTAGAATGTGCAATAAATGAACATGTGTACTTTCACACCTACATAGAACAATAAGGACTCCTAGCATTCAGGTAATACATTTATTCATTTTCACATTTCCAGTTGATTCATGTAGTACTTGTAGTTAATATGTGTTATTAGTGACAGATAATGTCCCCGTGGTGGGCACCATCTCAATGGGACCTACGAACTGTATCATCGTGGATGCAGCCTTCAGTGCCACCCGACACAGGCCAGTGTGGAGAACGGACTCATTGATGGACTTTGTCTTGATCCTCAATCACAGCTTACATTTTCTATTCTCAGTAATGTCACTATGCCCGGGGGGGCAGCCAGTTGACCTCGGTCCCCCAGAGGTATTTTTCCTCTCCTCGGTTGTCTTCCGGCTTTCTTTATTTAATTTCTTTCCTTCCTTTTCCCCTTTCCGCATTTCTCCCTAGTAATGTTTAATGCATCACAACACATACATGTGAAATGCTTTGGGACCACTGTCGTGAAAGGCACTGTATAAAAATAAATCAAATTGAATCGAGCTGAATGAATGGAAAATGTGTAAATGCTTCTGTCTGTGAAGTATTCCCTTCAACACTGATCATTAATGGAAAAAATGGGAGCAGAAAACCGTTTTGCGAAGCTCATCCCGTATGGATGTCTCCCTAATAAGGCCCATTATGTAATAATATGATGTGGGATGGGTTTGACTATCAGCAGGAACACTAGGGCCTTACAGTCCTGAAAAATTCTCCTTGCCACATTAAGGCTGGTGCTAACAAGGCAATACTAAGTTGTTTAAATGTCACAGAGGGCTATAATCAGAAATGCTTTTTATAGGGATGCACTGATCAGAAATGGCTGATTATCGGCCTGATTGGTGCTGTAAGTCTAAATATGGCCAATCAAGTAGCTGACCAACTAACATTTCTTTTAGTTCCAGCTCTGTTTCCATCCACAGTCGTGCCCCCCATGCCTCACCTAATGCACCCCACTTCCCCTCTAATGCTGCATTAAAAAGTGCATTAAAAAAACCTACTGGAAGCATGTCTCTCATTCTTTACAGTACTGGATGAAGACATTAAATTTATTTTGGGTAAAATATACAAAGAAAAAATGATCTGTGAAGTAACTACGACAAATGACAAATGACAAATGGAACAATACATTTAATTTGGCATTTGTGGAACAATCACCCAGGTGAGTATAAAGATTTGTCTCAACAAGAAGAGACTAGCAAAGTGGCTAAGTCTATGTAAGCTCTGCATCTCTGGAGGCATGCATCAATCCATCCTGGGCCTTCGGACAAGAAAGGGGTCTAACAAAAAGAGATAATGACCAGCCTTTCTCAGTCATTGAAAACCAAGCAATTTGAAACTTAATAAATTACATGAACCTAAAATACATGCTTTCAAGCAACAATTTTTTCCGGATGTTGTTTGAAATTCTTTTGGGTCATGTAAACAGTCTTCTGAGTGATAATGTCAAATCAATCGATTTTACAACTGATATCTGGACCTCAGACGTTAACTCAATGCGAATGTTAAGCTTGACTGCAAACAGAGTTGATGAAAACCTTGAGCCATACAAAGTGCTTTAACTTTCACAAGAGATGTCAGGATCAAAGATTAAAAAAAAAAATGTTTCAAACATGCCACATTGGAAAAAACAAAGTTCATGTTATTGTGCATGATAATGCAAGATACATGTCAATGGGAATGTACTAGGAGAACCTGCAGAATTTACCATGCATGGTGCATATTTTAGTGTGCAGTTACTTGTCAATGAAGGGATGCTCAACAAAGCATTAAAGACTCCTTGCATATTCATGACTTTATGATATCCAGACACAGTTAAGTCAGCCCAAGAAGAGATTGGAACCAGATATTCCTGTCAGATGGAATAACACATTATATATGCTGCAAAGTCTGATGGAACAGAAACGTGCTCTGGGGGTAAATGCTACAGAATATTACCAGCCAGCTCCACTAAACATACATCAGCGAAGACTCACTGAGAATGTGTTGACACTATTCGCAAATTTTGAGGAACTTGCAAAGGAAATCCTTGGAGCGACTGTCACGACGTCATTCCATCCGTCATCACACTGAAACGTCTTTTGGAGAGAAAAGTAGATATAGTAGAAAAAGTAGACCTTGGAATGGGAACAATAAAAGCTGCCTTAGCAATTCAGAGGTTTGGCACCACTGAAGAGGAACCTCCGTACTGTGGCCATCGTTCTTCATTCCAGGTAGGCAACTATACGAATATTTAATTTATAATTAAATTTTTTTTATATGAAGAAAACACAAATGTATTGAAAGTACTGAAAATGTTTCAATAAAGATATTATTAAAGGTAACACTATAGCCTGATGTATTAAAATTAATTTATTTTCTTAACCTACATGTCTTTTTCTTTTTGCCACGTCAAGGTAGGGAGAATTCGGAGCCAGCCATAGAGTAAACGAAAAATTGAGTTTATTAACCAAAAAAAAAACTTAAAACAGAAAATAAAGGACCTTGAGGGGTGCGACCGAAGAAGTGACAGACCCTAAGGGGGACTCTGGACTGCGACGGACAGACGGAAAACACTCATAGTGGGAACAGCAGAGCGGCCGATACAGGCGATGACAATGACCGACCTGGGGAACCCAGTGACAGCAGGCACATATATATACAGGGCAAGATTTGCAGCTAAGAGACAGGAGTGAAGGGTAAAAACACAAGGGCTGAGAACCAGGTCATTATGAGATGCCCGGAGACCTCTGTTAGCCAAACAGGGACAAGGTAGAGGCAGATCGTGACACTGTCTCTCTCCAAAAGATATATGACTCTATATTTCTCAGCTGCTTTCTCAGACAGGTACTTCTGAATATGCTGGGATAAAATGGGACCAGACACCGACCCCAGGAAAAAGACTATACAGTAGACACAGGATGCAATTATTGCATAATCAAAGGAGAACCTGCAAAACCTGCAGCAAAAAGGCATCAAATTTACTGTTTTCAGTGCAGGATGAAAACATAAAGCAGAATTCTCAGGAAGAACAACTGCTGGCCAACCTTTCAGCTCTGCAGTTACAGAGTTATCTGTCAGAGTAACCAATCAGAAGTACGCACTGGATATTGGCAGACCAATAAAGACCACACATGCTCAAGCGGTCTGTATCATGCACAAGCATTAATAATGAGCACTTGTTTAGTTTGGCTGGATATGTGGTGAACGACAGCAGAATCAAAATGTCTGGTGACAAGGCAGTAATGCTTATCTTTGTGAAGAAGAATTTACCATTACTATGAATGTGAATGCAATGTGTGCACGCAACATTTTAGACAAAATCCTGGATTTATCCAACAAACTGGGACAAATTTTGGACAAATTGGCAAAAGGCGACACCCATTGTAAAGCAAGGAACCATCCGTAAACAGTAAATTTTAAAATTTTAAGTGGGATTTTATTGATTGTCCATGTATATAAGGTAAAGGCTATATATTGGACTTGGAGAACTTAATTTACTAATTGAAATACTATGCCTTGTCACCTCTTCCCATGAACTGGGGGTATTGGTAATCATCACTAGTTGCACTGTGAATTAGGCTTCAAACATTCACATGGATGGATTTACATTTTTTTGGTGATTAATTGTCATTGTTGACACACCACAATGCACAACAACGAAATGCGTTCTCTGCATTCTTGTTGCAATCTTTGAATTACAAGTGTGTGTCCCTGACCATTAAGCCACTACAGCCCTCATGTAAAAAGCCCATAGTCAATAGAATACAATTCTACCAGAGTGGACGGGCATCATGCCTTCTACACTGCATGTCATAACAAAACTGGTCCAATGCTACACCCCATTTCCTCTATAGGCAAACATAACAACCACATTTGTAACAATGTCCGGTTTTCCTGATATAATCAGGATGACTGACTAAACTCACAATGCGATAAGGGCACCTTAAATTAAAGTTTATTTATCAGATGCACATCAGAACAGTATATATCAGTTAATGCAGGCAATGAAATGAGTGCTAATGAAGTTGCTTTCATCAATCAAAAGCATGCAGCTTGTTTGCATTGGCCATTTGTGGTTATTTGTGGGTGGCAATTGGGCAGGATCACAGACTAGCCTATGTCCGCACATTTGCAAGATGATATACTTTATCAAGGCCCCTTGGTATGTCTTAAAAAGGATCCTAATAATAAATAATTTCACTCTAAGCCCAAACTGATGTCTTCCAAAGCACTGTCGGCTCTATGCTTTCTGACGGAGGTAGACCACACAGGAATTTGCAGTTAACACGATTTTGTGTTTAAGTAACAATTTAATGTGTGAGGGGAGTAGTAGTGCATGAAATTAGTGGAATTAGTCACCCCCACTTGGCCCACCTCCATCTACTACAAGTGGACGTTCATTTTTCAAAATTCCAGCAGAACTACAGTTGTGAAAAGACAAGTAAATGCCTAGCTGGAAATGTGGGCTTACTTATATTCCAGCTTAATTTATTCCATGAGAGGATGTGTGGTAGATCGTGATAAGACCTGAAGATGCGTGTCAGTGTGTGCCCTTTTCAGACTGGTGTGTCACATCTGCCTAATTTGTTCAGAAGCTTAGTCAAGGATAACAATAGATGCTTTCCCATCAAAGTTCAGGAGCCTAGTTCCATGGGCCCACTGAATTGGCAGCTTTTGTAGCTCCTGGACACTTTCATGTGTCGTTTTTCCATACAAAACTACAGACACTTGCGTGGTCTGAAATTATGTTGACAAATTGTGTCCCGTTGTTCAAAATGGCAACATAGCATTTTATTTATATTTTATTTATATGGCCTGGAACATGCTCATAATTCATTATTAAATCTGGGTAGCTTCCAAAAATCGATGCAATGTTATTATGGTATTATTATGTTGGAAAGTTTCACTGCCATCACTAGCGAATTTAGTTATCAGTGATCCATCAAATTTACTTATGCATAAATATGTAGATGCTAGCAAAAAGGTATTAATTAATGCATTTAATGTAAATGTGATTCTAAAATAATTCCATCTGCTCAATTTTTGCTCCATTATTTCTACCGTTCAACATTAGCGCCAGTGCGTGTGTCAATCAGTCAGCAAAGTTTATCACTTTAAGCCACACCTAGTATTTCTTGGTCAAGCAAGAAGTACCTGCTCCAGAGTTGGAACTAAAAGTAGGTTCAGGTGCTACCTCCTAGGACCTAGAGCTGGGCCGAGTTCCAGCAATGGGAATACAACAGATGTTCCTGGTTCCAGAAAATGGTTCTGGTTTCTGAAAAAGGTTCCGGTGCTGGGAAAGCACCCAATAAACCTGCTTACCCAAAGAGTTAATACACTCTGTAACTCCCCTCCCCCACTAAAGTTACAACAACAAAACATTATTTTTTTTTTATTTTGTTCTACTCAGAATCTGAGCAGTATTTAAGGGCATGGAATGGAAAATAGAGCTTTTTAAGGCTTTATTATCTGTTTCAGCTGCCACTGCTTATAAGAATGAGTTCACTTAATACAGTAGTCAGTGCTGTGTGCAAGATTTGGGGTCACATCTGGCCCCAGGCCAGATGAAGGTCCCAAATACCATAACTTTCATTAGGGTGAAAGTCAGCATAATTGCAGTGAATAATTAGCAATTAAACTGTATCAGGTTTTATGGCTTCACTGTTATCTATCACGCAGATCTTTCCAAATGGCTTGGGGCAAAGGACCTACTTTATGTTTCACGTCACGAAACATCAAGCCAATGTCAGCTGGGGATCATGTGAAAATATTGCTAACTGTAGATGTTTGACATGCATGGTACATGGACCATTAACGTCCAGACCATTTTTCTTAAGAAGACTATAACTAACTTACCTGCCCCCTGACCAGTTCTCTTGGCAGCACTAGACAGTCTTTACTTATGTTTTGTACTTGACTAACAAGAATCTGGGGTGGCACAGTGGTGTGGTGGTTGGCACCGCTGGGACCAGCGTTTGAGTCTCTGCCTGGTTTCCATGTGTGTGGAGTGTTCTAACTCTGTCATTGCAGGGTTTCCCCCCCCAAGGTCCAAAAACGTTCTGAGGTTAACTGGAGTTCCCAAATTGCCTGTAGGTGAATGTGCCCTATGAAGGGTTGGTGTCCCAGCCTGGATTGTTCCTTGCGTTGTGCCCAGATCCCATATGACCCTGAACAGAAAAAGCAGTTACAGAAAATGGATGGCTAGGTAACAGGAACCTAGTCCCCATGGTACAGTATTTTGATTTACTAGCCTTCTGATCCTGCACATTGTATATCTCTTTCTCCAACACTAGCTTACACTTGGAAACTAGCTGAGCAGCATTTGAAGAGGGAATTACTGAATTCCAGTATGACCAAGCAGTAAGTACTGCACAAATTAAAATGTACACATTTACACTGCAAAGCAAACAACGCTGAAATTTAGGCTTTTGTTTTCATTCACAGCAGGGTTATACATAATGCAAAGAGTTCGCCTAAATATTTTCAGGGCTGTCAAGAAAGTTGTCATAGAACCCTTTACTCAAAAAGTTGGTGTTATGAACTGTCACCCTTGGAGGAAGACAGAAGATGCGTGTGGTGGGTCTGTACAGGCGAAAGTCCACGGCCGATCCCGCTCGAAACTGACTCCTGTCAGTTAAAATACTTTGTACAGTCGGTCAATTTCATGCAGCCAGTAGAACAAAGTCTCCCTGGCATATCTCACATGCAACAGCAAAGCATCCCTTCTATCCAGGACAACCACCAAAAAATACCTTTGAAGCCACTAGTGGCAAAAATCCTTCATATTTCAAGCAAGATTACAAAGAATCTGTAATGCAGAAATCAACACCTTGGCATAGCTACAGGGGGGGGGCTTCTTTTTCTCATGTAGCCTCCCTGCTTTTCTTGGTCTATACTGACAATGTGGAGACAATTAACCCACTGGGTTCCGAGACGAATCCTATCCACAAATTAGCATTTGGATGTTTACCGTGAACTTTGTTGTCAAGCTTAATCTCACTTTTCTTCCTTGCGGTCTATAAAACCTGTGATCAGAAACTGAATCGAGATTTATTCAGCAAGCACAAACATGCAGAAGGAACCTTATTCGGTATGAATAGTGCAGATGTGATGACAGACAGATGTGGGTATATAGATAAACATAATGGTTATGTCGCCAAGCCATATAGCTCCTGTAGGCCCTCCTTCCCTTACTCTAACTGCTAAGAAAGCCTACAAACGAGCCGTTGGGAGTATTCCGTTTAGTAATGTGACCTCAGACAGTGACCTCAGCCAGTATTACAAATATGTATACTGTCTTCATAATAGTATCGAAAAAAATTATCGTTATTAAGTATTGTTTTTTTGTCGGCATGCTGTTTGAACAGTGAATAGAGGACATACACAGGAAAAAGGCAAAAGAGAAAACAGTTTGTCAAAATTACTCTTTTGTGGAAATTTGGAAAAATGACAGCAAACCATTGATGCCCATCTCTTGGATCATGGCATTGACCTTGTGACAGCTATATTCTGGAGAATTCAAATTACATTTAACTAATTTAATCCAGGTTTTGAAGTCTGATTTGATTATTGCTTTAATTCAGTATTTTCTCTACATACTTTAATACTTTAAGTATCATGATACATGTCAATATCAGTACTCATTGATTTCAGTTGTCTGTGTGATTACATAGTATAGTTTTCCTAAAATCAAAAAAATATCAGACAGAATCAATGACATTGTTTAAATTAATTATGTATTACACTATAAAAAGTTAAATTAATCAATTTCAACAAAGGTTAAAGTTTGGAAAACATGTTCCAGATGAGGCTTGAACTCACAACCTTCTAATCTTATGCTTCCATCCTCAAAAACAGGCAAAGTATCATTATTTTCGCCAAAATATGTCACCCTACTTCATTTACTGCACAGATAATCCAACAACGCATCTATTTTCTCTTCTTTTTTCCCATTTTTTTGCCCTTACTCCTTCCTTTTTTCCCTTTTCTTCACATTCTTTTGGCCTTCTTCCACCTTCAAATAGGATATTGTTCTCAAGCTTTCGCTGCAGTGTTGTACCACCAACCCGTCACGCCAAGCTGGGAGGTTCACATCCCGGAAGGCACACAATAATTGTGCCTCTTCGCTCCATCATTATTGGTTTTTTAAATCCTCAAATAGAAAAATCGGAAAACCCTGCGTCGGTCGGGCTCTATTTAAATGTAAAAAGTATAACAGATATTGCACAAAGGAGACAAGGTAAGACGGTTTTAAACGAGACGGCTCTTTGATTATTGTCCTTAGAAGAACCAAATATAAACGACAACCACAACTCCGACACACGTGACGGTGAAACGCAGGGAGGTTCCATGGTGCGCAGTAGGTCGCGCGCGTGGTCAGTAACTAGACATCACAAAGTGACACGCGAGAATCAGGCAAAGACTGAGTACAAACAGGTAAAGGCACATGTGACAATCAGGTACAGCTATTTACATGACACAGACATAAGAACACCTCTCACCACACGCTCTGCGCGGCCAGTGGGCTCCACTGTGCTGAGCCACCTCACCCTTTGAATGACATTTTCTGACATGGATATTACAGCATACATGAAAGAATGCATGCAGCCACCTAATTGATGGGGAAGGATTCTGCAAATTGCATACAAGTGGAAGGTGCTACGTAGGTTTTAAACAGCAACCATGGCCCAGTTGTTTCAAGAGAAATCTCTGAAACTAGCTCTGTTCGGATTATTTTCTTACACCTAATCCATAAAATGCCCCTTGCCCCCAAAAATAAGTAAAGAATTGCAAGCTAATATACCCAACAACACATTGGCAGATTTACCATGAAATACACATCACATATTATGTTATATTACATGATGTCTTCACACATTATGTTTAAGAGTGACCTTTTCTTCAGCCGTCTCTATCCTGACTGTGGACGCATAAAAGAAACAATCCTTGGGGCTTTAGAGTTGCCCAGACAGTAAAAGTACAATTTATGAGTAGGATTAAGCATATCTTTTTATTATTCAGTCAGTTGTGGTTGGAATGTCCTAGAGCAGTGAATGAAAGACGGTCTCCTTTGTATTCATTCCACGACAGGCCCAAGCAACTTGGTGTCCATATATAAACTTCAGTCAGCAGGTTCTTCAGCTGAATTTTAATATTAGCAGGTGATTGCAATCAATATCGTAAGCCGCTGCCAATGTAATGCCCAGTCTATTTGTCATTGGCTATTTTTATATCTCCTAAGCACTATGATAACATGCCAGTCTATTGCAGGGCACATGCACACATACATACTACGGGAAATTGTAACTATGTTTTCAAACTACGGGAGAGAATTGGGGTGACCAGATAGTTAATGTCAGGCAGGACACTTTGACCCAGGATTTGTAAATTACCGTTGCAATTAAAAGGACCTGGATTTCACTTTAGCACTTGTTCTTGCTGTGCGCTGATTGGTCAGTGTCCTATACTCATGCACATGTCACTAATGTTAATGTGAAATAGTTGGATTATTCTTTCAATCAAGGCAACAAACCAGTCAAAAAAAAAACTGAGCTATGTAGCCAAGCAGAGGAGCCATTCAGTTGTAAAGTAGCTTGCAAAACCTGAAGATTATCTATGGTCACGTAATATGTGTGAAATTCACTCACACAGACCAGAGGTGGGATTTTAACCCAGACTCTGAAAGTGTGAGTGAACAAAGCAAGCCTAGTAGCAGCATGTCTGTCAGTGTTAGATAATAATTATGTTGGTATTTCTCATTTGAATAAAAGTGGACAACTAAATCACAGCTTTGAATTAATTTCCCATAAAGGGGGGCATTACAATGAGATACCATTGAGACGTAAAAGAATTCTAACATTAGATCTGTAATCATAGGACATAAACACAGATTCTAGGTAGCCTAATGATTACTTCTCACTAGACCTGCACTAGATAGTTAATGGAAGTAATGGACAATACATTTTGATTGATTGAACCCTTTGTTATAGGGTTCAGGGGCATACAAGCCAGGGGCAATGTGCCCCCTCCGATACTGAATTTGGCTTCATCCCCCCAGTAAAAAGACCTGTATTTAAATTAATAACTTGTATGCTCCCCCCATTGCAAACTTTCTCTTACGTCATTGATAGGGTTCGTAGAGGAAGATGATTGGACAGCATGGTCATGAAGTTATGAAAAAGCACAGCAGTCTGCAAACATGAGGGAAAAAACCTGACACGTTGACCACAACTTTGAATTTCATTTGACGTTTCAAGGGCTATAACAGACATTATCACATTTTCTAAAGATTTCCTAACACTCTGACAGGAGGCTCAGCTTAGTGTTAGAGGCTAAAACTGGTTTAAGTGTGGTAACTAGTGATGCTCCGATTGATCGGCCACCGATCATGATCGGCCGATATTGACTAAAAATAGCTTGACCGGCGAACCCCAAAAGCGCCGATCAAAAAAGCCGATCACTTGACGTAAATTACTCGCGCGACTCGCACAGGTAAACAGCAGAGCTTAGCAGTGGCAACATGAGTTCTCCTGTCTGGAAGTTTTTCAAAGTGTCCGATAAAGACGTAAAGTTAGCCGTTTGCAATG
>JAODKE010000114.1:23316935-23328778 GCA_026779605.1 Mormyrus hasselquistii
AGACTATTCCATACTCCGACTACACGCTGCGTAAAGAAGTGCTTCCTTAAATCTAGCTTGAAATGTTCTCCCGCTTCAGATGAAAACTAGAAGAAAAAATTCTTACACACTCACCAAAATAAATCAGAATCCTTTGTGGCATTATCACAAAAGTGAAATTGGTGCTGTAACCTATATTTCAGTTGAATTCAACTTATTTTTATGCTGTGCACTTCCCAACATGCTTAAACCCCAGCTGGCGGCTAAACCTCTACTAAGGTAATCTGATTTTAATTAAAATTAATGAGAAGAAACTATTTAACTAATTAGTATACATTTATTTGGGAGGGCTAAAAAAAAAATTCTTAAAGCAGCCCTGGCGACAATCCTAATGCTCTGCCAAGCACCTTTCAAAACATGGTAATTAAGAATGACATAATAAAAAAGCAATTAAATGCTTGTAGGGTTAAATATCAATTTGGAAAAAGACAACAAGGGAAACAAACTGAAACTCCACTGGTCGACACATAGGAGATGTTGCAATTCCTGCCAGCCCACCCACCTTACCCTGCTAAGAATCTACTGTATAGCTTAGTTTTGTGAGAACAAAATCAGGACAGCTTTGATATTAAATGCTGTTGTATATTTAATAACAAGAGATGAAACCATGGATTACACAAAATATTTCTTGTTACTCTTACCCTCTTTATTTTAAATGTATTTGGCTTATAGGTCTAATGAACTGAAAAGTATGTGTGGTAACAGAAACTTGGAAGTTGAGACTAAGCTTATGTTTTCCACAGCAGATGTGAGAGATGTAGTTTGCAATAATACATTTGTAGTGTTGTATATAAACTGTCAGACACCTTTTATTACGTCTTTTAGTCTATTTCTTCCTTCAAACAGATTTATTTCCCTCCAAAGCCCCTAGATGACTTTATCAAAGAAATATAGGGCAGAAAAAACACACCTGATGCAGAATTTTGATTGAGGGATTCAGCTGTTCTATTCCGTTTCCATTCCATCTGTTTCTGCATCCATCTCGGCTTCTGAAGGAATGAGATTAGGCAGAATGAGCCGATACTAATTAAGACAAAGAAGGGTCAGAACAACATTGCATATTGAGCAGTTAACAGCAAACTAAAATAGAGGGTAATATCATCTGCGTCTTTGTAATGGAACTTCTCTGTTTCTCACCATCCATCAGCAGAATGGCAGAGTATTATAGACCAGCTCCCAGCTAAATGAATGGCCCATGGGAGGGGCTGCTTCTTGACCTTTGCTAAAAGACTTCCCAAATACGGCTTGGAAATGGAATAGGCACTACTTTCTTGGGTTGTGAATGACACATAATGGACCATTCATCAGTCTGCTGTGAAGGCAACCTTGAGTTCCCACCAGTGTTCAGAAGATTTAAACTTTTACTCTGTCGGATGTGTAAGTGACTACCCAAAGTCTGAATGTGCAGCAGGCTTGACAGACCGATTGTGTGCCCATCAGCCACCTCGCAGGGATCCATTGTGTTACATAAAAAAACTACTTTGACAGTAAAACAGGGACAGGCAAGAGAGAGAACCAAAATGGCACAAGATCTTGGATTTATGCAAAGGAGACAGGAAGAGAAAATAATAGCTGGATAGTTCATGCCCAACCCCCAACTCCCCCTCCCCCACCAAAAAAAACTACAACTAGCTTAATTAGCAAAGAGAAAAACAGATAGAATAACTGACAAGGACTCAGATAACACAGTCATACAAAAAAATCCATGATGGGTATCATGTTCTCATTGTGTTACTCATTGTAAAACTTTGCCCCAAATTGTCAATTCATGTTAATGGGATGAGTTTAAAGAGCTGGAGGAGCTGATTAGATCATCAATCACACATGGTCAAGTTCACACAGCCTGGAATTCTGTTACACCAGCCATCTGGTTTTTTTTCTTCACTGTGTATTGCTCAGCACCAACGTCAAGTAGCTGGCTGCCCAGATCCGTCCTGCGTTTAGGATCACAATCGCTGTATTCAAAGTATTGTTTGTCAATATTGTGCAACGTCCACTAATTTACATATAAATCAACAGGGTGACATGTCATATTTCACCTTTCATGCCAAAAAAGCTTAAATTGGTTCATGGTGTGGATTACAGAAATTTCATTTACCAATGTCCAAACTTTCCTGGGGAAATGTATATGAATTATCATTTATATCAACTGATTATGGGTCTTGTTTTTAAATATACAATAGAATTATGAATTCAACTAATCACAGATTAAGACAGAATAGAACATGAAGACAAATCAACCTCATTTTCCATGAAAAAATCTACCATAAGCCCTCAGTGAAAAATCTCTAGATCGGCCGCAGAATGGCACATTCAGAACATGCTCTTACCTGCACAAGTGCAAAAAAGAAAGAACGGCTGCATCATTTGGGAAGGTATTTTGGGAAGCAGGCACTCATTACAGTGCATAGCTCACATTATTCATGGAACTGCCTCAAGGAACAGGTGCACATGCACCCTATACTGGCATTTCTCCTTCTACAACCTGCTAACATCAGTCTGACTTATTTACAGATTGATAAGATGACATTTAGCACAATGGGACTTGCATACAAAGAAGATAAAGCTTCAGAGTCTGACTAAAGTATGATATATAAAGTATTCATGTACACTGCATAAGCAGACCGCAAGAGAGAATTAGTTGTTGTATTAAGGCTCATTAACTAAGAAAAAGTAGTCACTGACTGTAGATTACTGCATCACCCCTCTGCATTTCCACCCTGTTCTCTATCTGTCATAGGGGAGAGGGAGGGGACCCTGGCTATGAGGTTTCCTGCAGGTGCTTTGAGCAAATCAGTTGTTTCTAATGAATGTGAGCCCTGGTCTCCGGAAGGGAAAACACTGTTCATCACTCCCACCTGTCCTCCATTAACCAACTGAGATTATAGGCTCAGTTAAAAATAGTCCAGGGTTGTGACCCTAAAAAGGCTGCAAATTTAAAAAGAAATCATATCTCAGTGCATCGAGGAAGCACTATCAATTGTAAATTTAATTCCACACAAAATACTATATGTGTATAATGTAAATGACAAACCCAAGGTACAAAAAAATGACATTATAAATTTAACCTCTTCAATAATATTCATCTTGACAGCAACCAATACTGTATCTGTCTGACAGTTCTACAGTTTACATTTTTACTTCAGGAAATCCAGTATAGTACACTCCTCACTGGCTGCAATGTGGAAGTGGTGAAAGGCAAGTTCCTCGGGGTACGCACACCAGATGACCTCCTCTGGGCCAACAATATCACCTCCCAGACCCAGAAGGAACAGCAGCACCTATACTGTAATTCCTCTAATGACTAAGAGGAGAACACCTCCCTCCTCCAGCTCTCACAGCTTTATACAGAGGAACTAAAGAACCATGGAGAAGATCTTAACCAGCTGTATCACCCTCTGGAACAGAAACCATAGACCAGAGACAGCATCCTAACCAGGTGTATCACTGTCTGGTACAGGAACCATAGACAGCATCCTAACCAGGTGTGTCACTGTCTGGTACAGGAACCATAGACAGCATCCTAACCAGGTGTATCACTGTCTGGTACAGGAACCATAGACAGCATCCTAACCAGGTGTATCACTGTCTGGTACGGGAACCACAGGGAGCATCCAAACCAGCTGTATCACAGCGAACAGTGAGGGCTGCGGAAAAAAATCATCGGTGACCCCTTTGCCCTCCATCCAGGACTAGTACTATACAAGGACTATGAAACGGGCAGAGAAAATCGGACCCGTGCAGACCCGTGACACCACCCTGGACGCAATCTTTTCCAGCTCCTCCCCTCTGGCAGGCGCTACAGAACTCTGTACACAAAAACCAGCAGACGTAGGAGCAGCTTCTTCCCCCAGACCATCACCCTCATAAACAGCCGAGCTGTGTCACCTGTCTTCTGTAAATTTCCCCCCTGTTTCCACTTTACCTCGCACCTTAAACTTATTTAAGGTTATATTTATAATTTTTCATACAGTGTAACTTATTGTTTGTACATTGTCATTTATTGTCTGTCTACTAGAGTCTCAAGCTGCCAGAAACAAATTCCTTGTGTGCCCCAGCACACTTGGCGAATAAAGCTGATTCTGATTCTGATCACCGTCTGGTTCATGTTCCATAGCCAACATCCTAACCAGCTGCATCACTGTCTGGTACGTAAATTACAAAGCCACTGTGAAAACAGTGTAGACAGATCATAGAAACTTCTTTACCCAGCCTCTTGGACATATGCAACAAATCCTGCAGCCACAGTGCCCACTTACGCACGTGTGTCCATTGGCACTGGTCAAACAGCCCGATCACCCCCTTTCATCTAGAAAAAAAGTATTCTGTCCACCTCCACCAAGATCTGCAACACATTTTTCAACTGTTTACTTGTTTACTTGCACTGTGTCATTGTTTTGTCATTGGTGTATATAGTTTATTTATTTTTATTTTTTAAATAAAAATAAATCACAAACTATATACTAAATGTCCTAAAAGCAATCTTAAATTTTCACTGTGATGAAGATTTTCAGTATAACATGAGACTAACTGGAATGAAGAGAGGATGTGTGACACAACAAGCAGCTTGATTTGTGTAAAAAAGAAGCTCATTATAAGTGTAGTTACTGGAAGACATATTTAGAGGACGTTTACCATTGTGTGTTGTTCAATTAAAGGACCGGAAACCCCTGCAGCAGGTAACCTCTAATATGAAGGATAATTAAAGGGATAATTTTTCTAATGTGGCTTGTGTTTTGGTCTCATTTTGACTTTGTTTTACAGCATTCATTTCAGATAATTTTAACTCTTGTTATGTATAATCACCTCATTAGTATAATTTTATTTACAGAGACACCTTTGGACCAATGCGGGAATACAGTCCACAATAAATCGCTCATTTATCGGTTTTTCCATATGACACTGGATGCTGACGTATGCTTGTCAAGGTTTACGGACATTACAGAGATTCACATGATTTGGATTGATATAGCAGAAGCCTCAAATGTTATTGATTATTTTGTTTTAAAACTTAAGTTTTCAGGCCATTGAGATAAGAGGACCAGGATAGTCAGTTTGAAGATGGACGGAAGGAGGTATCGATGTATGAATGTAACGAGAGATTTCAGAGGGTGTAATGAGGGTAGCGGTTTCAAATGTAGGGGCAAAAATTATTATAGGTTATTAAACTGATGATACAATGTAACTTTTAAAAAGGTGTTTACAAATTATTACACCAAGGTTATGCCTATTCATGGCGTATAATAGCCCCCTTTTGAGCTGACCAGGTGACATCTATTTTAGGTGGCCAGATCACCTCAGAGTACCCCTGTCCTGCCCCAATCGTCCGCTCCTTCCGTGTGCCACGCCCCCCCGTAAACCAGCTGTTTCCTGTTACCGTCATTAGTCCAATGTATTTATTCCGCGTTTCAGTTAGTTTCCCCAGTACGGCCATTGTATTGTAAGTCTGCATTACCGCTTGTTTGTGTCTTTTACTCCCATTAAACCCTATATTTTACACGTTTTACGTCTCCCGGCTCTACGTCCCCGGTCAGCGGCGTGATAACTCTATTCAGTCAGAAGGACCAACTGTTTGATTTTGAAGTCTCTCCAAACTCCTCACTCTGTCATGGAGAGTCTGGGAACCTTGTGAAAAAAAAACAAATTTCGGTCCTTTTAACAACTATATACGGTTATTTTCTATAGAAATCAATTCAGGTGAGACCAAAAGCTACGTGTTCAGGATTGTACAATCTTTCAGACTGTCACGCAAGAAATCTTACGGCAAATCTATATTATTCCATTCTGAACTTATAATTAGCTGCATCAAAAACATTAGGGCAGTTTGCAAACCCTACAGACTATTTACAAATCTCACTCCATGCAGCTGGCCAAAATTGGCTACCCTGCATTTTATTTGAAATGAGAAGTAAAATGCAGTTTTCGACTGAAGCGGCTTATTCTTTTGCCTCGTAACTCGGACAAAAACAAAGCGAATGAATGAACATTATATGCGTCTCTTTTTGTATCTTTTCTAAATAAGACCGCGTGCCCATACCCAACTGTAATAGCGATTAAAGCGATCTATTCTTCTAGTATTTATATTAAAAGCGGGGATTTTTTATTTTATTACTGCTGTGGGATTAAGATTAATTTCACATGGTTAATCTTTGGAAATAATTAAATTAGTACGCAAAAAAACATATGACATAAACAGGACTGTATTATGGGTTTTACGGCTTTTTTGGGGCGGGCGACAGGCTCCGCTGCTGTGAGGATTACTGCCTGTCTCGTTGTTGTTGTGATGGGTTAGCATTATGCTACTGCCCATTAACAAAAACAAATGTATAATATGCTGAAGTATGTCGCTATGGTTAAAAGAAGGTCACCGGTTCTATTGATGAAAGGACCTTTCTGGAACAATCTCGGTCTATGAAATATGAAAGCAATTTACTTACAGCTCAGTGGCTTGTACTACCAAACGGGATTACTGGTTTATCGGGGTAAATTTGCTAGTAACTTGATGACGTGTGGTGTAACTTCGCGATTAACCCGTACTACGAAAGGTGGGTAGGTTTTAGTCGAGGCATGCTGCTATGGCAATTTACTTCTCAAACCTGCTCCGAGCAGTTTTTGTTCTTGGTTAAGACGAGGTTTCTAAGTAAACCAGCCCTATAGGAGCCCCTCCCACTACAATTTCTCCGAAGACAGTGCTGTCGTACCTGGATGATCTGTACGACATTAGCGCGCGAGTCGTGAGGGACTCTCTCTGGCTATATGTATGAAATGGAGCAATGGATATGCATACAATGTATGAATTGTTAGAGAGTTATTCTTAAAACCCGAGGTGTGCATTGTTCCCTGTTGTCCACTGATCAATGCACACTTCACTAGATGCTTTGCCTGTCTTTAAGTTATTAACCCATTCATGTATTGTCCCATTGCACATTATACAGATACATTCGAACCTAAAAGGGAACAAAGGGATGTGCAACAGTTGCCATGAGCCCAACCATGTCATTACAGCTGAAAGGACCTACAGTATTATATTAACTATTAACACAATTTGGCGAAATGGTTTGAAGCGGAAAAATAATCGGTGTGCATCGATGTCTATGTACTGGACATCACAATTATGTCATTAAAACGGCCCACCTTACTTCCGTAAAGTTATTAAAGCCAGAAAACTGAATATGGAATATGAGCTAGTCTAACTTAACCGCGGTGACAGGTTCCTAGTCGTTTACTCACTACACATATGCTTCTGTTTTGTCCTGTTGTAAATCATTTGTCTGTTAAAGCCCCTTCTTAGTACAGAACACAGGCCACAGTAGCGAAAGCAACACTTTCCTTGGATGTCAGTTTTTTTCGGTTTGTGAGCCTATAGTCAGTTTTCTTGGGCCACTTCTAATTGGTTAGCATGACTGGCACGCGAGAAGCACGGAGCTTGTGATTGATGAGAATGACTGTCACACAGGAAGCATGGCATGAATTTGTAAAACTATTCTCACAACAGTCGGTCGTGCTGTGTAATGTACATTCTAAATCGCAGCCTTTGCCATACGCTAATCGCGTTGTTTCAAATTGCGATTTCGGTTTGAAATCGATAAATCGATTAGTAAACCACGAGTCTTCTCTGATAGCTCCCATTTCAGATAAAAGATAAACACTTTCTGCAATTAGCATGAATGTCACCTCTACCCTCCCATACTGGATGCACTTCCACCCATGGCTGTATCTTCATGTCTTGTTCATCCAAATGCCCACACCAACGTATGACACAGTTTTAAATGAATGAATGAACAGATAGATAAATAAATGAATAAAAAGAAAGATAAATGCATGTATGTAACAAATTTCAGCCAGCTAGAGCAATGCTGCCTAGTGGGCTGCACATTGTACGATAGTTGCCCATACCTGTCAAGTTTTGGATCTGAAAAAACGGGGAATTTCTGCGCGATCCTGGGGGGTTTCGACCGGCAAATAAGACGTTTGGTCACTATAATTATAAAATACGGCGAATGTACATGAAAATACTAATACAGGAAGGGAATGAGGGGTGAAATACGGGAGTTTCCCGGGCAAAACGGGATACTTGACAGCTAAGTTTGCCATAGGAAAGAACTTATTGTGTGTAATACTTGTTGGAACATAAAACCCTCACATAGGTATTTTACTCACCGTCAACACAACATTTAAGGGGTGCTTATCTCATAACAGATTTCATTTATCTCTGTAGTCTTTCCATCATGGACACCTTGTATCTAGGGTTGCCGACTGCCCCGATTGTCCGGGGCATCCCTAAATATGGGTGATCTGGATTTGTCCCATCAGGGGCAGCTCCAGTTCCGTATTCCAATCCAACCTCGTCGGCCAATAATAGAGTACTGTAAGTATGGCAAAACTCATGCAAATGTTGCTATTAGACACGGTTGCATTTCCATTATTGTTGGTCAGCTGCTCTGTGCGCACACCTGCAAGAAAGTGTCCCTCATTTGGGGTTGAGAAAGTTGGCAACCGTACTTGTATCATCATAACAACTTCAGTGATATAGATCTGCAGAATGCAGAACTGCATCCTGGTGAGAGGACATACGCAGTGGATTAAGGAGATCCTAAAAGTGTTCCATCCACTGCTCAACAATATTCCTAGAGCAAACCAGTTTTTTCACAGGCTTGCTCAACACAGGTCTTGCCTTCTCCCCTTCCCCCTGTCCAAAACATGTTTGTGGCTACTCAGTTATCTCCCTCCTTGTCTTTATTGTCACCTCTGTAGCTTGTTTGCACCTCTCAACTGTTTCAGGAGCCCCTACTGTAGACATTGCCCTGAAGGCTTCCTTCTAGTGTCTGTTAATGGGTCCTACAATATGGCTTTGATAGGTAACAACTGCCGTCTTGCTATAATTCTTTGCAGCTGCGGCAGCTATTTAGGCCTTGTGCATAGCCCACTCAGACTCATTGTCTTAAACTCCAGATACAGTGGGTTAGGGGGTGGTGCCAGTAATTTAATTTAATTTAATTTAATTAAATTTAACCATTGGGGCCCTCGAACAAGACCCCCAAACTGCTCCAGAGACTGACTGGTCCTGCTTTCTCAATTGTGTCACTTTGGATAAAAGCATCTGCTATATAAATAAAATGTAAATTGAGGTCACTGGATTACTGTAAAATTATTTACACAGAAAGCTTTCACCGATGACCCAAAGTTGTTGAGGGCCCTATTGTAAATAAGCTTGTTCAAGAGCATCACTGCAAATTTAGTTGTACGGTCTTGAGCTGTACTGCAAATTGATTTCAGGACCATAAACATTCAGTTGAATCCTGGTTTGTAAACAGGCACCCCCACTGCTAGTCAGCACGCCAGCATCCAACCTCATAGCATGATAGGAGCTGAGAAGTTTTATCTTTAGAATGTTCTGGGTCATCTGGCGATTGTGACACCTTCTCATTAAGTGGGAATATTGTACCACAAGGCTGTTAATAAAAAGTCAGGTTTGATATGTTTCTCTGCAACAGATACACTTCCTACAATTGGCATGGCAGACAGACTGTACCAGATTTACACCAAAAACACCACTTTAAAACTAGGGTAGAAGAAGACCAATGCAGCAGACAGGTTCTTAAGGACCATTATGGACCAGCATTGCCCTTATAGAAAATAAAAATAAATTTCAATTATAATAATGATACACTGAGAAAAAGTTCATAGGTAGTAAATGAGCAACATTTTAAACTCTTCAGCTACAGCAGATTATTATCATTTATTATAAAGCACCTTGTAAAAACTATTTTTTTTCAAGCGGTGTTTGCATCCCATGATGCTGTAATAAACAGCCATATAAACTATGTAAAGTCTTCTTCACCTTAAGCAACACATGACTCTTCCCAGTACCACAGAATGCCAAAACTCCTAATTGGCTACAACTGTGTGCTTCCCTGCAGGAATGGTTACATAAGCTAATGGTGAGCTGTGTGTGCTGTATAAATATAGTAAGAAAATAGTGGATTTATAAACAAAGGAAAAATGAAATGACCCAAGCATTGAATTTTACAGGGTCTTTCCAAAAGAAAACCAGTCACTGACTTTCACAGCATTGCATTTTAACAACATAGACTTTACATTACTCACAATACACAAATGGTGATTTGCACTATTGAGGTAATGGAAGCCCAGTATGCTATGTAATTGTTTTTGTGTTTAAGTGTTGAGCCCCTTTGGCAGTCCAGACATATGTAAGGCTACATTTTACTCGTCAAAGTAAGGGGGATCATTCTGTGGGTACTCAGGGGAAACTCTATCGTGCATTAGCCTTGAGAATTGATTTTGGTCAGTGATGCGGCAAGACAGCTACAGGACTGTGGGTGAAATAGCTTCCTCTTCTGAGTGCTTTATGTTGTGGGCAGTTCACCCAATATGCATTGGAGGCTGTGCATACTCACCCTCAGCCGTCCTAGTTGGCACGGGTATTGTATGTTTAAGGGATTGGCCTTTACTGGTGGGGTAAAATGGGCAGGAATTCAAAAAAGACACAGAACATGGCTGTTGATGTAGTGCTCAGGGTAAAACGCAAAATGCAACTACACAGATTGGAAACTCCTCTTCAGTTACCTCAAGGCTTTGTGACGGGTCATGTTTGACAAAATAAATAATCTCTCCTCTCAACCTCAAGTGAAACTTGATTAAAGTTTGGAGTCAAATCCATGCAAGGCCACTTTCACGCAGAGCCCATCTCTCTTCAAACGAGGCACTAAGCAAATGAATGGGCCCAGCTGTCAGGATAACACGGTGTTAATCCTGGCACCCCACTGCCCTCTGCTTCTTTGCCCTCTGTTCTCACATGGTGATTATTCCCTTGTAATTACTTGGGAAGGGGCGATGTCTGTGTCCTGACCTTGTGCAATCTGGAAATTGTAAGATCAGAGTTAGCCTTCAGAGTGCTTCACCATGTGGAGGGGCAGTAGGGGCTGTGAGTCTTGGACCATAAAGCAGGCTGGCATGAATGGTGGTCTGATTGGAAGCTCTCATCACCCTATGCCTCTCTATCTGCCCCATGTCTCTCTGTCTGCTCTATGCCTCTCTGTCTGCTCTATGTCTCTCTGTCTACCCTATGCCTGTCTGTCTGCCTTATGTCTCTGTCTGCCCCATGCCTTTCTGTCTGCTCTATGTCTCTCTGTCTGCCTTATGTCTCTCTGTCTGCCCCATGCCTCTCTGTCTGCTCTATGTCTCTCTGTCTGCTCTATGTCTCTCTGTCTGCTCATTGTCTCTCTGTCTACCCTATGCCTCTCTGTCTGCTCTATGTCTCTCTGTCTGCCCTATGTCTCTCTGTTTATCCTATGTCTCTCTGTCTGCCTTATGTCTCTCTGTCTGCCCCATGTCTCTCTGTCTACCCTATGCCTCTCTGCCTGCTCTATGTCTCTCTGTCTGCCCTATGTCTCTCTGTTTATCCTATGTCTCTCTGTCTACCCTATGCCTCTCTGTCTGCTCTATGTCTCTCTGTCTGCCCCATGTCTCTCTGTCTGCCCTATGTCTCTCTGTTTATCCTATGCCTCTCTGTCTGCTCTATGTCTCTCTGTCTGCCCCATGTCTCTCTGTCTGCCCTATGTCTCTCTGTTTATCCTATGTCTCTCTGTCTGCCCCATGCCTCTCTGTCTGCTCTATGTCTCTCTGTCTACCCCATGCCTCTCTGTCTGCTCTATGTCTCTCTGTCTGCCCCATGTCTCTCTGTCTGCCCTATGTCTCTCTGTTTATCCTATGCCTCTCTGTCTGCTCTATGTCTCTCTGTCTGCCCCATGTCTCTCTGTCTGCCCTATGTCTCTCTGTTTATC
>JAODKE010000114.1:23350897-23370310 GCA_026779605.1 Mormyrus hasselquistii
GGAGAGGAGCAGCGTTTTGAAAACCCGATGGAAGAACAGGCAGAGACAGCGAGGAGAGGAGCAGCGTTTGAAAACCTGATGGAAGAACAGGCAGAGACAGCGAGGAGAGGAGCAGCGTTTTGAATTTTGACTGCAAAAAGAAGCAAGAAAGTTTGATGTAACTAGTAGGTGTCGACAGAGACTACTGCAATGTTGTGTTTAATTAATTAAGCACAAGCTTGTCTTATTGCAATGCCTGGCAGACCAAGGCATCAAGGCAGCAGCGAGAAAGATGGAGACTAGGGGTATATGAACGCCCTTTTATTGAGCCCTTCAAGAACTGACCTAGGAACCAATCAACCACCAAACAGTACATGACGAGAAAAAGCAGGGAAACGCAGGAAGGTCAGACATCGGGCAGTAAGACACACACACAAAGGGTAATTGGTACAAGGGTTATAAACACACAAGGATTAGACAGGTTTCACTCAAGACCCTGGCAAGAGCACATGCCACAATCGGGATCACAATAAGTATTTACAATGACACACGGGGGCTATTTACAATTTTCCCAGCATGATCGTCACACCTGCGGGTACCGAAAATACAACCGTGTTGTATCACTGCAATTTAGGGAATAAATTCTTAATAAGGTTATAAGACCATTTGCATACATGCTCTAAACACTTGCAATTTGTGTGAAAGAGCGCAAGTGACATCATGGCATGCTTTAGCTAGTTATATTGCAATTGTAAACTGTCATTTGAGAAATGTGTCAAAGCATTTGAGAAAAAGTGTATTGCATGATGTCACAAACACCCCAAAAAACTAATAATAAAGTATAATTTGCAGCTCAGATGAAGAGCATATGCAGATTTTGGCCTAGAATGAAAATCCGTCTCCTATCAGTTTGCCATTATCAGAATGGGCTGAATCATATGCTGTGGTTCTCATCAGCATGCAGCTCTGGGTTTAAGGTTCTGTAGATCACCTGCAGATATACACATATCACAGCCTGGTCATAAGGGGATGCAGCCAACAGCCTGACAGCGTGACACTACTGCTCTCAAATACCTGCACGTTGTTTCAGCTGTTCAGCCTGCCTCCAATAGCACATGCTCCACCCCATAAGTAAGCAGCATTACGGATGGGGACACTGAGTTCAGTGGGTCACCCAAAGCCAGGGCTGCAGAAGCTCCCCTTGGATATTCCACTGGCAAAACACACAGGCATGTACCATCTGGGGTGTTTCAGTTAGGACTGAGCACAGCGGGGATCTGCTTGAGGACTATCTTGGCTGCAGTATGAAGAACATGCCTGTGTGCACGTCCTGAAAGGAGCTGGAGAAACGAAGGGACACCGGTAATGTGTTAGCAGTAATCCCAAAGCTGCGAGTCACGCGGCTGCGCAGCTCCTGACTGCCGGGCAGCACAAAAGGAATCTCTGTAGCTGCTAATTAAAATAAATGTAACTGCTAATTCTATAAATAAGGATAAAAACACAATGCTGCATAATTAGTTGGCCAGGCTACTTGTTATTGCAGGCATAGCAAACTATGAAATATGGATGTTTGGTAACAGAATGGGTGGCACCATTTTCTGCCTCCCTGAAAAGGAAAAAAAAGCACTCCTCTTAACCAAAAACAGTACCTCTTCACTGTTAATACATTAAACATGTAGATTCAAAGACATAAAAATTACATACAACCAGTTATAGAAATATATATCTAATATGCAGTATATCTAATTAAGACATTAACCATGTGACAGCAGAATATGATTTATATTAATAATGAAGCCAATCTCATTTTCACAGAACATCATTATGTCGTGGAAAACTAAGATTAAAGTAATGTTATTCATGACCCCAACACAAGAAAATGTTTGCACAAAGATCAAATGCAAATTATATTCTTGTCATTGGAATTCTTTCTTATGTTGAACCATATTATACGGGGGAAGATTTTCAGCATAACCTGCTACACTTAAACCTGTTTTCCCCCCAAAGAAAACAAGGTTATAAATAGTCAACTGATCCCTTTAAGGATATATCGACCCTGCACAAACCTGTTAGCATTCCTGACAAGGCCTCTCACCCCCTGCACAACACCTTGAACAATTACTTGATCTCCTTCAGCAGAAGACTCTTACCACTAACGCACACACCACCAAACTCCTCAGGAGACCCTTCCTTCCTGTCGCCATTAAAGTGTACATCTCCTCTCACTTCTGTCTGGAAGAGAAAGACCACCACACCACCCATATCAAGTACCTAGAGCGCAAGAGACTAGCTGCTTTTCCCATCACTCTTGGACTCTGTTCTCAATAGTATTTATTTCACAGTATTATGTCATTCTTTTGCACATATATGGAGTGTCCTATATTCGTGTACATACTGTATAAATGGTATCCGATACACACCTTTTTTTGCATAAACACATTTAGTTACCCACTTTATTACCTACTATCTTATATACCTCATGTTTGCATCTTTTTTTATCTTTATACCTACATTCACAGCATTATATTTGGTATTTTTAAGCTATGTTTCTTGTTTTAATCTTGCCTGCTGAGAGCTATGCCTTGGCCCAAAAATGATATTCCCTAGACACTGGGAAATACAAATGGTTTTGGGACCAGTCTGCCACCACAGACACTTTGCTTATTCAAGGTCTACTTATTATTATTAATTGTGTGAGGCCTAGTTGTAATTAATCACTAACATTTATCTAAAGCGACCTACAGTTGTACCCATTTATACACATGGGTATTTTAAATGGAGCAATGCAGGTTAAGTACCTTGTTGAGTTATACAATACAACCTCTTGAGACTATAACCAATAACATTACTCTGCATGTCCGCATTCTTTGTCATTAAGATGATAACTCAAGAACTGTTGGATGGATGTTGTTCAAACTCAAAAACCATTTGAAGAGTCTTTTTTAAAATTTGAAGAAGCATTGTGTGGGTGCTGAACTGGAATGGATTACATTTTGAAACGGATTGCCTCAAGACTACAAAGGGTGTTGTTGGAAAAAACAGCATTCTTTTCCTCTGACAGCCCTGTCACTCGCGCTGCCCATCTAATCCTTACTCCTCCCACACTCACCAACCTGTACAATTTCTAGAAGTACTGGATGGATCACCTGGAAATGTGAAAGTTGATAAATATGTTTTTACCTGAATGTTCTGAGTCCTTGTTATGATATGAAGGTCTGAAAGTATATTTATTAATTTGTTGCACATTTCATATTTACGGCGATTTACAGAATCTTTCCCCACCACTTAGGTGGTTATTTTGTATTTGTCCTTCTCTGAAAATGTCATTGTCATGCCCACGGGGGTGGGACCGGACAGGTGCCACCCCTCAACAGCTAATTAGCTCCCCTACTAAAGTAGGAGGTCACTAAAGCTCAAACTGCGAAGTATTGTGCTATGACAAGCCTTACCGAGCGTTTTTCTGTCCTCCGTCTTCCTTTGCTCCCGTTCCTTGCCCGTCTAACTTTTGTGAGATCCTTAACTCCTGTTCCTTACCTCCTTAGCCCAGCTCCCGTCCTTGACTTACCTACCCTGCTGAGCCCGGCTTCCCCTGTCGCCCCGTCCTCCTGTTCTCCAGTCCCGTGTATACCTGTCGGACGGACCCATTGGCTTTCGACCCTCGCTTACCCATCACGACCACGATTACCGCTCGCTGCCTCTGGACCTGTTTGCCTGACCACTGCCACTAAGGGAGCTCCCCAGCATCTCGCCCTCCCTCCGGTTACCTGGAGGGCTGGACTCCTCGTTCTTCACATCGCGGGGCTGAGTTTTACCTGTGGCTATTCACCCCTTGTCATATTAAAACTTGGCTTACCCTGCATTTATAGATCCTTGTTTCCTTTACCTGCCAGCCATGACAGCCATTCATATTAATTATATTTTTTATGTTTAAACATTTAAATTCTACTTTTTCCGCTTTTCATTATTACCTATATTTTCCATGACATAACTGTAGGCACTGTAACAAGTACACTAATGGTATATGCAGAGCCCTGGAGGGAGCACGGACAGGTTTTTATTTATTTATTTTTTGTTTTTGCTAATGATGTACATTTAACTCATTTAAGTCTAACTGCGGCTTTGCTCCAAGAAGATGATAGATGCACTACAACTAATAAGTGCTCACTGATATTTGAACCAAAGGTGTAGTTAATGCAATACTGTGTCCAGTGAGATGTGGCACTGAATTGTCCTTTAGTGTAATGTGCCCATGAAATACTAACTCGAGCTTCTGACTGCTTGGTCAGAAAATGCAAGACAAATCCAATCCCATATTAGTGAAAACCAGGAGACATAATTTTATTTTTCAATACTGGGGCATTGCACAGTATATGGGGTGAGTGCAGAAACAAACAAACAAAAAAAACAGGCACAGATCTGGTGAATCTAACCGCATTAACAGTAGTCATAAAATGTGCTCAATAGTACTGGAAAAATGGAACCTGGCCCTGCACTCAGACACCAAGCTTTCCTTGCAATTGTGTGTGTGTGTGTGTGTGTGTGTGAATTATGTTTATTTTACATTGTGGGGACCAAATGTCTGTTATTTTGACATTCAGATCCCCACAAAGATCTGTGAATGCAATAAAAAAAACTAAAAATGACAAAAGTCTCGTATTTTGTTTGGTTACTTATGGGTAAGGTTAGAGTTTTCCCTATAGGAATGAATAGAGAGTCCCCACAATGATATAATTACAAACCTGCGTGTGTGTCTGTTTGTGTGAAAATCATCCAGGTAGTAAGTTCAGTCATCAGGCAAGACAGAATTACTTGTTTGGCAATATTCTTTGTTTTGTGGACAAGCAATTGGTATACTCAAGTGAAAGAGCCAAGAGTTAATAATTCTAAGCTTGTAAGTACTGTTCCTTATTGATTGCAACTAATTTCTTGTATACAACCATGGAGGCACGGGCAGTCTCAGACCCACTCAGATGCAACTCTGGCCGACTCAGTCAGCATTCATAGCGAGCAATACAGTGTGATGAAACAATTGTGTCTGACAGGTATGTCAGGAGTGTATGTCAAGAACGTACATTTTTGTTCAGTTTTTTTTTTTTTTGAATGTATAGAGCAGTTTGCATGACACCTTAAAATGCAAATACGACTTTGGGATGCGGGGAAAACAGTCAATGTAACGTATTGTTTTACAATTTACAAAACGTAGAAACCATGCCACGTGGAAATGCAATGCACAACAGGCATTGCTTTTCAGTGAGTGATGTGAGGAGAACGTGACACAATGAAAAGTAAAGCCATCATTTCACTCAATCCACATTCTGTTCAACTCCATCCATGTACTTACCTTTTGTTCCTCATGTCTTCATAGGATTGACTCCCCTGGTTAACAACTTCTCCTGCTCCCTGACCATGATAACCCACTTGTTCATGATAACCCACCTGTTTCACCAACAGGCTACCAAACCAGAATTGCGAGCTGAGATCACACACCCCCGAGAGGTGAAATCCTTGGAGGATCACGCCCAGTTGTTTTGAATGACATCAGAATGGAGTGCAACATTCTCGTGCCCAAATTGAACCAGTATGGACCCACCTGCCCTCAGCCGGCACCAAACCTGAGCCCATGGTGCTAAGAAGAGCACCCCTATCTCCAGTGGAAAAACATCAATGACGACAATGTCAACTCTGCCTCTACAGTGGTGATCCAAGTCACCCCATTCGTACCTGCCCGACCAGAGCTCCTCAATCCCTGGGACCCGGCATCCAGATAGACATGTCCTGTATTATTAACATCACACAGAATTGGTTCATTTCAGACTACCTCGAAAGTGGCTGAGACTTCAGAGGATTAATGCTGTTCATGCTGTCCTAGGCTGGTAAGTGAGTGGGGGTAACTTTGTCGATATCAAGTGTGTTGAGTCTGTTTGTTGTACTAGGAGATGATGGGTCTCTGTTCAAGTTGGGAACAATCACCGATTGATTGCAGACTGTTTCCTCGATACTACAAGTAGAAGCTGTCCACCAAAAGAAGATTCAATTGTTAGTGCTCCCCTCATCCTGCAATCATGTCATCATAGTACACTCATAGCTCCAGTGCCACAACTCCTCAGTTGACTGGGCCTTATCCATTTGAATATTTCCTGATGCATTATAGCTTAGTTAATATTCCTGAAGATTTTCAAATTTTCATGAATTAAGTTTTCGGACATGATAAACCATCTACATCAGGAGTGCCTAAACAGTCGATCGCGATCGACAATTCTCAATTGATCGCAAAGTGCAGGCTGGTCTCCACCTTCTGCCTACTCCATCCTGTCCATGGTCCTACCCTGCACTGGACTTCATCACTAACTTTCCATCATTTCAAAGTAACACAGCGATCCTAGCCATCATGGACTGGATTTCTAAGATATGTAGGTTTATTCTGCTGCCTAAAGTTCCTTCAGCAGATCGCTTGCTTCTGTGGGTGTTCCATTACTGTGGTCTCCCAGAAGATATCATGTCTGACAGAGGTCCTCAGTTCAGGACCTTCTGCACCCGCTTCAACATATCTATCAGCCTTACTTCTAGCTATCATCCATATAACCAAACAGTCTACACAGCGTACCCCCAAATTTAGTGTGTTCTAGGTATTGAATCACCTTTCTTCCACTGGGATTTCCAGCCCAGCTCTATACTAGCAGTGGAAGAGTGGTACCGGAAGAGCAAGAGGACCTGCAAGTAGGTCCATTGTCAGTTGCAGACCCAGTCTGGTGCCTTAAAGGCACTGGCTGATTATTGATGATGGACTCCCTCAGCCTAACGGCCTGGATAGAGAGTCTAGTTATCAACTCAATATCTCCAGCTGCCTCTATGTCGTAAATTGTCACCACAGTACATCGGACCCTTCCAAGTCGTCTAGCACATAGGTCTGGTGACCTATCGCCTCCAACTTCCAAGCACTCAGTGCAAGGTATTGTTGACTCATGCAACATACTGAGGGCTTCTCTCTTGTCTAGTGTTACCCTGGCCTGCCTGTCCTTTGATCCAGTCCTGCAGAGTCACTGTTATCCTCAGATTCTCCAGGTGTACTGACCATTTGTTCCTCATGTTTTCATATGACTGATTCCCCTGGCTAATGACTTCTGCTCCAGACAATGATAATCCACTCACCAATTCCACATCTGTCTGCATTAGTTCCTCATATATCCTGTGTTCTGCATTTGGGTCCCTAAGTCTCTGTTCATTAGACAGTCAATGAGTAATCATTTTAAATGATCGTAATCTCAATATCGACCAAAATAATTGTGATTATGATTTTTGCCATATTTAAGCAGCTCTATGGCAGCTCTTTTTAAAATACCCAAATACATATTAATTGACAGTGTGTCAAAGTGTGGTGCAAAGCATGCTGGTAACTGCATAATTAGTCTTGCTGACCAACCCCACGGCATCAAATTATGTCAGACAATCATGGATAACGGGTAGGATCAGAACAAACAAAAAAGTTTGCCTTGGGGACGCTATATAGGTGGTGAAATAAAACATTAATCACTGCAATGATCACCACTCATACAAATGTGTATTTCTAACGACGCTGATTACCTTTGGATTATGTCACCAGCTAGGAGGTGGATAATTTACATCATCTATGTAAATTTGTATATATGTATATAATGTCATTTAAATTCTAGTCCTTGAATGTAAGATGAACAGTGCTTGAAGTGAGCTGGTACTCACTAGTTTACTAGTTTGCTGGCACCTCTTCTCTCCAGAGTACAAGGAATGTTTCTTGTGTACCAGAATAATAAGGGGAATATTGGCACCTGTTTTTCCCCACTTCAAGTACTGAAGACGACCCCAGTTTTTTTACATGTAATTATTGGAGAAAAGTCTCTCCTATTCAGCCCAAAATCATAACTACAAGCTGAGGACTGTTAGCAGATGAGTAAAAACCTACCAACAGAACATAAATCCTACTGGTGTGTGGCTCAGCAGGCTAAGCCTCTGTGTCTGTGCTCAGAAGGTAGAATAGTTACATGTCCTTGAGCAAGGCCCTTATCCCCCAGCTCACTGCGCACGGCAAAGTGGCTGCCTCATTACTTTGACCCTGTCACCTGTATGGAGAGCATGATGGAGCAAAGCCAAATTGAGAATTTCCCCACAGGGATTAATAAAATATTTCTATTCTATGCTATATTATCACAAGCCCTTTCATAATTAATAGACACTGATAATTATATGAAAACCAGCCTCTGCGGGAACGTAGATCGGTGCAGAGGATCTAGAGATGAAAGCCCAGTTTTGGATATTTTTAGAAGCAAGATGTCACTTTATACTAAGTTTATGGAATAAAAACCTTAGTCAAAATAAAGAGACATACACAATGGCCAGTCATCTAAGCAGAACTGAAACGTACTTCTAATGACGTGTTCTATGATGTTTGTCGTGTGGTAGGAAAACAGAAATTGTGATAGACAGCACAGGACAATCTGCTTGATATGTTTAAAATTCTTCAGTTTGCCTACAGGTGCCTACAGCAAGAAGTCATTATTTTAGTTTGATTCTGTTCACCTGCAAACCACTGAAAGACAGCCTGGTTAAAGACAATGATTATGACTTAAAACCCACGCTTCCTCACATCAAAATGCTAATTCCTGCAAGTGTACCCTGCATCCGAACACTTCTAATTCCATGCGTCAAGAGGTGCTGGACAAGAGGCCGCCATTCCCTGCAGCCACACCCAGGCAGACCATACCGTACCTCACCTGAGTACAGTAGTCCCTCCCCATCCAAAAGTGATACGTTCTAAGACATATCGTGGATAGCCATAACTTCAGATAATAGTGAACCATCCAAGGACAGTATTTATAGCAATATAATAATTTTCATGTACATACATATGGTGAAGTTTAATTGAGAAATTACACGCAGTAGGACATTATTAAAATTAAATATAGTAATAAAGTACACTGTAAGCACATTTTTCATTGTGCAGTGAAAAACATTCTACACATTTTGCAATAAAAAATAATGTATCATGTACTTGTAGATAGCCTATAAGGAGTAAAATTGATTTGTTAAAAAATATCTTTAGCTTATAGTGGGTAATCATCAACTTACAGCCTGAACTCACTTGGTACGCAGCTTGACTTAGGACCTCTTTCTGGAGTTTTTAAAGAATCACAATTGGTTCATTTTTGGGGTAAAGTCCACAGTAAAGATTCTCCTGTTTCTGGGTTGCGTGCTCTTGCATTCACATGTTCCAGGTAAATGCACAAAATAGCACACCTGTGACCTGTATTATGAAGCGCGATTACTGGCTTATCGGGGTAACATGTCGGATTTAAGTTACCACAGTTCAAATGGACTTCATATTCGTTCACTTACATTTTGCTCAGACTACCTTAAATCCGACAAGTTACCCCGATAAGCCAATAACCCTGCTTCATAGTACAGGCCCCTGGCACATAACTTTCTGAAACATAGCACGGCATTAATATTCATATGGGAAACACTACTCGATGATCATTGCACTGTGGTGATGATCTTTGAACCATAATGTTTTTTGGGCAATGCCTCTCTATTGTACAAAAAAAGTTGTTCTTTTTGCTATCTATCATAGTAACAGTCAAGACTCTGAGGTAGGTAACTAGCTATCCAAGAAAAAAGTAAAGTTATAGTGAGAGATGTGCAATATATTGGTATTGGACGATATTTAATAAAAATCAAGGTATTTCTTCGGTCCAATGCGTTAGTTTGGGCTAATAATTAAAACTATCTATATTAAAATCACCAGAGCTAAAGACACGCTGATATGCCCTGAGGGGCGAGAAGCGTGCAATAGTAGTATACCAGCACTCCGCTACTCTGCACACTATAAAACAGAGTACAGTTGCACCGGGACATTAGCGAAGTATTATAGCTAGATGCCCCAAACTGAGAATTTCTTTCACCAAGTCTTCTGTCTAGCCCGTGTTGTCCTAACTCCGCCTGTCTCCACCCTGCTTGTTCCTGCCTCACCTGTTCTTGCCCTGTCTGCTCATTCCTGCCCTGGTTATTCGGATCCTGCCTGTTCCTGCCTCGCCTGTTCCTGTCCTGCCTGCCCGTTCCTGCCCTAGTCACTCTGATCCTGCCTGTTCTTGCCTCGCGTGTTCCTGCCCTGTCTGCCCTGGTCACTCTAATCCTGCCTGTTCCTGCCTTGCATGTTGCTGCCTCACCTGTTCCTGCCCTGCCTGCCCATTCCTGCCCTGGTTACTCTGATCCTGCCTGTTCCTGCCTTGCATGTTGCTGCCCTGGTCACTCTAATCCTGCCTATTCCTGCCTTGCATGTTGCTGCCTCACCTGTTCCTGCCCTGCTTGCCCTTTCCTGCCCTGGTTACTATGATCCTGCCTGTTCCTGCCTTGCATGTTGCTGCCCTGGTCACTCTGATCCTACCTGTTGCTGCCTTGCCTGTTCCTGCCCTGCTTGCCCTTTCCTGCCTTAGTCACTCTGATCCTGCCTGTTCCTGCCTTGCATGTTGCTGTCTTGCCTGTTCCTGCCCTACCTGCCTGCTCCTCCTCTGATCCTGCCTGTTCCTGCCTCACTTGTTCCTGCCCTGATCACTCTGATCCTGCCTGTTCCTGCCTTGCATTTTTCTGCCCTGCCTGCCCACCTGCCCTGGTCCTGTCTGCTCCTGTCCCTGCCCTGCCTACCCTGTCTGGTGTTTCTGTTCCCTGCCTCATGTTTACTCGCCAAACGATTCCCCTCAGCAACGAACCCTTCTGGATCTTTCTCTTCAACTACATTTCCACCTGTGCGACTTCGATCTGCTTGTCTAGGCTTACAAATAAGACCGTCGCTCTCCAGCACTGAGGTCCCCTGTCATCTCTGGTCTTCCATTGTGACACGTGCCTACTGAAATAATCGACTATCAAACATTTTCCGTAGTGGAGGATGAGGTATTTCGTCAGCTCATTTACTGCTTATAAGAGTAACAGAGCAACCAGTCTTCCTCATGTATATAAATCATTATTAAATCTGTCCCGCAGACTTAAATAACAACACCACTCTGCTAATCTGCTTTAGCAAGCTCAGCAAGTTCCACCCTCAGCACCCCCCTTCCCCCACCGCGCTCAGCAAGTGGCTCAGAAGTTTGCCAGTTGTCAGATTCGGCAGTATTTGCTAAAATATCTCGCTAATCCTAGGTGGAACTGTCCAATTCAGGTGGTGCTTTCTTAATTTGGTCATTTTTTTCTTTATGTATAGTTTGTCAGTTGGCCTTTGCAGTTTACACTGGCTTTGACTCCCTGTTTCATTTCTTATGGTAATATTATATGGTATATTATCAGAAATTTTATTTTTCTGTATACTCGTGTTAGTACCTACTGCTGTTTTCTGTCCACAAACACATACGATATGTAAGCATGAGAACAGTACTAATGCACTTGAACATACTGTAGTCACTATACTGGATATTACAGTACCTGACCCAGATGTTTACCATTGACAGAGCTTGACCCCCCGCAAAAATCAGATGATATAAAGATGAACACCTTGGAGAACTGCGATATGTAACTAAATGGATTTTCCCCTCCTCTCCTACTGCTCACTTTACATATTACATTTCACCTATTACATAGCAAATAAGTATTTGATTTTGAATAATGCCCCTAGTTGAAACATTGCTTCACTGGGTGGATTTAAAAAACAGATCATATTCCACAGCTATCCAGTTAACAACATCAGCAGTAAAGGCAAACATATATGTTCAGATAATACTCCTACACACATATACAAATCTGAGAGGAAGAAGGAGAAGAGGTGTTATTCCAGAAGGCTGTTGTTGGGCATGTAGGCTTAGGGAAGTAGTGTGAGTTAAGCAGATGAGAGGCAGATAGATCTTGTATCAGTACCTTGAGTATGTCCATGCCAGGTACTAACACAAGACCTGCCTACCCCTCACGCTACTCAACCTATATCGTATATTTCATCTGAAAATATCTTTGGATTTAAATAATTCATAGCCAAGTGAGCTTCTTTACGGAAAATGTAACAATTTATGCTTCCATCATCTCTGTGTCTAGAGCTGCGGCTATCGCCGTCGTTGAATCCTGGGCTATGCAACTTGAAATGGGCTTGCACACAGGATTAATCATGTTGAGCACAGGGACTAAGCGTGGCATTGCTGTCAGGACATCGCCAGTCAATGTCATGCAAGCACATTTGCGGGCACCTCAGAGGGATCCGTCATCTCTGGTGCCGAAGCTGTTTTGCTCCCTGTCTTAGGGGAATTGGGGCAGGACAGTGAAAAAGAAAAGGATAGGGGCATAATTTCCACTCAGTTCTGAAGACAGCAAAATGTGTGTAATGAAAAACGTCCTTTATCTCCCATCATGTTGTGAGCCCAGTGACCTGTCCTGCTATTTACTTACAAAAAAATCAGACGGCACTAAAGGCACCGCTGTGCACTGCAGCAGAAGATGTGATTATTCTGACCTTATCAAGCCTACATAACCTCCACAGAGAAATGTCCATTACCAGTATTACAAATGACATTTTCTCAAGGTGCGCAACTAGACAAAGGCCATCACAGCAATTCAAAACAAAACTAAACTAATACTGAAACAGAACCTAATTGCCCTGTGCAGCAAAACACAAAATTCAGTCCAAGTAGTTCAGTAGAACCAGCTCTTGCGACACGTACGGTCAAATAACTGGACTTATTTTGATGTGGAAATCATTCACAGATTTTTCTTTTTTGACAATAAGGTAGTTTTATATTTCTTAACACGATGTTTTGTTAAGCTTACCCCGACAACTTGTAAAATAAAAAGCATAAAATAAATACAGTACCCAATCACATAAGGAATTAGTTTGACACAAGGGCTCCATGGGTACTGCTGTTGTCCCAAGAGTCAGAGGTTCGAATTCCCTCCCACTCTCCCCATGTTGCAAAAGCTTCCTCTGGTGGCTACGAAATGACACCTATAAATTACCTACAGTGTGGAACTAAGCGTGCCCTGCAATAAACTGGAATTCTGTCCAGAATGTTCCTTGCGTTATACCTAATGAAAGCTGGGATAAATTCCAGTCCCCATAACCTCTGTGATGCTATACTGGGTGAGTGGGTGGACAGATGGACATTTAAGGAAGCAGTCTTTTATATGTACTAGATTAAATAAATGTTCATACTATTGACGTCAAATGAGTCATACCAGCAATATTCTCAATACCTTTAACATCAGCACTGTGCCAGAATGATTACAATATATCACCGTATTGCTGGATTCCATGCTAAATCAGTAGCAGTGGTCCTTAAGACTCAGCAGGTTTTGTTGCTTTCTTTGGTTGTTCTGGGATGAATCAATCTTCCATGGTTAAGAAATGACAAGAAACGGCAGAATATAACAAAAGCACTTTGTTTATCTACGAACACACATTCAGCTGTAGCAGAATGATACTTCTACTTTGCCTTTTACTGTGTTTTCACACCTCACCGCAGTAGCAGTGCTACCTGCGCATCAGTCCTGAGCTGCAACAATAGAAAATGGAAAATTGCATATCAGAATACAAAATCCATTCGGCGCCAATATAACCAAAATGCTTGGCACAAGAGCTGTCGGTTGAATACGGTGACAGGAAAAAAGTGTTATTTGCTAGTGATAGCTGGGAACATCAGATTACAACTGACAAAGTGCATGTTATGTCTTCTTATAGCTAGCAGCTGAGAGACAAGTTTTGCAAATGTGAAATGTAAAATCTGCAATGTGATTTCAGTCATCCAGGTGAGCTGCCTGCACAGGCCTATCGAATGTGCTGAACCCAAGACAACAGCATGGATCTCCCTGCAATAACACACTTTTCTTCTCCCCTGAAGCTGTCTTTTCGGCACAGAAACTTGCATTTCTTTCTCTGCAGGGTCTGTGACGAGCCAAAAGGGACAGAGCTGCTATCATCTAGTACTGATGAATTTGGGTGATGAGTTTCACCGGCCAAATGAAATAAAATTATATAAATATTGTTGAAGAAGTCAACTGAACAGTGGGAAATGTAGCAGGACACAATGTCACTGTCCACAGCTGATATTCAACAGAACCAAGAGACGTGGCTTCATCCCTCGTCTCTGCTCTGTTTGTCAGGCTGAGTATGAAGCGCAGACACAGTGACTCCTATGGCTACGACTGAAGCTGGCTGCAGAGCTTATTTTAGAACACTCACCCAAAATGTAGCCCTTTTACTGCTGCACCCAAGATGTCTGCACAGCTGCCGTAAAATAAACTGCACACGATTTGGGAATTTTCCTGGGGAGCAAGGCCTCTCATTTTTCCTGTATAAACTGCTAAGGAAGTTTGGCTCTCCCAAATAGACGCACGGGATATTTTACACAACAATAAACCTGCACTTATCAGCTGGGTAATGTATTAGGAATGAAAGGATGCCACATAGTTTGGTGGGAATGAAAATGATCAACCTACAAAGGGCTGAAGACCCCCAGAAAATCAAACTGAAAAAATAATGCGGCAGGCTAGACTATTTTGCCGAAATTTCATTGCAGCAACTCAAAATCATACTCATTAGTTTGCATGGCCTCCACGTGCCTCCTTCAGGTCTAGACCACTGCATCACTGAGCTCCTGGACAGTCTGATTTGCAGCCTGGCGACGTCTTTCACGAGTGCTCAGGGTGAACCTGCTATCATCTGTGAAAAGCACAGGGCACCAGTGGCGGACCTGCCAATTCCGGAATTCTATGGCAAACGTCAATCAAGCTCAATGGCGCCAGACAGGGCCCACTAGAGAATGTCAGGCCCTCAGGCCATTCTCATGAAGTCGGTTTGCGATTGTTTGGTCAGTGACATTCACACCAGTGGCCTGCTGGAGGCCATTTTGTTGGGCTGCTTATCCTGTTCCATCCATTTTCTGAAACTGCTTTATCCCACCTGGGGTTGCATGGGGGACCGGAGCCTACCCTGGGAACAATGGGCACAGGCGGGAACCAACCCTGGGCAGTTGGCAACACACTGCAGGGCACACACACAGAACTACAGAGCCAATTTACTCACTAATCAACCTGCCCTGCATGCTTTTGGACCGTGGGAGGAAACCCGGAGCCCCCGGCAAAAACCCATGTGTGGAGAGCGTACAGTACAAACTCCACACAGAGAGGACCCAAGACCAAATCGAGCACCTTCTGACTGTAAGGCAGCAGCACTAACCTCTGCACCACCGCGCTGCCCTCATTCCCCATGCACAAAGAAGCAGATAACGGTCCTGCTGACGGGTTAGGGAGCTTCTACAACCCTGTCCAGCCGACTCCTGGAATCTCCTCCATGCCATTGAGACTGTGCTGGGAGACACAGCAAACCTTCTCCACTTGTTAAGCCATTCCTGTTTTGGGGGTCGTCTTATTGTTGCCCCTCTAGTGCACCTGTTGTTAATTTCATTAACACCAAAGCAGCTGAAACTGATTAACAACCCCCTCTGCTACTTAAATGACCAGATCAATATCCCAGAACTTTATTTGACTTGACGCTATACTCTGATGAAGAAGTGTTCCTTTAATTTTTTTGAGCAGTGTATATTTTTACTTTTTGTTATTTTTTCCTCACCCCCGCAACTTTTACTCTGGATTTCATGAAATATTTTTGTTTATAGCAGCAGTAAATGGTAGTATAATGAAACTGATTAACTACCCCACACACAACAGAGAAATTAGTTTAATTTAAAAACTCAGAGGAAACTGATATGTTACAGTAATTAGTTAGTATCATTGGTATTAATCTTACATGAATTTGAAGATTCAGTAGAAAATGCTTATGATTGTATTATTTAATGGTAGGTGTAATTAATCACAATGAATTACAGAAAAATGTGATTAATTGGTAGGTCATTTTATCAATACACAGCCCTAATTTTTATTTTTTGTCCTTGTTCCTCGTAGGGAGTTTTACAGACACGATAAATCTGCGCACAGTGTTTTGGTTAGGCAATAGCTCAAATTACATATTCTTTACTGTTTATGAGTGATTTTGGAAAAGGATGCCACCCTCTCATTCTCTTTGGGGGAATTCAAAAATAGCATTGAATTTAAGGCTAAAGTGACATAGCAGCAGAATAAGTACATGAATCTACTCATATCCCAGGTGTGAGATTAAGCCACAGGAGCCCCTGTTCCTCCAGGAAGCAGGACCAGTGGGTATACAGTAACACACAGCACAAAAGCATGACCAGTGGGTATATACATTAACAGATAGCACAAAAGCATTCAGTGGATATATAGTAACAAATAGCACAAAAGCAGGACCAGTGGTTATACAGTAACAGATAAACAAAGACTGCAGCCTTTGTGCTAACTGAAAGAAGTCGAGAGGTGCGTTTCCTGATAACAATTACTCTTGGTGCCTTACAAAGACCCTAAAGATAAACCTTACAAAAGGTGTTTATTTTCTTACATCTGTTTCCCAAACAATCTCTTAAGAGGTTGCTTAAGGGAGAGCTTCTTAAGTGCGACCTTAATGGCCACCGGAAACCCAAATTGGTTGACACTGATGGCTCGAGAATTGATTATTCTCTCCATGCAGCAACTGCTTGACTGCTGCATGAGAGAAAGTGGTGTTCTTTATAAATATAACATTGCTGGAATCCTAGAAAACATTGCATTAATCAGGACTGGGGAGAACCTAAGAAAAAAATACAAAATTAACAAACTGAATCATTTAACTATAAATATGATTTTTGCCGATTGCATGTACGAACCCAGCCCCTGAAAGAAAAGTTACGTTAATGTCTTAATATACACATACAGACTTCCTCACCACTGAAGGCAGACAGCGCCTCTATCACCTGAGGCGTCTAAAGAAGTTCAAGATCTCCATCAACATCCAGAGAAGATTCTATACTGGAGTCACCGAGAGCATCCTGACCAACAACATCACGGTGTGGTATGGGAGCTGCACTGCACAGCAGCAGAAGGCCCTGCAGAGGGTAGTGCGCACAGCGGAACGCACCACGAGAACCTCTCTACCAGCCCTGCAGGACATCTACGCTGAAAGGTGCAGATCCCGGGCCGCCAGGATCACTAGGGACTCCAGCCATCCCGCCCACAAACTGTTCAGGCCACTGAGGTCAGGGAAACGCCTCTGCAGCCTGAAGTCAAGAAGTGAGCGGTTTAGGAGGGGTTTTTACCCACAAGCAGTGAGACTCCTCAACAGCAGCACATAATGGACAACGACACACACACACACACACACTACCATCCATTTCCATAACTTATAAAATATCTGCATATCTGCACTTTATGGCGCACACTTACAGTGAAGATCTTCACAGTGCATTCCGTATACAGTGCAATTTATACTCTACATGTACACTTATGTGTAATATATATATATATATATATATATTCCTCGTATGTATAGCACAGCCCAGGTACTTGCCAGAAAAAACATTTAACTGTATGTTGTAGCAGCTATAACTACATGTGACAAATAAAGAATCTACATCCAAGGGAATGAATATCCTATGTGCTTCAGTATTGACTATCCATCCATCCATCCATCCATCCATCCATCCATCCATCAATTAAGTTCTGCTTGTCTGGGGTTCAGGTCGTGGGGGTAACAGCTTCAGGAGAGAGGTCCTCAAAGTATTCCTTCCAGCTCCAGGTGATGTTCCCAGGTGAGGTCAACGACACAACAACAACTCTCCAAATTCCCGGTAGGCCTCCTCCTTCAGCTAGACAGGCCCCTTCACCTCTGGTGTCCACCATCGGGTACGGGGATTACCACCACGACCGATCACCCTGCAGCCACAGCTCTGTACAGCCACTTCTACAATGGAGGTCCAGAACAGTGTCCATTCACACTCAATGTCCCAAACCTCCCCCGGTATGCAGTTGCAATTCTGCCAGGGGTGTGAGTTAAAGCTCCGGCGAACAGGAGCCTCTGCCAGACGTTCCCAGCAGACCCTCACTATACGCTTGGGCCTACCAGGTCTGACCAGCTTCTTCCCCCACCACCTGAGCCAACTCACCACCAGATGGTGATCAGTTGACAGCTCTGCCCCTCTCTTTACCCGAGTGTCCAAGACAGAAGACCGCAGATCAGATGATACAATTATGAAGTAAATCATCAATCTGTAGCCCCAGGCATCTTCGTACCATGTCCACTTATGGACACCCTTATGCTCAAACATGATGTTTATTATGGACAAACCATGCATTGCACAGAAGTCCAGTAACAGAACACCACTCGTGTTCAGATCAGGGAGGCCATTCCTCCCAATCACCCCCCTCCAGGCCACACTGTCATTGCCCAAGTGAGCGTTGATGTCCCCCAGCAAAACGATGGAATCCCCTCGTGGCACACTAACCAGCACACCACTCAGGAAGTCCAAGAAGGCTGGGTACCATCATTCGGTGCATAAGTGCAGATGACAGTCAGAGACCTATCCCTGACCCAAAGGCGCAGGGAGACAGCCCTCTCGTTCACCGGGGTAAACTCCTTGGGGTTCCCCCAGTGGAGCTGGAGGAGATGGCTGGTGAGAGGGAGGTCTGGGCATCCCTGTTTAGACTGCGGCCCCCATGACCTGAACCCAGATAAGCGGCAGAAAATGGATGAATGGATGGATGTATGGATCCGTCCTCATGCACCTAGCCAAGCAACATATAGTCAACAGTTAAATGGAATTTGGGCTTCCTGTCACCAGGGAAAAACCAGAGCAAGTTCCTGTGCACACCACAACACTGCACAAATGACAACTAACACACGTTACAACCACGTCTAGGGTTCAGTCACACAGAATGGTCTGGTGTGGTGTGTGTTTGCGTGTTGGATATCTAGTGTGCACTAAATAGGGCCAATTCCGGTTAAGGGGGGGAAATTGAAACCACAAAATATATAAAAAGAAACAGAATAGGGTATTTTAGGGGATTTACAGTTCAACACTGTTGGCTTTGGAAAGCCCTGTGCCAAAACAACAAACACCCACAAGTAACTCATGAAAGAAAATAGATAAAGAAACTCAGTGACAAAGACAGTTAAATAATAAAACACAAGTGGCAGTCAATCGCTACAACTGGTGCACAATCGCAAATACATACAAATGCACTATCAAATGAGAAGGGTAAGAGCGGCAATTGTATTCTAGTGAAACAGTCAAAAGCTAAAGAGTCAATAACAGAATGACCAAAACCAAAGAGGTAGGAACAATGATTGTAGTCAATTAAATAATCCACTGTCAAATCTTGAAGATACAGATCCAGTAACCAAAGAACACAAGCAAAAATGAGGAAAACCTGGCATGTTTCTGACTGAAGACTATTTACAGTATATTCACTTCTGGATGGTGAAATGAAGAGGGGTCATTCCATGTCAAATCATCACACTTTCAGCTTGCACTATGTTATCAGGAAGACTATTCCATACTCTGACTACACACTGTGTAAAGAAGTGCTTCCTTAAATCTAGTTTGAAATGTT
>JAODKE010000114.1:23370410-23383743 GCA_026779605.1 Mormyrus hasselquistii
GCACTGGTTGAGGCGTGTGGGGTTTGTGTTTTGTTCTGGTGTGGTGGGGGGGGGGTGAGGGGGGCGGGGGTATGACTTTGACTGGCTATGTTTACCTTAATGTAAGCTGCACAGAAGTGGTCCTTATATTGTTTTAAAGCTATTGTCCATCTCTATAGATTAAACAAATAAAAACAAATAATAACCAATTAAAATATTAAAACGTCAATAACAAAAAAACCTATATTTCAAAACTGATCAATTTTTTTCTAAAGCTGTATCATAATGTCATGAACATCCCCAGAAATTTGGGCTTTGCTGAGATATCTTGACTTAAAGGTAGCGTCACATGGTGTCATATCACTAATGGGCCTTTTTAAGAGCAGCCAAACTGGCATGAAATAGTATAACAAGCACAGGTGTAAGTAATAACATTAATTAAGGTTACAAATATGCTACAATGAAATTTAATGGAAGCTTCGTTAATGTCATTGCAGACACCTGTACTTGCCATTCTATTGAAAAGGCCCACATGACTAGTAAATATGGCTAATAAATCCACTGCATTCATCAGAGGTGAGTCAGGTGTGCTAATCGGTCCAGTGTAAGTGCACATTGAGGGAATCACTCGACTTTGCAAGCATCAAAGGTTATGTCATGGCTGCATATGATGATAATTGGTGGCTAGGATGTGTTGAAGAAACTATGCCCAGCACTGGAGAGTTGAAATAATAAGCAGAAATGGAGCGGCAGATGGGACTTGGGTTGGAATTCCAAAGTGGAGACAGAAGATGGAATCTTTGCCGAATGGAGAACTGGTATGACACCAAGCAGGACATAACGCACTATGTGTGAACCTTGTATAGGAATGTGCACAAATAACACCACTGCTGGTTTGAATTAGCCATTTGGTTCAGAAAAATTAATGGGTTGCGGTCAGTCCAAACAAGAAGAGCTAGACTTCAAAATGATGTAAAACCAATTACAAGGCTATGCATTTGTCCAAATTATGCTGTACACTAGCTGGTGTTTGAGAAACTCTTTGGTGAAATAACTCAGTACCCTCAGTGCCCTCCTGGAGGAGCACAGCGCCAGCGTCAGGATCACCTGCATTAACCTCCAGCTAATATCTCGTGCATCAAGTACAGGCAGACTGTCATTTAACAGCTCCAAAAGCAAATGTATACTCTGGGGCAGAAAGAAAGGGCACATCCTGGGACAGCAGGTAGTGAGGGGTATTTGAAAACTTTGTACAGAAGCAGTGATGGCAGCACATCAAGCACAATAAATGTCTGCGGTCTTTGTGGGACTCAGGGGCCAGAACTTAATTACCTCCACTTTGGCATCCAAGGGCTTAACCATCTTGTGGCCTACACTCTTGCCAAGGTACATTTTCCAATTTTTTCCAAACTCAAATTTGTACAAATTCAGAATGAGAAACACATAATTTGAGAGAAAACTAATTGAAGTAGATCAATATCACTGTCCCAAGTATCTGAATAAATGACTACATCACCCACATAAGCAGAACAATTAGGCACGTCGCCAAAGACAACATTTCTGAAACGCTGGCAAGTGGCCGGTTCCTTGCATAACCCAAGGAGTATAACTGTGTACTGAAGAAAGCTATGTGTCTGTTGCCCGCGGCATGAGAGGAACTTGAGAGCAACTGTCCAAGATGTAGAGTTCTTACAAAAATTTATCTGCACCGACCCGATCTACACAATCCTCCATATGAGGCAGAGGAAAAGGGTCACCCTTGGTGATTGCTTTTATTTTCCTATTATCAGTACAAAACTGGTGTGTGCCATTGGGTTCAGAATAAGCAGGCATGGAGAACTCCAGGGAAGTATTCCTCACTAAAAATTCTGTCTCTTCCTTTAAAACTGCGTTTCTTAGGGTTTGCGCAATACAGATGTTCTCCATCGTCATTGTAGTACTGAATCACAATGGTGTATAAGGGAATATCAAAAAACAGGAATGGAAATTCACTAATTAAAGATCTGATATCTTCCTGAGTAGACATGGACAAATGTTCCAGCTTGTCCTGTGACCTTTCAAGGGACTTGGAATTTAGCAGATGTATACAAAGAGGACTAAATCAGGTCATCATATTCAGGAGACTAAGCCAGTGTTCAAAATGGTACAAGCGGAGCTGGTGAGGGTACTACTGGATGGGTGAAGTACAGACTGGGCATAGTACGGCTTTAACATATTTACATGGCATACGCAAGATTGACATCTGCATTCTGGAATAAAAGATGACTAAGATAATTAGCGGGCTAATTCTTTAGTTTCATAAGGTCCTGCAAACCTTGCATGGAGAGAGGAGCGAGACACAGGAAGTAGAATGAAGACTTCACCACCTGCATGAAATGAGTGTTCTACAATTTTTTGGTCAAAGTGAGCCTTCATCTTCCTTTGAGTGGAGGTAAGTGATCATTTAGCCAAAGGCTAAACAAGACCAAGACACTGGCAAAGTGCAGAAACTCTGCCAGTGTGGGAAAAACAGAGAAGGTGGACTCGTCACATTGTCCACAGCCTAAGATTTGCACTGCTGGCACCTTTGAAAATGATGCTTGGTGTTGGCTTGAATTACCAAATGTTTAGTTATAGCAGCCCAACCATGGAAATTGATATGGTGGAAACAAGAGAGTTGAGGTTATTTCTGCACTGAGTTGGGCAACTGTGGGATTATGTGTTTTGTATATTTAGCTTCTGCACATCCCTGTCAGACAGCTTCTTCTTGCATCCACAGTTGGATGTGGTCCATCCTTTGTGGTGGTATGCTGACATTACCCATTTGATCCTCTATTGAACTCTGATGTCTCCCATTATGTTGCGTGGAACGCAACAGCTGTGTAATTGCTCTGCTAATTCAACTTTACAGCCTGCTTTTACTGATGGAATGTGCAGTCAGTGAAGACTGGCCAGCATGCCATGCATATATATATATACGTGAAACGTCATACGCTATTTTGGCCTGGTGTTTCAGGTTCATTGTCCAACCCCTGTGGGTAGACAATTGCTTGAGACCAAAGAGTCGTGTGAATTTATGTTTCCTTTTTTATTCACAAGACATTTATTTTTCTTGTCTTGTCACTCCAAATGAATGACAATAGATAAAAATAAATTTGTAAATGTGGGCCTACCCACATTATCCAAATATCTACATTTATTGTCACCCACATTTCACATTTAATGTACTACTCCAACTTGACCACCTTAACGTGCTGTATTTGCGCAGAATAAAATGACAAAATCAGGTTGCCATCGACTGTCACTATCTTTATGAAGTCAAGAAATGAATCTTTTTCAAAATGTACTTGAGAAGTGAAAGAAGAGTTTAAGAAAATTTTGCCTAAACTGACAAAATTAATTAAAATAACAGCCAGTGACTCAGCCTGTTGTGCACTTACAGTACCACACCTACAACTTCTAATGTTAGCGCCTCTGTTGTTTGCAGTGAACCAGCTACGGTGTGGGAAGAAAGTGTCAGAGGCAACACAGACAGACAGCAACAGCCCCCGCAAACCAGACCCCCACTCTAACCGCACCACCATCACAGTGCAACCTGAGCAGCGCCAGCAAGAGCAAATCAGTGATTGAGGCTATGTCCGCACTCCTACGTTTTTAAATGAAAATGATCCCCATCCACACAAGCGTTTTCACAGTATTTCCGCTCACACTGAAACGATTGAAAACCTATATGGCATAGCTACAGTATTAGCCTACATTTGCCATGCACGTATCAACATGGTGAATGGTAAATTAGTTTCTTTTCTGTGCAGTCACCTTGGCCCAGTTTCACGCTTGGTTTTAAAGTGCATCTTTGGTGATTGATCACAAGCTGACAGCCAGACACAACGCTGTTTACCACTGTGTCAGTCATGCATCTCCAAGGTGCCAGCTGACTACTTGTGTTCAGATTCTGTTACTGCCCCACTCACCATTATTGTGAAGTCCTTGTCAGGACGCATTAATACAAAACATATGGAGTAAACCGCATCCCAGACCACCTCGGCAAGTGGTTTGAATGAGCATATTGACTCACAATGCATCTTGGTGTTCATTTACATATCTGTTTAGCACTGTTTATGTTAATCGTTATTCAAGAATACCAAGTATTTATGCAACAAAATTTTAAAAAGTGAATGTGTAAACTCAGGCCTATAGACCCTCCTTATTAACCTTCCGCTGGGCTCTTTGCTAAAAGGTGAAACACGTGGACTAAATTATGTCTGGATAGATATACAAGCCCCCTACCTTACTATTGGGATTACATAATCAGCGATGTCAAGTCAGGTGGTATATAAGAGCCAAAAAGGAGCCTTGTAAATTGGCCAGATAAAGTTCAATCCATGCATCCACCACCATATACTAAGGTAAATAAATAGATAGTAATTCCCATAGCCACATGTTTTTGGAGTGTTAAAGGGAATGCCAGACAAACCAGGGTGCAGATACCATGCAGATTCCACACACTGGGAGCTAAGGACTGAAAAATCAAACCCTCAGCTCTGGAGGCGAAAGATTAACGTGATCCTGTTAAACCATGTGAACCAAATAAACCAAACGATTAAAATATATATTTTCCATTTTACACACCGTCAGTCATACAGTTGGGGCTATGAATTTTTATATACCAGAGAACATACAAATCAATCAACAAACAAGAATTCATGTCAGTGGACACATACAAACATGCTTTTTCATCTCCCGAATTTATTATTATAGTAGCAGATACATTTTCAAACTGCACAACAGCTACCTTCAAAAATTTACTTAAATTGCAGCTGGACTATTTTCACACTGGTAGTTATTGTTCTAATACGTTCTAGTAGCAAGGATAATAAAGGGCATTAAAGCAGGGCAGTTTGACGCCAACTGTAAGCAACTGTAACTGTTGCATCTTAGTTACTTTTATCCCAAAAAGGAAACGATAAGATAAGATAAAATAAGATAAGATAACTTTATTGTCATTGTCCAGGTACAATGACATGCAGTTCAGCATCTAACCAGAAAGTGCAAATAGTACAGAAATTTGCAATACGGCAGAATTTACAGGTAGTATTTACAAGAGTAGTATATTCAAGGGAGAGTATATGTATATGACTACTGATTAGTTTGTATAGATATTTGAGATACATGATATATGAATAAATATAGACATGAAATAAAATTATGTACAGAATAGATATAAGTAAACAGGTGAAATATACATAAAATGCAGCCAAAAGTTATTGATACTTATAAATGTCAGTTATTGAGTGGTAAGGTTTGAAAGGAACTGTTCCTGAGCCTGTTAATGTTGGACCTAGGGTTCCTGTAGTGACACCTTGATAGGAGGAGGGTAAACGGCGCATGGTTGGGGTGCAAGGCGTCTCTGATGATGCTGCGAGCACCGCTGGCACCATACCGTGTATGCTGCAGGTCAGCGGTGGTCAGCAGCGGGATGCCGATGATGTGCTGGGCAGTTTCCACCACCCATTGCAGGGCTTTCCTGTCAGCTGTGGCGCAATTGCCATAGCACACCAATGTGGACGCCCAGGTACTTGAAGCTGGAGACAGACTCCACCTCAGCCATTTATATGGATAAGAGCATCATAAGAGCATGTCTGCTGCCCTTGGTTTTCCGGTAATCCACGAGGAGCTCTTTGTTCTTCCTGGTGTTGATTGTGAGGTTGCTGTCAACATCATGTTGCTAGGTGCTGAACCTCCTCTCCGGAGGCTGAATCGCCGTCGTCACTGATCAGTGCTGTTGCGGTGGTGTCGTCTGCAAACTTTATGATGGAGTTGGAGCCATATAAAGGGCAGAGGGGTGGGCTAAGCACACAGCCCTGCGGAACACCGGCGGTCAGGAGCAGAGTAGAGCACGTGTGGCTGTTTAACCTGACAAACTTGGGTCTGTTGCTTAGAAAGTCCACTGTCCAATCGCAAAGAGAGGTACTGATGCTAAGGTTGCTTAGTTACCAGATTGGAAGGGATAAATTTGGAGCTAAAATCAACAAATAACATCTTAATATAGGAGCAGTTATTGTCTAGATGTGTGAGGGCAGAGTGAAGACCTGAGGATATGGCATCCTCCGTTGACATATTTGGACAACAGGCAAGTTGGTGGCAATCTAGTTTGGAAGGTAGGCTAGATTTGAGGTGGGCCAGAGCCAGTATTGCAAACCATTTGGTGATGATAGGGGTGAGTGCAACGGAGTGGTGGTCATTTGGGCTCCCTAGAGAGGATAGTTTAGGCACCGGTACAATTGTTGTGGACTTGAGGCATGTGGGGACGACAGCTTGAGCCAGTGATAAGATGAAGATGTTACTGAAGACCTCAGACAGACTTGCCATCAGGACCAGCAGCTTTACATGCTTTCATTTTGTTCAGTGAGGTGATTGTCATTGTTCACACAGTGGATTTAACCTATATGTGACATTGTAACATAGCAGTAAACAGCTAATTCAGTACCCATGGGGCAGTGCTTCGGAGCAGTACCTTGCTCAAGGTACCACAGTAGTACTTTGTCGGTCAGGGATTCGAACCAGCAACCTTTCAATCAGAACTGTACTTATTGTCCCGATGAAAACGAGCATAAAAGTTATTAATCTCATCAGGAGGGGACACATAATTTGCTGCTGAGGTTGTATTCACTTATCTGTGATGATCCGGATGCCTTGCTACATATGACAGGGTTTGGAGTGGTGTGTTATGACTTGATTAATGCTTGAATTCATGTAATCTAGAACAGAAGCCACCTGTACCTTTCAATGTCCAGAGTGGCAATGGTGGCAAAACAGCTGCAGTCTGTATACTGAAACTTCTGCTTAGAGCTGGGTCTGCCTCTTCAAGCCAGACTTTCACTATCCTCACTGAAGGTCTCACACATCTGATGAACGGTGTGTAGTTGCAGAGCAGGACCAGGGAGAGATAATCCGATTGTCCATGGTGGTGGAGCAAAATGGCCTCTTGTACATGTGGTCCAAGATTCCACCTCCTCTGGTGGGGCAGGTGACGTTTTCATGAAAATTGGAAAAAACAGTTGTAAGGTTGGAATGACTGAAATCGGCCACAGTAATGAAAGATCCCATCTGGATGTGCCGTTTGCTGTTTGCAACGGCAGCATTCAGCCCTTTCATTGCTAGATTAGTGTTAGCATCCGGTGGCATGTGCACGGCAGTGATAACAATAGATGTATATTTCTGGGGTAGGTAAAAAAGTCTACATTTAATCATCAGATAGTCCAGATCAGTAGAGCAATGACTTTGTTACGACGGTGTCTGCGCACAAAGTATTTGTTCACATAAATGCACAGACCTCCACCTTTGGTCTTACCAAAGTTTGTTCTATTGTTCTGTTGGCCCCCCCAGCTCAATAGCATTGTCCGGGATACAGTCATTTAACCATGTTTCTGTGAAAATCATGCTTCTCTTTCCTTTTTCGTTTACAGCCTTGGTGCCACCACTGAGTTCTACCTGTAGGCAGAGTTGGTTCACAAGACCGGAGTGTTCTGGCTATCTCTGGTGGTAGTTGCATGTTGTTCAATGCTGTGTTTTTGCAAAGGAAACCAATGTTCAAAAGTTCTAGTTGGCTATACAATATGTTTGCACTACTGTATCGAGGGAAAATAAAGGAAAATAGTAACCATATTACTACTAATTTGTAAAACCTGGAGAGACACAGGGCTTCGTGATGTATATGCGTTGCCATCTTGTTAAATTTCTTTAAGGCAATCTACAGTAGCTATACAGTAGTTGAGGCATATTGACTGGTTATAGGGAAACTGGTCTCTTTAATGGTGTAGTTACTAATTTTGTATTTTGAATAACTGACAGCTGATTTGTCTCAGCATAACTGTCAACCTCTTGAGAACAAATCTTGAATTCTCTTACAGTTCTTGTTTTTATTTGAATTCCAAACATCATTTTCAACAACAGTCCAATGGAGCTGCAGCATGTAAAATTAATGAATGATATTACAGTATATACTCAAACATACAGCAGAAAGACATGGAGCCATATGGCTGTGGGGGTATCCAAGCAAGCCCAGCAATCTGTACAATATGTTCAAAGGTGGCTGGTGAAATTGAACAGAATAAAAAAGGACATTTTCCTTATTATACCAATTCTCCAATTTCCCTCAATGCTAAAAAAAAAAAAATCCATGTTGACAAGTTGGAAATAAAATTCCTCGTTCCAAGCTGATCTTTTGGAACAATGATTCAGTTTTTGCTGAATCTAAACATTTCTCCTTTAAACCGTTTTTACTGTACTGATCTGCAAAGTAATAATCTGGGAATGATTATACCTGTCTGTCTCCTGAGGTAAGATCTTGATGTTCTTTTTTTGGAAAACTTCCAAGTCCTCATTAACCTCACCAACACTTACCAGCCACAGCGTTTATCATAAAAACAAAAATAGCAATAATGTTGAAACGTGTCATTTATGTGTCTTCTGTTATGCAAGTTTTGTAATTGATGTTTTCGTTATAAAAATCAAATGGTGTTGGACTCTCAGATAGGGTTCTGGATCATAGCCAGGCCTCATTATTTCTCATGTCATAATAATTAACATAAGCGGAACATCAGAAGGTAAAGGTCTGCTGTTTTTATTATCTGCGGTAAAAAGACCATGGGAGGTAAACTAAAGAGTACCTTCTAAGAGTTAAACATAGAAGATTCCAGAAGTATAGTGTGCCTCTGTTTTCTCTATTAATTTAAATTCTGTTTATAGCCAAAGGGAGCTCTGGATGGAAATCACAAAGGAATCGGGCAGCTAAGATTAAGTACCGCAATGCTAAACACATAACACATGGCACTATTGAGCACTGAGGAACATTAATCACCCCCCCAGTTTGGGTCTCTGTCTCCTGTCACAGAAGCACTGGCCACCTGCTGATGGAAGCTGGGCCACCGTCCACATATGAGTCATGAATGAATGGGGGTTGCTGTGGCCAGTGGGCCACTGTGTAACTGGTTCATTCACATCTCCCACTTTACAAATAGGCCTCAGCAGCCCAACTGCGTGGAAGCCTTTGAATGACACAAGAGGTTTATTGATATAATAAACAGCAATGCTACCAAGCAACCGTTTTCATCTAATAGAGTTGCCTTGAAATTTCACTCGAGTGACAGGGATGGTGGCGAAAAATAGACCTTTTTATTGACACGTTTTCAAGCCAAACAAATGTCTGGTGAGCAGGCCAAAAAAAGCAAATGCTTAACAGTATTGCAGCCCGAAAACGTGATCAGCAGCTAAAACCAAGATGAATAAAAACACTTATGACATATTTCCCATCCTGTAAAATCACACACAGGAAGACAATTGCATGTTATGGCCAATATTTTATAGCTACGTGGAGGAAAAATGAAAAAAAAAGTACGAACCTTCAAGGCTTTGCCTCAAAAAAAGGTAATAATAAATAAAACCAGAGTTCTAACAAGTTCCAAGATAATTCTGAAAAATCCATCCACTGCACACCTTCGCCTTCTCAGGTAAAGTGTAATTGTGTAATTACAGTCTCTAGAGACCTTATTCCTCATCAATGTGTCTTCAGCCTGCCCCTAAAGCTTCTGCATGACTTCCATGGCTGCATCTTCTAATTTCTCTGCAGTGTTGCACAATGTGTTGAGCCACCCTGTCTGAAAGCCACACTTTGCATCATCCTATCACAGCCCATTATTAGCCAGACACTATCATAGCCAAGAGCCACCAATCAGAATGTTGCTTCCTTCCTGTTTACCAGCTCCCTTGTCCAGCAGAGGGCACTGGCACATGCCCCCCCCCAAAGCCAGAGCCAGTTATAAGCTCCTCAATCTACTGGATCCAGCCCAGCTTGACTAAGTTGTCAGTGGCAGCTGCAGCTAGAATGCTAGATACAACCAAAGGTCCAACCCACTGGGAAGCACAAAATCAGAACATTATTTACTGACTTGAGACTCTGAGTTACCCTGTCATTTGTTGGGATCCCGTGGGGACTTACAAGGTTTTTAAAATTCAAGATTTGTTACATGTTTGCTATTGTTGTCCTCATCCACTGCAACTATTTATTTGGCAATCAGCTGCTTAAATTCCATGCTGCATTCTGCCAGAGATACATTCAGTCTCCTGTTTCTTTACCTCCCCACTGCATACATCATAATCTCTCTTCTCCAGCTGCTTCAGCCATGAGTCAAACACAAATATTGGACTATCTCCCAAAATAAAAATCTATTCTGGCTTCAACAATGCCTGGAATTCTGATTCTAGCTGTTCCCTGTTTTATCGATATGAAGAAAGGTGATATTTCATTAATCAATTTCAGGGATGAACACATGAGCATTTTGGTCCCTCTACAGGATTTGGAAATGAAAGCAATGTAAATTCATACCATTTTGAGTCTTTGCCCTTGATCCTCTGGTCAATATGCTGCTAATCAAAAACAAGACCCATGAATACGAAGGACCCACGAATACTAAGGCAATCTCTAAATATACCAACAGAATGAGCTTCAGGAAGTGAACCATAACTTCCACAGGAAGTTTGTCCTTTTATGCCCCAAAGACTTGGGACTTGGAAATGAAACATGACTTCCAGTACCAGGAAATAGATATGCTGCTTTTGTAGAACAATTAATCTAACTCACCCAGAAATAAAACAATGTCAGTACATCACACACTTTAATGCAAAATATTATATCCAGTCACATCTAAATCAGTGACATCAGACTGAAATAGAAGCATACAGGCAGTCCCCAGATTACAAAAGAGATCCGTTCCCCAAGTCTGCCTTTAAATGAAATTTGCAGGCAAGTCATAATAATAATACTGCAGTGCATAATAACAATAATAACCCTGGTATACAGTGATTTTGGTGCCAACGATGTCTGAACCGTTTTATTTTACGTTTATGGCACTGATTAAGAATATGACTTTGGTTTTGACAGATTGGCTCTAATTTCTTATTTATTTAATAGTTAATTAACGCAACACGTTTGAAAAGCATTCAGATTTGCAAGAGTATTTTTATTTATGTGACAACTAGTAAGTAAACAGTCATACAAAACATCATACAAAAAGAAATTAAAAATATCTAACAGTGACAGGAAAACGTTATGTATGATTTGATTAATTAATACAATATCAATTTGTTATTAATTGTTAGTAAAGTCAGTGCGAAAAAAAAAAAAGTACTGCGGCTGGTTGAAAAAGACAAGTAATGTCTACGAAGCGTGATGTGACCTTCGTCAAAATTCGTCAAACTTGCAACAATGGGCTCTAAAGCCATCGACTCACACTTTTTGTCAAAAGTCGGACAACTGTACCCATTCAGTTGTTTGCCAGTCCTGGAAGTACAATCTCTACAGACAGGCCTACACCCGCTTTGGCAGTGTCTCCAGATCCCACGACAAGCAATGCCTTCTGTACATTCTCCTCAACCGACACACTGAAAGCAGAAGTGCTATGGGCTTTGCAAACGGTTAGCTGACACCACTCCTATACATCCAATGATGACATTCACACCGTGGTGAGCAATTTGCTGGGACACAGTTAGTAATTGTAGGAGATGTGGCCTACAGACCCTTCACAACTCATTCAAGACTGGTTTTGAAGTGTGGATGGTGGAGAAAATGCTCAAAGCACTACATTTTCTTTTCCACTCTGCACCAGCCAGAAAAAAGAGGACTTCACAGCTGTAACATCATCCACAAGATTCCCTCTACCTTTCTGTGGCCATCAGTGGCTTGAAAATTTGCTAGCTGTCGAACAAGCTTTGGAAGTCTGGTCCTCTATTGTGAAATATGTGGACTTGGTGAAGTCAAAATAGGTGAAAAACCCAGTCTTGTCTTGACTGCATTTGTGAAGCCCGAATGGATCCCCTTCTTCAGGCCAAACGACATTTTTTCATGGCCCTATCATGAGCATTTCAACCATTTCTGGCTAAATACCAGACAGGTGTTCCCATGATGCCCTTCCTTTGGAAGGACTTGGCAGATTTGTTCCGGGTAAATATTCACCACCACAGTAACAACAGCAATAAAATACACATGTGAACTTAACTCTAATTTTATTTTCAGACTCTCCTTCAACGCTTCATCATTGATTTCATCACCTAAGACACTGTTAAAGAGTCAAAGGACAAACCAAAAGCTATTGCATTTGTTATCACACACAAGTCACATTGGGGTGATGCATTATTTTCATGAATGTCCATTATCTCAAAATTTTGAATTCAGCACCCTCAAAATACCTTAAATCCATACAAAAGGCCTTGGTACCTGATTATTTTTGTAGTCCTGTGTAATTATATAGCACTGGATTGTACCTCAAGCCAACAAACCGCTGAAGCCGCGCGATTTTTCAGAGCATCACAAAGCAGAAGCGTGCATTCGTTATTATGACCCACTGCATTTAAGATGGATTTTTTATATACAAGACTTTATAGTAGTCCATTCGTAAGTACGAGTTGTCCACAAGTCAGAGGTTCTCAACTCAAAGACTCCCTGTACTTAACAAGTTGTACACTAACTTAAGCATTGCAGCACACTGGCTGTCAAATTATCAAATCAAAACATTTAACAAGGAGTTGAACACTATTCTTATTAGACATAGAGCTTCAGTGAAACATCAACACTATAAAGGTGCCACCACCAGTAGTATTTCACTACCTCAACACAGCAATGACATCCAGGTGGCCAGTCACAGTGCACTGATTTTTATTTGTTCTGACCTGAACTAACACTACAGGATTAATCCTCTTTCCCTTTAGACTCAAGAACAGGCACTTGACCTGGGCCAGTCAACCGGGAAAAGTAAGAGTAGAATATAAGACAGAAGATGTAGCACAAAAGATCGTATCGTGTGGGTGTACGGTCTGTGCTACTGTTTGTGTGTGAAAGACTATAACAGATGGCAGGACCAAATACAGAGAACACATGATACTCACAGAAGCGACATAGGAAAAGGCACTTACCCTCCAGCAATGGCCAGCAGTTATGGAGACCAGGGCCAGTGTTGGACAGAGTCTAAAAGATGAAGGAGAGCCCTGGCACATGAAACGCAGCGATTATCCTTTGGTCTCGCGAAAGGCGGGATGCTTTCTGTTGGACAAGAACGGTGGCTTCCAATCCCTATTCTCTGTAGCGTACAGCCAGCATTTTACCACACAGGTCTTGTTCTGATTCCCTACTTTCGTGGCTAAGAAACCACCAGCTTAGTAATTTACACAGAAATAGCACATGCACTAAGATGAGTTCACATGTATAGTTTTATCCATCCATTCACTTTCTGTATCCACTACTCCTACTCAGGGTTGCAGGGGATCCTGAGCCGATCACAGTAGAGACAGGGAATATACACACAATTTTGCAACTACAATTCAC
>JAODKE010000114.1:23407340-23436537 GCA_026779605.1 Mormyrus hasselquistii
GGGGGGGTGGTTGGGGGGTGGGGGGGGGGGGTGGGTGGGGGGGGGGGGGGGGGGGGGGGGGGGGGGGGGGGGGGGGGTATACATCTGCTGGATGACCAGATCCAGGAAACATCATCACGCCTCTGGTGATGAGAGCAAAGTGTCCCCAGTTACTCTAGGGATGAACATTAAAGAACCCCTTTCATGAAGTTCCTGGCAAGCCAATCAGAAGTCTTGCCAGCTGGCTCTGAACTGCACATGGCCCGGTCCTGGTAAGTCTTGTGCAGAAAGGGTAAAGTTCACACACACTGCACACAGAGGCAGCCAGAAAACAAAGGATGACAACATATGTCCTTGGCCCAGAGGGCAGAAGGCAGCCCATTCAAATTAGTGCAAGATTACTTAATGCGCCATTTGCCTACTGTAAATAAAATCGACCTGCATTGTTTTTCCCTCTTTGCATATGTATTATATTATTTGATTATCTATTTACTTGAGTAATTATTAAATCGCAAATATTCCAGTTAATGGAGGAAATTCACTTAACACTGACTAGTCAAAGGTGATCTTTGAGCATGATACCAGTTTCCTTACGATCCTCATCTTGCGTTCAAATCTACACAGTATGCTAACTTCTTATCCAAACCTTGAAGGTGTTCACTAAGATACCGATTAAACTTTGGCCTCCATGCTTATATCTGGAACATCCAGTACCCAGAAGCAGTGCAGAACTCTTAGCCTGGATGTTTTTGTCCATATACGGCCAACATGGCCTTTCCAGGGAACTCAACTGTACAGATACTTTGGATCCATGCTTGACATGTTTTCATAGGTCGTACTGGTATGATTGAGATTGATTTCATGACAGGTGATTTAAGGCTGGTGTCCGAATGAGTAAGTAAAATACCATGCAGGGGCATATTAATCATATCATCACTGTCGAATTAGGTAATAGTTTTTGTTACTTTTTTGTGATATTGGTAGTTTCCTTCCAGTTTCGTATGGTGCAAACCAAAAGTACAATACAGAAAAAAACATTCCCAAATGGATGTGAAAAACTTAAGACACTAAAGCACAAAACAAAATATGACAGTGGCACAGATGGCACAACATAAAAACCACACAGACGGAATTAGAAAACTTGAAGAGCCGAAATTCTGACTCTCATTTGTTGCAGGAGAATCAACTGTACCCTCAGAGTGGGCTCAAGCAGGCGCTTCAGAATAAAGTTATATACATGCAAGCGAGCATAGGTTAGTCCCATTAATGAACACAATCGGCACCTCATTCTGTGCCTTCTGATGCCAGTTTAAAACCTCTAAGTGTTTGTGTGTGTGGGTGTGTGAATGGAAGAGTGTAATGGTTCTCACCCTTGCAAAAGCAATTCTGACCTTCAATGTAGTACAGCTGATGACAAGACTCACAGTTACCCTGGATGAGTCCTGACAATTTCATCCCAGTTTCAATACATCTGCTGACTGGGAACATGCCCCTCATCCAAACTGACAATGCCCTTTTCCCATACTTGGTTCTGCTCGAATTACTAATCAATAACAAAAGTAGAAAAGAAAAATATACAGTTTCTTTTGATTCAAATAGTCATTTTTGTACAGTGCATCTTGAAAGTTTGGGAATATAAACAAATGCTATTCAATTAATTAATTTCAATTAATTAATAATTAATGTAACAGGAAAGTAAGACTTATGATGCTCATCAAAAGAGGATTATAAAATCACTGCAAAACATTTTGGAATGAATCAGTCTGCTGTAAAACAAGTAATCTGCGACTGAAGAAAATGTAGGCAAACAGTTCAAACTGAAACAGAGAAACAAGAAAAATGCAGAATGTTCAAAAACACGGTTCTTTTGACACAGTAACTGATGTTGCTGTTTCCACCTCAACTAGGGTGACCATGCAGATAATCCATGTCAAGAAGGGCACCTTGAGCTACTTCAGGGTTTACAAACTACTTTAACCCTTACAGTACTTGGCCCTTACTTAACGATAAGTAACCAAACAAAATACAAGACTTTGGCATGTTTAGTTTTTTTTTGTATTCACTTATTATTGTAAGATTGAGTTTCTCCTTATTGGGTCCGGGAAAAAAATGTCCCCACAAGGTCAAAATAACAGGCTTATATCACATTGTGGGAATATTTGATCCCCACACTATAAAATATATATAATGTGACCACACCCACTCACACATTTAAAGTATATTGACCATAAGTAACTAAACAAAACATAAGACCATTGGCCATTTTAGTATTTTTATCGCTTTCACAGATTTTTATACAATTGAAGTATTGTGGAGACCTGATAAATATCCCCCAAGCTAAAAAGAAAGATTTTGGCACATTGTGGGGTACAAATGTCCAAAAGTCCCCCTTTTGTGCCAAAAAAACAGTCCTGATCTGTCAAGGAATGCACTCCACAAGACCTCTGAAGGTGTCCTTTGGTATCTGACACCAAGATGTTAGCAGCAGATCCTTTAAGTTGTGTGTCCAGCACATCCCATAGATACTTGATTGGATTGAGATCTGGGGAATTTAGAAGCCAAATCAACACCTTGAAGTCTTCCACAGGAAAAATGACACACGAAACTGGCCAATCACACGATGTATGAGAAAACATGATTCATCAGAGCAAGCCACATTCCGCAATTGTTTCATGGTCCAGCTCTGATACTCACATGCCCACTGTAGATGCTTACAGCAGTGGACAGCAGTCAGCAATGCACTGTGTTCTGTGTGTTCTGGCACCTTTCTGTAATAGACAGCATTACGTTTTTCAGCAATGTGTGCTACAAGATCTAAGACATCTTTGTTGTCACTGTACAAGTACAATGAGATGATGTTTGGATCATCCTGTAGAATTATCAATAAAACTGTACAAGCTAAAGAAAATTTAAGGAAAAAAAACAGAAATAAAATAAAATAAATAGCATAGTTACAATACACAGTATAAAAGTATAGGAGGGATATTGCACATGAATTATTGCACAAGATAAATTATTGCACCTGAGAAAGTATATGTGTGCGTATGTGTGCGCGTATGTGTGTGATGAACCATGTGTAACCATTGACAACATGACTTCAGGCAATTGTTCGGCAGTATTCCTTGTTGTTTTGTGGCCAAGGAATTGGTTTACTCTAAATGAAAGATCCAAGAGTTCAAAATACTTTCATTTATAAAATACTGTTTTTTTTATTATAGCTAATCCCCTGTATATATTGTAAATAAGTATGGTCATTTTGTTCAGTTTTTTTATTGTACAAAAGGAAATGTCAATGTAGTCTTGCAATTAAGTCTTCTGGGAGATGTGAGGATTTGAGTTTTGCCTGATCGCCCCTTACTGAAAAATGAAATGCTGTGCCCTGTCCTGAATTAATGTGGGATGCAATTATCTCATAGCTTCTGGACACATGATCAACACCCCCACTTAGTGAGGATTCATAGTTTGATCAAGGAAAGTATGCATCTGCATTTAGCCAAACACAGCAACACAGTGAAGAAAAAGCATGAGATTCTGAAACAGGAAATGGTCATGAATAACAAATTAGCCCCTGTTTAAGCACATTATACCAGGGAACAAGATGCTGATGCTTTCTAAATTATTATTTATTGTTCTCTCTGTCTGGCATTCCATAACAGGTAACATTGAGCAACACTGAAAAAAATATTAATTTTTGAGACCAGAGACAATGACAATACCTAAAAATTAACTTAATAACATTAACTGGCCATTATAATATTGAAAGTTAAATATGTACCACAAATCCTGATTGTTTTGAAAAGCTGCCAAGCAGTTATTGTAACACAACCTGAAACTTCTCTAAGCAATAACAATGATTCTTATAGTTTTGTTGGCAACACTTTCTATGAATGAAGCTCTCATCTATAATGCACTATAGATACCTTCATAATGCATGATAAGCGGGAAGAAAGCATTGAAATGCAGAGTTTTTTCAGTTTGGTTGTGTTGGGATTCCATTTTCTGGAAAATTTTGTAGGGGATGGATGGAGACGCGCACAGCGACCGAGGCCAACAAGTAAAAGGTAGACCGGCACTAGGACCCAAGGCTGTCAACCACTGCACCTATTATGTGATTCTAAAAGAAAGCTTTTATTTATATTTGTGTGAATGACTGGACGATGGTGAATGACAGCGTGTTTAGTTTCTTTTGTACTCTCTTGTTGTCTAACCCCTGTGACGAGGACGGGTTGCGCTGGTCTGATTCAAGATCGTGCAATGTAGTTGCAAGGGACCTGCTGGCGATAGACGTTAATGCAGGGACATATTGGGATTTCCTTTAGGTTATTTTACCATAGGCCCATTAATTAGAGTTCATTCGTAAATTATTTCTGATACGGTCATTTCCTATTATGTGTCTTTTCCCTTTTCCTATTCTTTCTTGTTTGTAAGCTTACCTGCTAAATGTTTTTGTGCTGGAGATTTACAGTAATAAATGAGTTTTAAGTGTCATTAGAGCTGTGGTCCATAACTGGAAATCTAGAACCTGCATAATAAGAGGTGCTTGGCTGACATGGGCTGGTCCCAATCTCATGAAATAAGGGACGTGTTTTCATCTCGGGTCCCCAATCATGAATTTTGCCAGAATAATACTGATAAATCACATCCAGTATTGGTTCACGACGAGACGCAACATAGTTTACAATATATTGCACGCTCACTGTTGACTCTGGATGTAGACAAAAACTCTATCAGCTCTCAACTGCTCATCCTGCTAACCCCGGATGCTGAAAGTAGAAGTATTTTAAACCACTGAAATTTTGGCGGTATAGTTGAAAATAAAAGGATTGAATATTACATGTGACTTATGAAGATTCTCTTTTTTCAGTAATGTTAGTATGATAGTCTGCCAAGGGGGGGTGGGTAGCCAGTTGACCTTGGACCCCCAGAGGTTTTTCTCCTTACTTGGGAGTTTTTGGTTCCTCTCCTCCGTTGTCTTCTGGCTTTCTTTATTTAATTTCTTTCCTTCCTTTTTTCCATTCTTTATTTTTCTCTAATGATGTTGAAAGGCTGTTAAAAGCGCTATATAAAAATAAACTGAACTGAATTGAAGATGGCATTAAAGCACTTGGAATGTTTCCAGCTGAATCTGCGGTCTTTATTTTGAGGTGAAAGTAAATGGACTGAATTCTGGTGATTGAATTATAAAATGAATTTTATCAAAACTCTACATTTTGTAACTGAATTGTGGAAGCGGAATATTTCTGCATCGATTATTTTACCAATGAAATTACAACTGAAATATTTCCAGTTGAAATATTTGATGTTCAGATGTCCATTCACATTGCCTCCAAACATATTTAAATGCGTTTTTATTCAAGCATTATTAAATGCAATGTGTTTTTATTCGATTAGTTTAATTCAACATGGGTTTTTGCATCAACAACTTTTGTCATTAATTTACTTCCATAAATGAGGCAAAAGTTTTATTGAGTTTACTTGAAAGGGAGCAGAGGGGTTACATACTTCAGGCTTCCTGCTATACTGCCCAAACTGGCCAGGACCTGGGCATCCTAACATTTTACTGATTCTACAGATCCCTCCATTGCTCAGTTACTCGTCTTCATTATAAAAACTGAGCCAGACGGTGTTGGTTGAATGGACGCTGCCCCTCCTGGCTGCTTCTGATGCTTTACTAACACTTGCACGATTCCTACTGAGCAGGAAATAATAAAACCGGTTAAAATATACCAGAGTGTTTCGGGCTCCAGATCATTCCTAAGAACCCCCTGCTACCTGTGTAGGTTCTCATTTGAAGAATTCCACTAAAATCCCCACTTTAAAATAATGCTCGAATATTGTCGCAGTGGAAAATGGCATTTTAAAGTGTTAATAATCGAGCGTAAATTGTACGCTTTTTTACTATCCATAGGCTACTGATCCTTCATGCATGTTAAGTAAAGTGAGAGAAACAGAGATAAATGGATATTATTCGCATACTTAGCTTCATTATAATGCATATGGCTGTTATACAGTGTTATACAGCAGCAATACTATACACACACCAAACTATAAAGACAATAAACGTTTCAATAAAATGAAGTGAGGAAATGGGAGCGGCGAGTGGCTCAGTGGGCTTGGACACAGTGCCTCCGATTGGCAGGTCGTCGGTTCAAATCCCTGGGTTGGCAGAGTGATTGCACTGTTGGGTCCCCAAGCAAGACCCTTAATCCCCCAATTGGCTCAGGGACTGAGTGACCCTGCTTTCTCAAAAGAAAAGAAAGCATGTCGCTTTACATAAACGCACCTGCTCATTTAATATAAATGAAAATAAATGTGAATTGCTAACATTGGTTGTAGCGTTATCTTTAAATCAGCCCAACAGAGGGAAATTAAACTCATCTAATAACTAATGTGCTAAGTCCACCTGGCAAATGCACTGAAGCTCAGAGTGACACAGGCTTACAGTCACTGCACTCACTGGAGCACGTGGATGGTACTGTGTGCACTCGCTGTCAGGAATACTAATTACGCAGCCAGCCAATAAATGCACTCACAGAAGAGCAGTGCATATGCATATGTTACGTCTTGTGTATTATGAGAACGTATGAAGGGAAAATGTAATTCTGCTGAAATCCCATAAAAAGAGAGAAGACCTGGTGATTTTCCTCCATCACAAGGCTGACTATGGACCCAATGGATGCAATAGTGAAGAAGATATGATGAACAATTCTGCCCTTCTGCTTCAGAGGGTGCTATCCTGGAGCTCATTTAGCCACTGGCTCATTCCACCACGGTGTGCTAAAAAAATGGTATTGGGGATCATTCCTGCCTGCTGCCATAACACACAACCCCTCCCAATGTGCTACCCCCCCCCCCCCCCAGGAAGCATCGTTTAAAAATACGAATCCAGTGCTATTCAGATTCAGAATACTTTATTGATCCCTGAGGAAATTATGTAAATATGTATTACCATTACTAATTTATTATTATTATTATTATTATTATTAACCCACATTAGTTGTTGTACGTTTAAGTGACATAGGCATGTGACGTCATGTCATCTTTCACAGGTGACTGTCAAACTGGCAGACATGAGATGGAGCTACGCAGCTTCAAATCGTGATGATTTTACTTGTGGCATCAGGCAAAAGCTGAGGCTAATGAAAGGGCAAAAGGATGTTACTGATTTGGAAAACAAGCACAGTGCTTCAGAGGCACAGAGGATCCACATGACTGCCAGGAGACAGGACAGCGTCTAACCATGCGATGCCATGTTCGGCGAAACGCTCTCGGCTAAACATGTATGAAATAACACTGCAAAATGCGACCGATGTTCCCTTGATTAGCAGCCTTTTGTTGCAGCATAGTTTGGGTCTCTTACTCGCTCTCAGCTGGCCTGCAAAAGAGCTCTGAGCTGTCACAACAATGCTCTTCACTTTGTCTCTCAAAAGACTTGTTGTGGGCCCAGCACTCTCCTGAAATGGAGTTTTAATTGTTCGACAACTAGCCTACGACGGCCATGCAAGCCTTAGCTCTGCATTATAAATTCTCATACTGTCAGTCTGTTTTCTATCAGGAATACAATCCCTGTCCATCTCCACCAGAGAGGCAAAGTCCCACACCACACTCAGCAATTCCATTCATATCCATAACGAGATTGGGGTTCTCAGTAATGTCAGTTATTGTAGAGGAACTTACTCCTATGCAACAATACTGGTCACCTGTAATGCAGTCGGAGGTCAAAATAGGACAGACCAATAGAATATTAAATTTAGGGGCAGCATTACATATTACATCACTTATAGAGCATTTGATACACGTTACAGTGCATGAGTAAACTAACAAAATATACTTTTAGCAGGAAGGGAACAACTGGCAAAAACCTTAAGACCAATCAAAATTTGCACTGCTTCTTAAAATGACCAAAAGCTGTGTTTAGAAAACAACAACAAAATAAAAAACCCACATGTCCTCACATACTTAATGATCATACACAGAACAGTGCGGGTGAAATCACCCAAGCAAACATTTTACATCCATTAGATATCAGCAGTCCATCTGTGCATTCACATAATTACAGAGTACACTGGTACATTGCTCAGTTACTCGATTGTGCAAATCTCCAATGGTTACGTTACCTTTGCTGCGCAAAACAAAGAGCAGTAAACAAAACAGGATGAAGTGCGTGTTGTATATGTCTTGACAAACAAGGGAGAGAAGGATGAAATTTTTCAGTTACATACAGCACCTTTCCTTTGATGACTGAACATCATAATTCCCACTTGACAATTATGTTTGGTACAGGTAGGTGACATATGTCTCTACTGTGCCTTCTTGTCTTTTACAGTGACCTACAGTTCCTTATCCTTCACCAGTTATTGCTCATCTCTTGGCAGAACAAATTATGTGATACAGAATGAAGAAAACGACCTTTGAAGAGTGCCAAGTCATTATATGAACGAAGAAATTAGTCTATGTATTGCTTTAGTTGCCGTCATTTTCATCTATCTAACAGCAGCTGTTTTGCTTTAATGCTGTCATGCAAGACTACATCACTGAGTGACGTTTTCGATCGGGTTTCACCTTTTATTTGGCTTTTTAAGGGTACTTGATCTTGCTTATTGTAGATTGCTTATACGACTTGTGTGATGGTGTAAACAGACGTGCAGGAAGGCAAATGCCACAGTACATCCTTGCGTCAAACTAAAACCCGAGCTTTGGAAATCGAAACTGGACTGTAGTTATCCATTACTTTCCTTACCATTCCATAGTCATCATCCAAGGCCAGAAAACATGCAAAATTTATACCAGTTATGGTAATTAAACTGTCTTTGATTTAGAGGCAAAGCTTTCACCCGACACCAGTTTTCACACCATTTTTTGAAACGACCACATTACCAATAATAATCACACTGTCCTGAAAAACCAATACATAATTGTAGCAACGCAAAATAAAAGTATGGGAAATCCTTGGCAAAGGCGACGTAAACTGTGTTTGTCAGCGTGATTTTAATTATCCAAAACATGAAATCAATGATCTTCTAATGCCTTTGAAATCCATTACGGCAAACAGAGATTAATAATGTTATTTAAAGCAAAACAGGCACGTAGAAAAAAAGATAATTTACGGTTTCCTTAATCATAGACTGCCAGTCTTAAATGCGTTTCATAATATAGATCTGAAACTTCCATAATACTGGCATTTTATAATCAATACATTCCTACCTGTTATCCGTCAGATGTGTGTGGGTTTGTGGAGCTGAACCAGCCGCGATATCCTGTCCCTACTGCTGCTGCGTCCGTAAAATTAGATTTTCTGAAAACCGGCAAAGCCCGTCGAATTACGTAAAAATATATTAAATGGCATTAAGCAGTGCCATTAAGAGTCGTGATCCGCGGATGCTTCTTCGCCAATATTATTTTACAAAAAAGGCTCGTTGTCCATCTTCTCCGTGTGCGTCAAAGGCTTGAAGGGGAGAAGCGAGCGCCCGGTTCATAGTGATCCCCATAAGCGCCGTTCATTCACGTTTGCAGTATAAGGAGACGGTGAGGCGAGCGATGATGCTGCAGCGTTCAGCGGTCCATTGGGATTTCGGTGGAGCGAGGGAGAGAAGGGAGAGAGAAGGGAGATAGAGAAGGGAGATAGAGAGAGGGAGGGAGGGAGGGGAGCAGTGAAAAATACAGGAAATCAGTTCTGAAAGCAAAATAAGGGCCTGGAATCCAACGTTTTAGGAAAATTACCACCGTGGACAAACATTTTCTAGTCTTTTTTTCTTTTCTTTTAACAGATGAAGAGGGAACCAGGATCAGACATCAGAAACAAAATATGCCTTGTACAGTACATGAGAAAATGCCACGTTTTATAGTGCAGCAGGAAGCAAAACGATTAAAGATAGTGATAGAGGTTACAGGTTCAGATCTCAGGAGGATCATCTGTATAGTACCTGACAATTGTACTTAGTCTGAATTTTACCCATAATATAGCCAGCTTATTACAGGTTAAAACTACCAAAAAAAAAGTTTATTTATATAATGGCATTATATAATCAACTTGTAAAAATATGATCACCTCAACGCCAATGTTTTGAAAGAAAAATATTTTTGTGTTTTTGTTTTACTTTGGTACTGTATGTGATACTATTGGCCTCTGAATGAAACATACATTTATCATCGTATGATTTTTTTAATGGATGGTAGTTTCTACATTTGTTTATTAAGAAGTTATTTTTAATTCCTCAACGTATGGTTATTTTGTAGTACCTACAAGTAAAGCCATAGCGCCAAACTGCATTTTTGACACCCAAGGAACTCACCTGGTACTTAATAAAGCTCATGTTATTTACCTCAAGTACTGACAAACAAAGAATGCCTTAAACCAAACCATCCCAATCACCATGCTAGGGTTTCGGCCTGGTGCTCCCCAAGTCCCTGGCTGCACAGTCTATGCAGAACCTCAACAAGAGTGACAACCACAAACTCACACGGACTTTTTACAATCCCATTATCACTGATGTAGCAGTGCAGATGTGACGGTTTGCAGAGGCTTGGTGATGGAGGAAAGTACTCACTTCAAGTTAGAGAAAAATGTGGAAAGGTAAATTTGAATAGGTGAAATAACCCCAAAATCAATACAGATTTGCACCCAGCCATCCACCTTCCCCCCCCCATCCATCTTATACATGGCCCCACAGGGCCTGGAGCCTATATACCATGGAGGGCAGTGCGCAAGACAGAGGAACACCCTCGATAGGATCAATGTAACAATTGCTAACTGCAATAACAATACAAGACATCTACAAAACACAGGCATTTTTATCATGGAGAGAAATTGGAGACTTTTTTGTTGCCAAGTTTTTGTAGACAAAATAGCAGCAACCTTTTTCCTAGTTTTTAGAGAGAGATTTCTAGCATGACAGTTATTATTTAAGTATTTTCCCCTGTTGCTGTACTTCTGAGAAAGGTATGGGAGACCAGAGCTGGTTGACACAGTTTTTATACACCTCAGACACCATGACACACATAATACATTATGATAACCTAACTACATGCAAATTAATCTTTAAGGTCTAAGCTAAAAATCAGACATTTGATTACAGAAAACAAATTGCCGTGTATAGTTTGCTCAATTATAAAACCATATTGTGACCCAAGACTGACTTTGACACACATTGTGGGCTTGACTTGCATAACGTTAATATTTGAGGAATTTTTTAACAATCTAGTAACATACAAAAATACTCAGAGTTTTGCTTTAATCCAAAGTAAAGCAAAACAACATTTAATGCCAGTGAAATAAAGCTTCTGAATATGTAAAGCACTCAAAATGTATAATCCATTTAAATATTGTGTAGTAGACTAATAAAACAGCAATAAAACAAAATCTTGGGCCATGTGGGTCACATAAACACATCATCTAATGTCGGATTTCTGTGACAGTTCTTTGTACTGGCTTGGAAATTAATCGCCGTGCCAGCCAACCCCAGTCTTCCCTACTTAAGTGCAATATACTAATTAAATACCCTGGTATGGAATTTGGCAAAACTGTTAGTTACTTTGGATAGAACATGCTGGCCAAGCAATGAAATAATAATGTAGCCTGTGTCTTCATGGGCTGGGAAACAGAGTAAAGTTATGTGGTTGCTAGGAAACAGCTTTTATTTGTTTAAAACAAATTGTCAGTAGAATATGTTATTTTTGTATGTTCTCGGAGCAGGTCCATATGAATTGGATACTCGGTATCACATTATATAATAATATGGAAGAAACAGGGATTCAGGTTCAAATCTCCATGAGGCAGGTGATGCTGTAATCATTGCTTAAGTCTACACTCCACTGTCTGAACTGATCACATTGGAAGCTTTGCCAGTTTTCTTATATATGCCAAAAAATTCTTGTGTGCCGTTGTGGGTTTTCAAAGGCTCACACATTTTGTCATCTCAAACCTGCCTCCACACTGCTGTTTAGCTGGATCCAGCAAGCATTTTATGTAACTGGTACAGTACAGGTGACAGAAACCTGGACCTTAACTGTTAAATATGACCTAGATGTGAACCAGACAGATGGTTTTCCCTGCACTTTTTGACAGTACAGAGCTGTCTCTTCTATGCAGTGACAGGGTCGACATGCTAATGAAGTAGCGTTGCTTCGAATGACCGACAATATGGTGACATGACAGGAAATCATTCAAATATTGCAGATACATCAGAACAATAGCAAAGAAAATATGATTAATGAAATTAAGGGTATATTTCGTTTGTAGACAAGTTACATTATCACATCTTAGGTCTGTTCTGAAAGGACCTTCTGCAATGTGTTTGGTGTAATAATTCAGCTGTATGTCCAGCTTAACTGTGAAGTAGTGACATCAGGCATGTATTTGTTATTGATTTCCATAACCAAACAATGCACTTGGTGTGTAAGCTAACCCTGAACTGTACTATTATTGCTGCAATTTGGTCTGTCAGTTTCGATCTGCATTATATATCCAGCAGTCTGCTCACTAAATAGAGACTGATGTCCAGGCTAGAAGGAACCTTAGCAGCCTTCATATCCTGGGAATCCATCCATGACTTTGGAAATGGTTGAATCATAATTAATTCTAAAGTTTTAATGGAGCCTGTTTCCAGTCACATATTCAACCCACAGAAGAATTCAGACGTCCTCAATCACAAATGCTGTTTTTCAGCTATGTATTAGGGCACATTCTTGCAAATTCAAAGGAACGGTCTAAAAATCAAAAAACAAAGTCATCTTAAACAACGAAATGTTTATTATGCACATTTGACTTTATATTTGTGAAGTTATTTTAATTTAATTTAATTAGGAGTATAAATAGGATTTTTATTCAGTTGAAACAATCTCATAGACATATGTCTATCCCATTTATGTATTTTGAAACCTAGTCATCCAAATAGCTTAAGATATGGAAGCCTGAATCAGTGACTATAAATTGACCTTTTTTGACATCGAGTCAATTCAGTGATTTACGCTGCTGGCCTTATGTAAATGTTCAAGCTTCACTTCATACTCATACTTAACGCTGTCAGTGTATTTAAGTAGGACAATGCGCAGTTCCTGAGTTCTGTAGTATTCTGTAGCTACAACATGAACGGACCTCACCACCTGAAGCCTGGGCCCTATTCTGAGGACAGAGCTGCCGCCCATTTAATTTTTCCAAAATCAAAACAGAACTTGTCACAGCCTTAGCTATTTGTGAACTTGACAAGAGAGCTGTAGATTTTGGGAAAGTAGTGTGGACACTGGCATAATTAGACAGATATGGGGATGCAGAACAGGACTCTGGGTCTCTTTGAGGCTGTCTGTAACAGCAAACCATGATAGAAATTGACAGTCACATGCTCCTTAAATGGTAATGGGATTTCAGTAGGATGAAATTGTGACAGTGGTACCTCAAAGCACCCTATTACACATCAGTGTGATAGCCTCTGACACGGAAGTATTAACTCAGGTTTCATAAGAAGAAAAGAACTGATCTATATGATTTGTTAACAGTTTTCCCCACCCAAGGCCACTTAGTCTTGTAACAGATGGCTGACTGTTGGTAGGTATTCGCTTAAACTTGTGATTTTCCTGTTAATTAAGCAGTTTGTCACAGGTATACTGAAAGTAATGTGTTTCTTGTTCACTATGTAGTATTGAACCTTATCAATACAAGGAAATCTCGTCTTCATCTCACTTGCTAATGCAGCATTGACAATTTGATTAAACCATTATTTTCAGTGTCTGAATCTCTTGCAATCACTTCCATGCTGGATTGGTTCAGAACCATTACATTTCACAGATCAGCATTCCGGAGTGGGATGGAGCTGTGGAAATATCCACAAGTGTGTCAGACAGAAATTGAATGTCAAAATCTTGTTCCCTATCTTTCCAATTTGGATTGTAAGTCCTACTATACACTTATAAAAACAATGTTGATTAAACATATATTATCACACACTTTGCTCGATATTTCATTTTCTTTAAAGAGAACATGAATTCATAAAAAGGAAAAATGAAATGAATTACAGGGAAAAAAATAAAAACCAATTACATAGTAGTGTAGCCTAAACTCGTATCTCAAAACCAAGAAAATCTGTAACTTCTGAAACTAGGAGTGAAACACCAATGACCACACTTTACTTGAGGGGGCACAAGTAACTTTAAAACTCAGTTACTACTGAAGTTCAAACCACACCAACTTAGTAACTGCATGAAATATATGAACCATTATGATTGATTAAATCATAAACAAACACGGGATCAGTACGCAGTTAACACTAAGCTCATTATATGACACTCAAAATCAGTATACAATTCATGCTAATGTGCATGAATATATATGTCCTTTATTGATGTAAAATGCATATGTAATGACTGTGCTGTCAAACACATGTCCTACATTTATGTAGGATACATATTAAATGTATGTCATTAGTCATATATGTCCATTATTCATGTAAAAGACATTAGAATAGAATGTTTGACAAAACATTAATTTAAGCTGTGTATTGATAGTAAAATACCTATTAAATTAATGTTTTGTGAATGTTTTGTCAGCATTAGTTTTTATGCATAACTCTTTGAAGGAACTCGAATTATGGAGAGTGGTTCCACACAACTAGAATGAGTATTTTGAAAAGGAAACATCAGTTTTTCAGATGATGCATTCCCTTGGTGTCCTACTGTAAGAGCATGAATTCTCTCATGTATAATTAAAGTAGCTGAATGTTATACATGCTTTTATATTACTTTTAAGAACAATATAAACTTTCATTAAGAAACAACAACAAGCATGTTTTTCTTACTAAAGCCATATGTTATCATATATTTTCATATATATAGTCCCAACCAAGAAATCTGATTTCACAAGAGAGGTTCCATGAGGACATTTCACATTAGCTGTACCACTCAGCTTTGCAGATGTATCTAAAAACTCTTACATGTCTCATCTCCATCAACACGGAACCGGTGCTGGGCTGGTTCTTGCTTAGCACTTTTTCAGAACCTGTCCGCATTTCCACTATTTTCAAAAAAGAATGTAGGCAGAAGTTAGAGTGAAGTAAAGGGTCATACGTATTCAGTTTTTGCTGGATTTATTTTGATCTGTTTCGTATTTTAAGTTTTTAAAGTATGACTCATTGCACCTGTGTTAAATAATTATAATTACAGGCTGAATTTTCCAGATATGCGAAAGGTTTGGACGCGATAGCTCGTTCTACTTTCACTAACGTTATGGGAACTATAATTCAAATAGGGCTGCCATAATCTTAAAAAAAAAAAATGCAATAAATTTGAGATAGTCCAGTAGAACCCATTATATTATGACCCTTTGCCAACCATTTAAGGATGGGAGTTTTCATTAATCCAAGGTTTGAGTATATTTTTCCGCGCAGAAAAACAGAATACATTATACAGTTTCCTTTTACTTGCTGACAGTATGTTAGGCTTACCCAAAAAATGCAAAGACACTGGGTGCATTTCAAGGTTTAAAATCGAGAATCTTTTCCATTTCACAAACAATATTGAACCGGTGTCTTTGTATCTGACATCAGGCCCATAAACAAAATGTCACGATGTCCACCTCAACTTTACACTTCACAGGTCACAGTATTGAATTAAAAGTGCGTTAGGGCTAGGAGAATTATACAATACATGCATAATATTTCACTGAGTTTCCTTAGTGCAACTGCAAGCAGATATTATTTGATCATGCTTCCAAACATCTTCCCAAGACTCATAATCAATTATAACTGACAGTTCTTTCTGCATTTTCTCTTTACGTCTCTGCAGACTATTTCTTCAGTAGATACTCAAAGTATGACAACACAAACTGATGGATACTTTCTCCTCTGTCTGAAATAATAATTTCTCAAGCAGAGAGCTCATTGGGTCATCTTTTAGGGTAATGTTTTCTATTATATAGAGGCAATATAATTAAAATTTAACTTTAAAAGTGACACTGATTGGCAGTACAAAAGGGAAAAACATTGTCATTGGCTTCCAGAGCATCTAGGTTCCATTTGGACGTAGCAAATTTCTCTTTTCCATTGACCCAGAGTGTATTGATCTCTGCTTGACAATGAGTAGTGAAACACTTGCCAACATCTTTCCTTAATATTTCCAGCTATTCTGCCTAGTTTCTTTGCCCTTGTGTCAGGTGGAATCAGCGATCCTGTGTGGAAAGATGGAGGTGAGAACTTGACTCTCATGTCACTGATCTAACTGCCAGATGGTCAAAAAAACAGCGTACAGGTTGGAACCACCACAGGTAAGAATTGGTAACAGTTGAATTGCTGCTCACACATTATAGAAAAACTTGCCAGCTCTCTCCACAAGGTGCCACTGGGTCATACAGTACAGGCTGTGCCAGTAAAAGCAGCCTTACTAAGGTATGGCATCAACTGCCTGTGAACAAATATCTAAGAAAATATTTAAAAACAGCCAGTGGGCTCTATCATTATATGGAGCATAAGAAGTACCAAGCGGACCTTGGCTAATTCGTTTAGTATTAATCAGAATCAATTCATGTGTGAACACATTCAGTTGCTGCAAAGTAAAAAACCCTAAATACAACCTTGGAAAAAATTAAGAGACCACAGCACATTTTTTTGTTTGACTCATGTCTCAATTTAAGTCATTCACACTCACACACACTCACACACACACACACTTTTTTTGCAAATGGCAGCCTTCTCTGTTACTTATTCATGAAAGGCTTCTGCCTTGCTGGGTCCTCAGTCCTGCTTCTAGGAGCCTGATATGAACGGTCTTAACAGTGCACTTCACACCTACACTTAATGTTTCCCATTCATTTCGAAGGTCACTTTGTAGCATCCTCCAATTCATGAGAAACTCACGGATAAGTTACCAGTGTCAGAGAACCGTCTAGTGCTGTTATGTTGCTTCCCCCATTATCTGGCTGGTTTCTGGTCATTCCCAGTGCCCCCAGCTTCATCCTGTTCTTGTGTACCGCGGACTTAGAAATTTTGAACCTGGAAGCAACCTGCTATTCAGTGTAGCCTTCTGCCCTGCAACCAGGATTTTAAAATGATAATTTGTTTAAAAATATAGAGTGGTCTCAGTTTTTTCCTTGGCTGTATATCCACTATGTGTGTCACAGTGTGTGTGTGTATTACACTTAAGGACAAAAGTATTGGGACACGCGTAGTAGGTACAGGAACTGGCCACATAAGCCACACCCATTGCTTGCAGGTGTATAATTAAGCACACAGCCATGAAATCTCCAGCATCAAACAATGGCAGCAGAACAGGTGGTCAACAGAGATGGAAAGTTCAGGTTCAAAAAGTACAAATGTGGACCAAGATTATATACAATTAGTTGGTTGAAACAAAAAGACTCAAAGTCAAAGAGTAGTCAGCAGGTTGGCTGAAACAAAATCTTGGTCAAGATCTGTACTTCCTAGACTTGAATATTCAAGCTCTTGTGGTAATACAGAAGAGGCTAGTCAACATCTGGGAGCAAGATCAGCTGCAGGGTGGAAGCATCACAAGCTTTCTCTCCCTCTCTTTCTACTACTAGGTCTTAATTCTTCGTAGCATAGATTCAACAAGGTGCTTGAAACAATCCTCAGAGATTTTGGTCCATGTTGACATGGTTACGCAGTTGCTGCACATTTTTTGGCTGCACCTTCATGATGGGATGTTGGATGCACCACATCCTACTGTACAGGTGCTCTCTAGAGTTGTGATCTGGTGACTTTGAAGGCTGTTGGGGTACATTGAACTCATTGTCATGATCAAGAAACCAGTCTGAGGTGATGAAATGTGAAATGCCACATTATGCTGCTATGCTCCACACCATTAGACCACCACCAATCAAATGATAGTAGCCAGGATGGACCCATGTTTTCTCACACACACGCATACACACAAAAGTATTAAGGCACACCACTTGAATGTTGAGTTTGGGGATTTCATTCAGACCTGTTGCCACAGGTGTATTAAATCAATCACCAATCCATGGCTGCTCCTCCCTCCTCACCTGCACTCTGCTCCCCTCCGACTCCCTCCTCGCCTCTCATGGTGCCCCCTCCGACTCCCTTCTCGCCTGTTCTGCCTGTCCCTCCGCCTACCTCCTCGTCCCCTGCAAGGTCCCCTACAGCTCTGGCCTTTGGCCCCTCCGGCAGCCACCCTTTGCCTGCTGTGGCTCCCTCGGCCTTCCCTTTTGCCCCCGACCTTGCCTATCTCTCCTCCCTTGTCCGCTCCTCATCCCTTTGTCCCTCCTGTCTCTGCTCCTTGTCCCTCTCTGCCTCCCGTGTTCGCTCCCGGCCCGTCTGTTCCGTCTCCTTCCTTCGTTCCTCCTGTCTCGGCTCCTCGTCCCTTTGTGGTTCCTTCGTTTACTCCTGGCCCTTTTGTTCCACCTGTTGGTGTTCTCCCTGTTTATCCCTTTCTGATCTGTCTGTCCACGTTTCCCGCCTTATGTCAGGTCCTGTCTTACTTCCAGTCCCTGTGCCTGTTCTGTGTTTCTGTTCTGTTCCTGGTTGCCCGCTGATGTTTTTTTGCTCTTGTTTTTCAGGTTCTGTTCTCCCTGGTCTCGTCTCGTCCGTCGCCCAGAGCGCGCACCTTTGGGTTCTGTCTAGCTCTATGTTGAACCTTTTCCAAGGCAGCAATGTCCTTTTTAAGGTATGGTGACCAAACCTGCACACAATATTCTAGGTGGGGTCTTACCAAGGAATTATATAATTGTTGCATCACCTCCCTTGACTTGAACTCGACCCACCTACATATGAACATTCTATTGGCATTTTTTATTGCTTCCCCACACTGGCAAGAGTGAGACATGGAAGCATCGACATACACACCAAGGTCTTTTTCATAATCAGCTGCCTTTATTTTAGTGGAACCCATAAAATATCTGTATTTTATATTTCTGCTCCCTGCATGGATTACCTTACATTTATCTATGTTAAATTTTATCTGCCAGATATAAGCCCAGTCGCTAATTAAACCAAGATCCCGTTGTAGCCTCTGTGCTGCTAGAGCAGTATCTGCTACACTATCCACTTTGGTATCACCTGCAAAATATTGAGTCAATAACTGCAGCGTTCCAAACTTGCTCTAGCATTAACCCAGCACTAACTGTGCTGGACGCTTCATGGAATGGGCTTCCATTGCCAAGCAGCTGCATGCAAGTTTCACGTCACCGAGTGCAATGCCATGCATCAGATGGAAGGGTGTAAAGCACGCTGCTACTGGGCTCTGGCGCAATGGAAACATGTTCTTTGGAGTGAGGAATGGCAGTCCGAGTCAGGTGGATGCAAGAGAACTTAAAATGCTTTGACTGCATTGTGCTAACTGTGAAGTTTGGTGGAGGGGGGATTATGGTATGAGGTTTGGCTTGGCCCCTTAATTCCAGTGAAGGGAACTCTTAAGGCTTCAGCATACCAAAACACTTGACAATTGTATGTTTCCAACTTTGTGGAAACAGTTTGGGGAAGGCCCTTTTCTGCTTCAGCTTGAACAACGTGTACAAAGCAAGGTCCATAAAGATATGGTTGGGTAAGTTTTGTGTGGAAGAACTTGACTGGCCTGCACAGAGCCTTGACAAACCCATCAAATACCTTTGGGATGAACTAGAATGGTGTTAATGCAGGACATAGCACTAGCAGAAATCAGAGTCAAAAACAAGAACTAAACTACAAGAAACTATAAATCAATACAGCTAGGGAACAACAAAAATGCAGGGCATAGAACTAGGAAACCAAGCAAACACACAGTAACCTGAACAATGACTGAGGAACAGGACAAAAGCAGGCACTAATATACACTCAAATAATGAAGGCCAACACAGGGCAGGTGTGGACCATTACAAAAAAAAAAAAAAAAAAAACAGTGAACAAAGGAACAGGACAAGCAACAGGTGGAATGATTCTCAGCTAACAAACACAGGAACTAAGAAACGCTGAGGGCTAATACTAAGGAAAGGCTATGAATAAGCAGAAATTTACCAAAATAAAACAGGGCACATGCAAAGTAAACCAAAACAAAGTTAAACAGACGTGTCAGCCCACACATACCACCCAACCACGTTCCAAACAGCTTTGTGGTCATACATAAAAATCATATTTTGCATACAAATATTTACTTACTTCACTAACTTGGAAAAGAACAACCCATCTCTTCATGACATCTACAATAATGGAATTCTATTCCACAATCTCTTCACATCTAAATGAAAAGGTCAACCTTAGTTTATCTTATCATAAAGGGCCACAGAAACACATCAACATCTTTCCTTAGGGCAGGGGTGGCCAATCTTATAAGGAAAGCGTCGCTGTATATGTGGGTACTCGCTGACCCACTGATTGGGTCTGATTGGATGAAGAGTCCTCTGATTGGATGAAGGGTGATTGGATGAAGAGTCCTCACACCTGGGTTTGAACAACTGACCTAAAGATTATCCTAAAAACCCATATACACACCGGCCTTTTGTGGATAAGATTAGCCACCCCTGCCATAGAGTAACAAATTAATGTGAGGAGGATACTTCCAGGTTTGTCTGTCACTACCTGGGGGTATTCCATGAAAGTAGCTAAGGAAAGGTAGAAAAAATCAGACTCAACATAGCTCCATCTCTAAACTTAGCCTCATGTCGTTCCACTAACTCAGTTCACTTTAACTAATCAATGCTCATTCAAGACAGACTTGCATAGTCTCACTTAGTGCGCTCACCCACAACATTTAACAAACAAATTATTTACAACAGGACAAAACAAGCATATGTGTAGTGAGAAAATGGCTGAATTCCATATTCAGTTTTCTGCCTTCAATAAAGTTAAGTAAGGTGGGCCATTTTTAGTCGGACTTTCCCTTAATCCTGCTTCGTGGAACACCCCCCGATCTACTGCCAGTGACATTTACTAACATTCTCTACTTAGCCTACATAGGAGAATGGAGCACCTGTGCACTGAAGTATACTCTATAAAGTGCATGGTACAGCTGCAGGTTAAAGTAAGCATAGATTTTTGTGACATCACAATGGATGGTTTGGATGGCATGGTGCTGTGGGCCACAGGTCTAGGCACCCCTGTTGAGGGGGCTACGGCACTGATGTTACTCATGGGAGTTTTACTTACATAAGAATGTACTTAGGGCAGAAGGAAAAATGATTCAAAAAGATATCCAATCTGATTATACAGGAGGTGGGTCCAAGCAACTAGAGGAGGTGGTACCAGCCAATCAGATGTTTTGGTCTTACCTCTTCTAGTTGCTTGGACTCTCCTCCTCTGTAATCAGATTTTCTGTAATTAAATACTACCATGAAAACTGATGGTCCTAGTAGTGTAATGTCTTTGCTGGGATCTCCAAACTGGGGTTATATTGGGTCTAGAGAACAATGCTGGTAAAGTGAGATTTCGCTTTGCTATCCCCAGGCAGGAAAAGAAATCTAGTAAAGTTTGGCTTATTGTTGGCATTAGAGCTGTGGGTAACAAAAATGGTCAAGACTAAGCTAGTGAGTGTTTTCACTAGACCTAAATGCTGAAATTTTATCTGAGTATCTTAAAGAAAGACTTGGCCGGGAGGTTATCTGTCAATAGATTGAGACTAAATACAGCAGATATAGCATCTTTAAAGTATCTGCAGAATGTGATGAGGTTGGTGAAATGTATAGTCCAGAGCTCTCGCCAACAGTCAAACACTGTATCTGCTGTCAGGAGAATGAGTGTGCATGCTGGTGCTATGGGCCATAATTAGTCTTAGTAAACGGGTTTTCGAGTTTTGTCCTACAATTACTGTTGCCTGAGTCTGAGACTAAGCATAGAGGATGAAGCTTGCCATCTAGTTGTTGACACCCTGCTGGAGAACAGTAATATACTGTGTATGCAAGGGACATTTTTAGAAGCAAGATTGAGAAACTCTCTCAATGATATCTTGCATGGGGCTGTGGTGTCTACAGCAGACCAGGCATGGGAATAGTCAGAGGTAGGCTATCTGGAGGTATGGCTATCCTATGGAAGAAGAAGCATAACTCGTTAATAGATTTGGTTAGGCTTGGTGCTTACTGGTGTATTGTAATACTGTTGATGTCAAGGAATTCGTTATCCCAGATACAGTACTTATACACCCTATGAATGCCATCATAATGAGGAAGTATATTGACCTGCATTATTTACATTTTTCCAAATAATAATTCTTCTACTGTACATGTTATTGGGGATGTGATGTGCCCAATGAAACTCCAACGGACAAAATCTGGTGATCCTGATGTTCTTTTTTTAACATTTTCTTTCACCAAAAAGCAAAAACATCCAGCAATGCAGTTAAATTAAGTAGCAATTGAAGGAAAAAAAATAATACAAATTACAAAAGAAATAAAACAGGATAACAAAACTTTTAAAGAACTCAATTCACTAACAAAAGAAAACAATACCCAAGCTATGGCCAGAACTATTAGACTCTAGTAGGAGCTGCCTGTATCCTGGCCCCATCTGTTCTCCCCAGAGGAGTTTTAACCCCGCCGGTTATATAATTATAGCCCCTCCCCCATGACAGTTACAAGAAGATTAAAATCAATGAACAATTCCACTTCATATTTCACTGAAGACAAAATAACATACCTACTGGCAACATATTCCATTCAACACTCCACTAAAAAATTACCAGCAATAATCTCCCAACCCCTCCAATAAAGCTTTTTGTCCAACAAACCACAACCTTCCTCTATAGCAGGTTCACCTTGGCACATCTCCTGCTTCCCCCTCTATAAAGCTAATTGGAAACCCTGCACCCCACCTTCTTGTTTGGCCGTCCACAGCAAGACATAACATTGAGGGACACCTTTGATTGCACTTAACCCAACGATACAGAAGCATTCAATACGTAGCCAATTTTACAAAATTTCACAGTTGTATGTCGTGCAAGTATTCACACTGTACCAAATGTAACCTCCAGAATGGAAGAGACCCTTGGCCACTGCATTCACTCTCTAGAGGGCATGGGATACCCCCCTGATGGGAGATGAATGCAAATATCTCATATATCTCACAGAAGTCATTATTTGCCAAACATATGGTTCATATGGTTATTTTTGGGAAAATAATAATCTTGTCAAAGTTCTTTTATTCCTGAGGCCTGGCACACTACATCATGTTTGGACTATTGCTGTAGTACAGCTGATGCACATGTCTATGCATGATCATTTTGTATGGGACTGTAATGACTGATCATATACCTGATAAATGATGAGCATATACATTTGCCGTGTAGAAGTGGAAATAGTGTCATCACGGTAAAACTAGATTGGTCAACCATCCCTAAGTAAAATCCATCTACTTTGAGATGTCATTATGTGTAGTGATATTAACTGTGAGGACAGATATCTGCCGCATGTGTAATGATATAATGAGTGCTTTGTATGAAGGCAGGAACCCTTAATATAAGCATAAAAATATGAAATGTAACATCAGGCCTGGTGGGAATTAGGATGTCGCTGGGTATCACGCTGAAGCCTGTGAAGCTAGTAATTCATGCAAGTATGTCTCACTGCGACCTGTGGGTAGGCAGGGTCCACATCCACCCTGGGCCACATCCAACCTGGGCCACATCCAACCAGGCCCACATCCACCCTGGGCCACATCCAACCTGGCCCACATCCACCCTCGGCCACATCCAACCAGGCCCACATACACCCTCGGCCACATCCAACCAGGCCCACATCCACCCTCGGCCACATCCAACTAGGCTCACATCCACCCTCGGCCACATCCAACCAGGCAGGAAATACCATATTGACCCGAATATAAGAGGACCGATCACCTCCACTTATTAGAAAAAAAGTTTTTCAAATACCAAATATGTATATACTGAAAAATTATTTAGTTTGACAAGAAAATATATTAGAAAATATATGTTAACCGGTAACCACAACTTAGAAAGCAACCACAGGCAATCGGATTACAATGAATGTGCTGAAAGGCAAACCTTCCAAAAACCAAATGTATCATTTGTGTGGGGGGGTGAGATAATGAATATTACAAATCCACAATCCTTGAGGATGCAGGATGTTTTCAAAACAGCAGACCCACGCGAAGAACGTAAAAACACCTTTAGCTGGGAAAAGTTGAGTCATATTAATAAATGATATGACAGCTCTTTTATGATATTATTATTACTATTAAAGATAATCACAATAATCACAACTTTATTAACTCGCACAAGAAATCTTACAGCAAATCTATATTATGGTAAGTCAAAACACTTTTTACAAAATATCGTATTTGGCGCCATCTATTCCCTTTTTGTCTAGACACCTGAATACAAGATGACAGCACTTCTTCAGACATATTTTGAGGGAAAAAAGCCTTATTATACCAACACGATTTAGTAATAATAATAATAATAATAATAATAATAATAATAATAAAAATGATACTGGCTGAGGAATGCGTAAGTCAAGTGCCACAAAGTGCTTTTTGAAAATATCAACGTGATACGTGTAAATCAAGTACCGCAAAGTGCTTCTTGAATGAACAGAATGATTGACACGCTTGTGAGAACATATGGTAGCCCAGGCTGGATGTGGGCCAGGCTGGATGTGGGCCAGGTTGGATGTCCAATCCCAGCTTCCCGCAGGTCACAGCGAGAGGCTCCTCAAATCAAGGGCTAGTCTAGGCCCTGAGTACAAGTATAGGAGTCTAGCTAACGCAGGATATAAGTATGCTAGTCATCTGTAAAAGCGACCCAGCCAAGCTGATACTGTAAGTAACGATGTTATTGATTTTTGGAAAGAAGTGAGAACTGTAAGATATCGCTACCATGCACTGTAGATGGAATCTCTAGAACAGGTAACATTGCAGACTTATGCTGACAGCATTATAGCACCTTATTCAGTTGTGTTCAAAGTGATTTATCTAAGGCAGACCTTACTGGGAGTAATGATATCTATAAGGAGCAGTATACTGGGGATAATAATTTGTATAAGGTGAACCATACTGAGAATAATGATTTAATGGGTTCATTGGTAATTATGTCACTTCAGGTACATCAATCCATAAATAAACTGATTGATAACAAAGCAAGTGGTTTAGATTGTATCTCTGCTCAATATCTTAAATAAGGCAGTGTAAGGATAGCCCCTCTCATGGCCATTTGCTTTATTGCATTCATGGTTTATTGGCAGATTCAAAGTTGTCTGTTCTGTTCTGTTCTGACAGTCATTAAGGACAAATCTGGTAAAGTAGGCAGTCTAAATAATTACAGGCCCATAGTTCTAACCAGCCCCACCAAAGATCCCCGAAAGTATATAATATATATAACTATAGCTGGATATATTGAATGAGTTTATTAATGTCACAGATAACCAGTTTGGTTTTAAAGCTAAACATTTCAGTGATCTGTGTGTGTTTGCTTTGAGGTGAACTCTAAACAAATACAGAGATAAAAACGAATAAGTTCTTATGTGTTTTACTGATGCACGTAAAGCCTTTAATCATGTTAATCACAGAAAATTTGTTTGTTATATTTAGTTAAAAAGGTGCATTGTGTGAATTCTTGCTTACTGGTACAGTATATCCATTAAGCCATTAAAATAAAATGAGGCATTTGGGGCTTAGGAATGGGGTCAGAAAGAAAGGGGAGTTTTGTCATCATTATATTGATGATCTGTCTGAGCAACAGAAAGCTTGTAACACTGATTGGCAATATTTTAGTGAGTCGAATTATGTAAGCAGATGCCCTTGTGGTCTTCAGCAAAAGCAGCACTGGTCTCCAGCAGCTCCTTGCTGTATGTTCCGTGTATGATGTGGAACATAAAATAAGTTCTGTAGGGACTAAATAGGGCACTTTTAGAGTCTGCATTTTCATGTCTCTTTCACTCGTCCACACTGCAACGCTAAAAAGATTTTTTTAGAGGTGAAAGGTGTTTGAACACAGTGCACGCTTGCTGCGTGTCAGGCTGCGTAGCTGCAGACCAGTCAGAGTGCCCATGCTGACCCCTGGCCACAGCCCACAGTGCCTACAAAGGGCACATGAGCATTAGAACTGGACCATGGAGCAATGGAAGAAGGTGGCTTTGTCTGATGAGTTACATTTTTGGTTACATCATGTGGACGGCGGGGCGCATGCGTGCCGTTTACCTGGGAAAGAGAAGGCAAGCCAGCAGAGGCAGTTTGATACTCTGGGCAATGATCTGCTTGGAAACCTTGGGTCCTGGCATTCATGCAGATGTTACTTTTACATGTACGAAGTACTTAAACATTGTTGCAGATCAAGTACACCCTTTCATGGCAACAGTATTCCCCGATGGCAGTGGCTCTTTCAGCAGGGTAATGCACCTGCCAAACAGCAAAAACTGCTCAGGGATGGTTTAAAAGACACGTAAAAAAGTTCAATGCCTCAAAATTCACCAGATCTCAGGCTTATCTACAGATGCTGTGTGGGATGCGCTGGAGAAACAAGTCGTATCCATGGAGGCCCCACCTCACACCTTACAGCACTTAAAGGATCTGCAGCTAACGTCTGGTTGCTAGATACCTGAGAGGTCTTGTGGAATCCATGCCTCAAGGTGTCAGAACTGCTTTGGAGGCACAAAGGGGATGAACATGAGATTATGTAGTTGGTCTTAATGTTATGCCTGATCCATGTATATATACACTCAGTTGAGAGCAAAACTTGGGGCCCGATTGCACTGTAAAGCCATTTATCCGGCAACCCTGGAGCTCCTTTCATGGTAAATGTTGCAGGTCTAAAGGAAATATTAGTATAATCCTACCTTACTCTTCCACAATAAATTTGCCACAACACATTTCGCCGACCGACTACTAGACTGCTAACAAAAAAATAATGGAAAACGGGGAATCTAGTGACCAAAAATTAATATTAACTTCATAACAGTATATTCATAAAATCATCTTGTGCCCCACAGTTTTAGAATCACTGACCTGTACAATGTTCCTGTGAAGTTTGCAAAATGATCCATGGAATTATATGGCAGATGGCTGTGTTCACAAGATGGTGGTTCAGGTTCCGTTTTCGCTCAAAGCTGCCCTCTGCCTGCAGCTCCGATTTTACTTTTACTGCCCTCTGTCATTGCAGTTACAATTTCTGATCTGATCAGGTGTACAATTTTAGGTGCAGATTTTGATCCATATACTGTTTTGTGAAGTGGTAATGAGATCCATCAAAGATCAAACAGAGTGAATGGAAAAAAATGGGCATATAATTTTTGAGTTATCATGCTGACAAGATCAATTGCTTGAACTGGCTTTCTCTTTGCTATCACTATGTATTGCGGCTTTAGTTTCGGAGCAATTTGTTTCAAATTTGTCACCCCTACGATGTACCTGAAAAGTTTGAAAAACTTCTGGAAAATTTCACTTTAATTTATTTTTATATAATACCTTTCACAACAGAGTCACTCCAAGGCTTTTTACATGGGTGTGTTGTGATACATTACAGCGTCATTAAATATTCTTAAAATGCTTTCACATCAAAATACTTTTAGAGTTACTGTTTTCACAAGATCAATTGTCTTCTACAGCTGCCGTTTCTTTTCTTTGGTGCCACGCAGCACTGCTGCTTCCATCTTGGGGCTATTTGTCTGAAAATGAAGCCAGGTTTAGATCTTCATCCGTGCCATTTTTTCCTGAAGCGGTAATAAGATCCATCGAATAGCTTTTGACTTCTCGCATTCAAAATGTAACCACATGATGCTTCTGCGAAGTCTGAGAAATTTCGAGTTATCGTCTTGACAAGATCCATCGTCAAAGCTGCCCTTTTTTTGCTATAACTTTGTAGCATGTTTTCATTTCAGGGAATTTGCCCTCAGGGCAGACTACAGCGGTGGACAGCTGCTAAAACCACACAAATTCCCTGAAGTCCGGTAAATACAGTCAACCAATATACAACTAAAGACAACTTTCAATTTTTAAGTGGCAGAACCATTAAAGAAAAACATTAGTCGTCTTCATTTATGAGCTACGTGAAACAGAACAGGTACGGGACCATGTCTGTCGAGCTCTTTGAACACACCATGTAACAGGCTTGTTAAGGTGAACGGTGCTCAAGTTCTGCCATCATAGTGCCTCCAGAGAAATGGAGACCGAGACTTACTGTGCATTTTGTACATGACTTAATGAGCGCTTCAAATCGTTTTATCACCCTGTTTGCAGTCTTGAAGACAATGTTATGTAAAGGGCAATGACCGAGGCAGCCAGCCATGGCCCATGGGAGACACAGTGCCATATGCTTTACATGTAAGTGTAACGACAGCTGATTTGATTTACTGTATCTAATGGAGCTCAGCCTCTGATTTGATTTCCTGTTTTTGTAGTAAAACATTTTTCTCAAAACATTGTGCTTTTTCTGCTGTTCCAGTTCTTCCTCACTTTGCATGTTTTCACCATATTAAATTTCCTCTGATTAAACCAGATTTCCTCCCATAGACCAAAAACATGTGGTCATGGTGAGCTGGTGTTGCTAAATTTCCTGTAGCCTCCTGTAGTTTGTGATCGTGTGACCACATGTCATGCATGCCCTTTGTTTGCTAGGATAGGCTGCAGCTCTGTACTGAATAAACTGTAAGAGACATATATGGATTGATGGAAAACTGCAGTGTAGTTTCCCATTTCCCATCAATACTGAGTGTAACTAAACTGAAATGAAAAAACAAATACTGTCGATTTATCTGCAATATGTTCAACCAGTTACTGTTCTCCACAGTATGACAGTCATCTCCACAGACAAGTCTGAGTGAATCACAAATGTAAGGTGTAGCAAATTGTTGTTTTCACTCTTCAGGCGAATAAGTCAGATTATGGAAATTGAATAACTTTGTCTAAACAAAATGGTAATTTTCATTGCGGATCCCAGTGAGGATGGCAGGGGTGTGTGTGATGCAAAATTGCCAATACCCAATGGCAATTTAAAATCTAACTCTCATACTGCTTCCTGAGTGTAAAAATGACTGCTAAAGTTTGTCAGATGGGCATTTAATTATTGTGTACAGCTGTTGTCACACTCAAATATATGGTAACGCTTTACATTGACTGCACCTTCATAATGCTTTTATATTGCATTCATAAAGCATTCAGTGCACCTTCATAATGTATTCATTAAGTATTCATAAAACATTCATAAATATCCTAACATCCTTTAACAGTTATAATATACATAATAAACATAACAAACATTATAATTTTATAATCCATCCATCCATCCATTATCTCCCGCTTATCCGAGGTCGGGTCGCGGGGGCAGCAGTCTCAGGAGGGAAACCCAG
>JAODKE010000114.1:23443694-23464443 GCA_026779605.1 Mormyrus hasselquistii
ACTGTGGTGCTATAGGGCTATAGGGTTATGGTGTAAGGCTAATTACAAAATACCCTATGATGTATTCAGATTATTATCTGACGATAAACTGTTGATTTTTTTCTAAATCATTATCGGTTGCTAAGCTGAATTAATTATCCCAAGAATATATGTAACAACTAAAAGAGTACTTTATTGTTGGAATGACCTTGAATTTGTGCAAGATGCCATGGTTTGTTGTTTAGCATTATAGCTATTAATCAAATTTTCAGTGCTAAATTAAAACACTTATAACTGACAAGCCTTGCCCGATATTGAACGTAATCCTCATTGCCTGAGCAATTTGAGATGCATGGTTAGGAACCATACGCTCGGCACATTTGGCCAAGCGACAACCCAGGGCACAAGAGACACAGTGCGGACTTAAACTGGGGTAAACCTAGAGGAAAACAGGGGACAGAAATGGGATGATCAGCAACACCTGCTGGCCATAAGGGAAATGACAGACAAGGAGAGAAGGCGGGGGCCAATCCTGACAGACACAAACAATGCATCTATAAAATATAGCCTCAGAGTGTTATAAATCTCTAAATGCACAAACAACTGAAATCACAATGCATGAAAACAGAACATTTGAATTACCAAAGTTCTGGAGCTAGAGTACTGGAACCAAGCAAAGCCAAGGCACCACTAGGAGACCAACAGACCTACTGACCTGATGGAACAAGCAGGAGCATGAGGAAGGAGGAGTCCTGCAATATGCTGCAGCTTATACTATATACATACTATATCTTATGTTATAGGTGGGCAGGCAGTCGGGATAGTTTATGGAAGAGGGGAGAGGTATGTACAGATTTTTTTAGTGTATGTGAAAACTCTAGCTGCATAATTCTGTATGTATCGTAATTTACAGTATATCTTAGCAGGAAAACCAGCAAATAGGGAATTAGAGCAATTGAGACTGGAGGACATTAGGGCGTGCATGAGAGATCAAGCGTTTGTGCTGTTTAGCGTGGGGCGGAGCCTGGTAACATTGTGAAGAAGAAAGAAAACAAACTTGGTGAGTGAGGTAATGTGAGCATAAGAGGTGAGGTTCTTATCAAATAAAAAAGCAAGGTTGCAGGCAGGTTTAGAGGGATGAACCAAAATACCATCAATATAAAAGATACATCACAATATGTGGCAAACAGGGCAACGGGGTGGATTGTTAGCACGTCAGTTTTGCCAGCATTAAGTTTTAATGCTAGGTATCAGAGAAAAGTTAATCCATGATGGTGAAATATGTGTCCAAGTGGTAACATATAAAACATGGACCTAAAGTTGAATCTTGAGGAGGACTTCGTATATCTGCATATCAGTGTTTGATTTGTATTTATTAAACTGCTGTTTATCAGAGAGGTACGAGATAAACCAGGAGAGTACAGCACTGGTGATGCCCAGAGATGCAAATCAGCCATAAGTGTATTGGGAGAAATGGTATCAAAACTACAACTTATATTCAAAAGGAAAAGAACGCTGATCGCCCCAGTGTCAGCTGCCAAGGGAAGGTCATTAAATACCCAAAGGAGTGCAGTCTCAGTACTATAGAGTTAAAGGAAACCAGACTGAAAAGATTTGTAACAGTTATTTGATTATATAAGAGGCTGCAAATGGGTCGCAACAGCTTTTTCTAATATTTTGGAGAATGGTAGGTTAGAGATTGGATGATAGTTGTTTAGATCAGTTGGGTCCAGACCAGGTTTCCTGGGAACTGGGGTAACTGCTGCAGTTTGTAGATCTATAATCTCAATTATGGACACGAGGGGTCTATTTTTCAAATGAGATAAGGAGGCAGAGATATCAGACAGACAGGTCTTAGCAGACATGGGGGAGCAGGGATGTGGCAGGAGGTAGAACTGGATCTTTTAATTAACTCCATAACATAGGAAGCAGTAGTAAAGGAAAAATCAGAAAACTGAAATAATTTAATATTTAGGAGGATAGCATCGTACAGCAGGGTTAGGCATAGTATTACAAAAGGGGTAAATTTTACTTTGGAAGAAGTTAAGAAAAGTATCGCGTTGCTCTGAAGCCACAGGTGGTGTTAATTAATAAGCCTGTTTATAGTAGAGAAGGGTTCTGGGCCTACAATTTGAATTATTGATGACTGATTAATAGGAAGTGCAGAAATCATTTAGAGCAGACGGATATTTCTGCATATGCTCGCTATAAGATAGGGAATGCTAGGGAGGCTTTTTATAAAGCCATTCTACATGATGACCAGTTGCCCTCAGGGTTCGAAGCTCTGGCGTAAACCAAGAGGAGGAATGGGAGAAGGGGGCAGCCCTCCCTGTGCTCGTGGGCATCATTACAAGTAGCCTGGATATACAGTAGGTAGAGAGAATCTCAGAAAGATAGAACAAATTAGTGACATCTGAGAGTGAAGCTTGTAGAGATGCCGAAAAGGCGTGGGGGTCAAGAGAATATGGTAGCGAATCATGAGTGGGAATAAACACACAGCACTAACAATGACCAATGGGGTTAGAGGGCATGGGCAGGCACATGTATACAGGTAATGAGCTACAAATAGGGAACAGGTGTGAGTAACTGAGACACTAGGCTGGGAATCATTAGGAGTATATGGGATGGCCAGTGACATCTGCTGGCAAAACAGGGACAGAAGGGGAGAGAATGGCAAAGAGGTATTAACAACCCCCAAATATAATAACTACTTTTAAAAGACCAATACTTCAAAACATATTAAGAAAAATGGGTTTTGGCTTATTGCAGTGCCAACTAGTGGTCAAAAGACATAAAATCGGGTGCACATCCTCATGAAGTGGCCAAATGCCCAGTTTGGTCTTAAACCTTTAAAGCAGGGGTGGGGAACCTGCACCCACACCGGCCCTCCATGGAACAGGTTCCCCTCCCCTCAGATATGGTCCCTCATCCTGATTTGCAGCTTTGCCGCCAATTTTGTTTTGTGGTGAAAATTAAAAAAAAAAACTCTGAAACCTTTTGTGCAGCTGGGTCTGAAGACCACTTCTGCTAAATTGGACAAAATTTGTGACCTGTTCAATTTTAAACCTTTCAATAAAATGAAATATGGCAGTCGCTAAAATTAAGTTATCTTGATAAACTTGCCATGGCTTGGCTTTGGGCCCTCCCATAGTATTATCGGACAAACATATCAACAAATATTAGCCAAAATGCATTTCCGCTTAGGTCAGCATCCCCACACGATGGAGTGACACGGCTTTTGTTGGGCCTTTTGTTTGTTCTTATCACTTCCATAGCCACGGGTGTAAAAAAATCAAGCACCTATTATGACGAAGTGGAAGCAATTAGGAGCAACAGCAACGAAGCAGTAGGGCCACGTAAAATCACAGAGCGGGGACGACGTATGCTGAGGCGCAGTGTGCAGAAGACGCCAACTGTCTATAGAGTCGATAGCTACAGACCTGCAAACTTCGCGTGGCCTTCAGATCAAGAACATTGTGTAATTTCATGGAATGGGTTTCCATGGCTGAGCAGCTGCATCCAAGCCTTACATCACCAAGTGCAATGCAAAGCCACTGGACTATAGGGTAGTGGAGGCGTGTTCTCTGGAGTGACAAATCACACAGGCACTCTGCCAGGCAATATGATGGATGAGTCTGGGTTTGGCAGTTGCCAGGAGAATGGGACTTGCCTGACTGTATTGTGCCAAGTAGAGTTTGGTGTGGTGTGGGGCTGTGTTTCAGGGGTTGAGCTTGGCCCCTTAGTTCAAGTGAATGGAACTCTTAATGCTCCAGTACTTGAAGGCATTTTGGACAATTTCATGCTCCAAATTTTATGGAAACAGTTTGGGGATGGACCCTTTCTGTTCCAACATGACTGCACACCAGTGTACAAAGCAAGGTCCATAATGACATTGATCTCCCATCTTAGATAGAACTTAAAAACTCAGTCATTCACTTTCCATACTTGATCCTGTATTACGCCGCCATATAGGACACGTAACAACAACACCGGGTCCCTAAAAGAAAATCAACACACTACTCTCAATCGCCACAAGTGCTGTACGATTTATTGCGTTTGACCCACTAACCTGCTACATAAACCTACATATATAGAGTAAATAATAGTCATGCCATATCTCCAGGGGCAAGCCAGGCCAAAATAACAAACATAATCCCAAACTGCGTATTACCAAATGAAACGAACACTGTGGAAATTCTCAAAGCACAACAGCACAGCAGAGAAACAAGCACAATCATCCCCCCTTCAGTCTTCTCCTTCTGACCTTTATCATCTCTCTGGACTTCCACCATGCCTCCAGATGTCATATCGCCCCCTGTAGGACAGGAGAGGAACAGTAATCGAAAGAAAGAAAGAAAGAAAGAAAGAAAGAAAGAAAGAAAGACAGACTACGGGCAAGCCCGTAACATCCTGATATTCTGGTTTTGCAGTATTCCTTTTGTTCTTCAGCTAGTTAGTTTATGGTATATGTTAAATTCCTATGCTGTATTTCCACTTTCTGTAATATTCTATTACTGTGCATATTACTGATTTTGTAAAGCAACCATAAAGGGCTAAAGAAAGTCACTATATAAAATAAACATGTAATTGTTAATGTTCTGGGTCACAATTCTACCCACATCTTCCTTGTGTCTCAGTCAGCCCTCGTCTACCCTGATTTATCCTCCCTGCCTCTTGTTTTGACCTTGATCCTTCTCTTTGAGATCCAGTGTGTGTCAGTTTTGTAATAAAGTCCCCTTCAGGGCACTAAAGGCTATTCCTTCCCTACCTTCAGACGTAACAGTGATATCTTAAGAGTGCCAAAGGACAGGACATGTCAAGCGATGAAGTTGAACTTATGCGGCCATGAAGTCGTTTCCATTGCATTTATGCCCTGGTAGTGTGCCCAGCCCCATTATTGCTGCTTGCAGCTACATTTTGTACTTGTCTGTACTTGTGTATGAGCTGCTTGTTGTCAAATGTACATTAAGTTTTGTTAGTCATTGATGAAGTTAATGGCCTTTATCTTATTGACTAATATTTCTCTTTTAAGAACAAGTTTGCTTATGCACAAAATTCGAAAACAAAGACGGGAATATTTTCATTTCTGAGTCGTCTGCATTGGTCACAATACATGCTCAGTCATGAAGCATAGGTAATTCAAATCCATTTCAATTAAACTGAGCCAGTGCATTGAACTTGTGTCAATGGCATTAATAGAGGGACAATAGACCAAGGATCATAGCAGCAGAAAAAAAAAATATTACGTAACTATTACCCCATGGCCTGAACAAAAGCAATCATGTTAGCTGTTGTGGTCAACCTTCAAATGTTATAATCTAGTGCCGTCACAAAAAAAGAAAAAAATCAAGGCCTCAAGCATAGAAGCAATAAGTAATTAATTTCGGCTGGTTATTTACAACATCTGTGGGATTCACGTGAGGAAATGACCTTAATTATAATATGTTTTATTCTAAATACTTTCTCAGCGTTTTTTTTTAATCAAAAATGCATTGCTTTGTGACCAGATCAATTCCACTTACCACGTGGAATAGTCTGTTTTTCTATCATGTACGAGCCCATGAACTGCTGCGAAGTGGCTTAGACAAGTAATTGTTTGTCGGTATAAACGGCAAGTGATATACTGCGTGCCTCAAATCTCTGATGCCGTCACCAGTACCACTCATATCTTTCATGGCATTGCATGCATTCTGAAAGGTTTTTTTCTTTAAAGTGTTGGTGTGAGAGGGCTGGCAGCAAAATGCAGGCAGGTTTTCCTGCCCATGCCCCATAAAATGCCAAATTTTCTCCTCTGTGGAAGTCTATTTATAGGTGTCTTTCTTAAAATAAGCACAGGAAGCAGCATTCTCTTTTGCGTTTTTGCCGGCTGACTGAGCGGCACGTGCTGCCACCTGCCAAAGCCCCCGCAGACAATGCAATCTGGGCAGTGGCAGCCCTGCAACACTGCAGTCACATGACCCAAGACACTCTGCTGGCTGCAACCCTGAAAAGTTATTTTGTCATGTAGCTCTGTCACTCTGTCCTATTCACCTACTGATAGTTTAATTTATCTTTCCTTCAAAGTGCTGTCTTTTTTTTTGTCGAACAGCGAACAACCAGGATCTTGGCACAAAGATTGCTGTTTAGGCCACCATTTTAACATAATCCCTGCCAAAATCTTCCAGTGTCGGAAACGAGGCCCTAAAAGCTTTATCCTAAGTCCAATCCCTGCAGCTCCTGGGGCAGAACTGATTATGTTCTGCTAACATGGGCCCTGGTCCCTGGGTAAAGGAAGACTTGCAGGGCAAACAGGCAACAGTGTGACGGCTTATGGCTCTGAGTTTAAAGCAGGTCCGCCCTCCTACCCTAACCCTAATCCTACCTTCTCCCATCAAGCACAAAATTAATACAGCTGAATTTCCATTTTCTAATGACTATGGGACATGACCTGTAGCACATGCGTCAAGAGGACAATAAATGTGAATGAGGAGAAATATTCAGTAAGAGACACTGCATTCATTTACTTAAATAGCAGCCACATTAAATTAGCAAGGCAGCTGATTAATTTGACATAGCCTATGGTATGAATTAAATTGTTTCATATTCATTTGCATTGCCTGACATTGGCAAGGGGTGACACCATTTTCATCAACTTTGAGCAATAAAAAATAAACAATGCAGCGCTGCAATAATGAGCTCAGTTTAATACAATCCAGAAAAAAAACTGAAAGTACAGGTCAGCATAGTCCAGAACAGCCTAACACCACTTAGTACTGTACACTTACCATATACTAAGATCCAGTCACAAATCAGTGTGCTTTGACTGAAGTCCACCATTACAACTAAAATGTACTTAGAGTTTTCCTTTCTATAATTATGCTGATGATAATAATAGTAATTTGTGTTATTTTTTATGTTATTGGTATATGTTTAGTGTTATAGCATTATCTTTTTGTACAGAACATTCTTCTAGTATACTTTTGGCTTGCCCATATGACGCAAACTATATATGGACAGTCGTCTTGGAAAGAAGTGGCTTTCTCCTTAAATCCCTGCCAAGCACAGCACTGCTCTGCAGTGTTCTCCTGATGGTGGACTCATGACATTAGTCTTAGATGTTCTTTGCGACCTCCTGGACTATTACACTTGAATCACTCCCTTGTTCTTGGAGTGATCTTTGTTGATTGACCACTCATGTAGACATGTACAAATAGATAACTCAAACTCCTCATAAATCTCTTTTGATCAAGCTACGACACATTTCCAAAACCTCTGCTGTGAAGATTAGACTTTGATAGTGAAAACCCAGATTTAGGTTCCTTAAATATCACCGGGACTCCCAAACTCACAACTGATTTACTTGAATTTCCTTGTCAAATGAACTGATAATACCAGAGGTTCACATACTTTTTCCACATGCAAACATTTAATAATTTTCCTCAAAAAAAAATCAAGGAACAAGAACTATGCTTTTGTGCCATTTGAATCAGATGATCAGTGGTCATTGTTGACACGCCACAGCACACAGCGCACAACAACGAAATGTGTCCTCTGCATTTAACCCATATGTGACGTTGTGACATAGCAGGGGGCAGCTAATTCAGCGCCTGAGGAGCAGTGCTTGGGAGCAGTACCTTAGTGGTGCCTTGTTGGTTAGAGATTCAAATCAGCAATTGTTCAATTTCAAGTGCGCTTCCCTAACCACTAAGACACCACTGCCCTTAATTGGTTTCTCTATATCTTGTTTTAGGACATGCATGAAAATTTGATCACAACTTAATTCAAATTTATGCAGATATAGAGAAAATTCTAAAGGGTTTACAAACTTTCTAGTACCACGTTATCGTAGGTGCACCTTTCTACAAGTTGGGGAGCATGCGGCAGTCAAGCACGTTACGGTACCACATGACAAAACACCTCAGGATCCCAGTTGGCAACCCTCTAGGCCGACACGTGGTCCATCAACTGAGTCAAACGCTTTATGAAAATCGACGAAGGCTGCAAAGAAACCCTGCCGATATTCACATTTGTGCTGAATGAGAACCCTCAATCCCAGGGTACATTTGATGGTGGACTTGTTAGGCGTAAAGCCAGACTGACTCAGGTCTCTGGTAGGTGGGGAAATGTTCAAGGATCCTTTTAAGAATGACCCTAGCAAGGATCTTACCCAGCACTAAATGTTATCCCCCTGTAGTTGCCGCAACTCAGGCGATCACCCTTCCCTTTCCAGATAGGGACTACAAGTCCCGTTTTCCAGTCAGTTTGGATGACTCCTGTCTCCCAAATGAAAGCAAAAATTGCTTGCAATGCCAGGAAGACAGCTTTATCAGCCTGGGGATGTTCACAGTCAGATAGCACAGATCTCTGTGGCCTTTCCTGCCCCTAGCTTATTCACTACCTGTGTAATCTCAGTGAAATTGCTGGGGGTGGGAACTAGCTATTAGCACCATATGCTAGACTAACCAAGTGAGCTTTTAGCCTTGAATTAAATATCGAGAGTGAGTCTGAATCTCGGACACTGGAGCTCTGTAACAGAATGCTATGCAACCAAATGTCTAAGCACCGGCCTGGTAGCCCACACCTTGAGATCAAAGCCAACGAGGGGGGGTTATGTGGAACCAGTAAACTGCTCTGGTGCTAGACCACTGAGTGCCTTATAGGTAAGCAGTACTGTAGCACCATATCATGGATTATATAATTATAAACTGACCCCACATTGAGAATTGTATTCTTTCAGACCCATTCAGGCTTTATTGGAGTATGAGACAGAGATAGACACTTAAACCCCTGTTGTTCGCATTGGCTTAAGAACCATTTGCAGAAAATATTTGAAGAATATTTTGAGATACACGGCCACATGAAATATCTGAGAGAAAAAAACTGCAGCCAAGTCCTCACCCACACTACATGCTCAGCACACATCACCTCCATGGCTATACCCCTCACAATGTTGCAGAATTACTTCAGCCCTATTCTCCCATTCACAGTCTTAGATCTTCATCTTCTGGTCTGTTGTCCCCCAGAGTCTTTGTGAAACTACTTCTCTCCTGGTCTTCAAATCTCATCCCTCCTTTCCTGATCACTGACGTAGGTGGTGTCTAACTGGCTAATACATTTTGAAAGATGATTCAGTTTTTTTTGTCCTATGTTTTTTCTCAAATCCTGAATATGATTATGAACACAATTTCCTGTCTGTGATACCGTATGCCTTCATAGACATCCAGAGAACAGAGGCGGAAATGCCTGAGGTTTTGTTAACACTTAAATATAAATCAATGGGAGCTGAGTGTTCAGCTGCCAGGATGGTCGGGCATTCGATATAATGTATAAAATACCCATTGACAGAAATGGAGGCATGGTCTGAAAAGGCAATCGCATAATATATGCCAGCTAAAATTAAAAGCTAAATGGGAGGAGCCCCTTCATGTACAAGAAAAGAGTCGGTGTGTGTAAAGGTATAATGGACATTATTCCCTTTTATTGAAACTGAAAAAGTGCCAGGGATCTCAGACATTAAATTCATCTAGGAAGGGTTGCATGATCTTGGCCAATTTTGGTTGTATATGTGAAACTGAGGAAGAGTGGCCTAATTGGGGTCGTAACGAGCAATTGAAATTGCCACCCATAGTCAATTGGTGAGAGGTTAAATTACGACAGTTTTGCGAAATAATGCTAAAAAAAAATCTTCATAATCTCTGTTTGGAGTGTACACACTGACCAAGGCAGTATTACCGTTGTGTGGCATTTGTGGCAATATAATAAATGCTCCTCAGAAATTCTATATTAATAATACTTGATGCCATTGCTACATCCTGGTTTGCAAAACCCGACTCAGTAATAAATCTGCCTTCAAGATGCCGGATTAGGTCCTATTGCTCACTGAGACAACCGTCAAAGCAAATGGAGCAGAGTAATCAAGGATAATGTGCCAATTATAATTTCCATCTTGCACCGTTAAACTCGCTCCTTAATGGGCTATGCCTCTTTCTTAATGAGTTGACTACCTCAAAACATCTGAACATTCTGCTGCTCGTTGAAACTTGGCAAACACCTAATGACTATTCACTGTTAAATCTGCTTACCCGCTGTGGTTACAGTTTTTGTCTAAGCCCCATTTGAAGGGATGGTGGTTTGGCTGTGGTATATTGTATTTTGAAATTGTCTTAAAGCTATCGTTGTTGATTTGCACCATGGTGCATCATTTGAGTATGCAAGTTTTAACATTACTGGACAGGCATTCATATATGGCATACTAATCTACAAAGCTAAGCTGCACCTGGATTTTTTTACTGAACTCAGTGAATTAATCAGTCTCCTTTGTGGCATGTCACCTGCAATTATTTTACGGAGTGATTTGAATATTTATGTAGATACCAAATGTACGGCCACTCGTGAGCTTTAGATTGCTTCAGTTTCGTATGACATGTTGGCTTCCCAACCCATGTTGAAGGTCATTGTCTGGATCTCATCTGCTCATCTGGTATTCAGAATGTTTCTCTGTCTGACTCTGATACTGGTATTTCAGTTTGCAATCAAAACTAATCAAATTTTGTTTCAACTACTCTTTGCCTAAAATTAGCCAACAAAATAATGATTACCATTTGCAATCTCAAGCTAATTGATACGTAATCTTTCTCAGAGTCTATACTGTATGTGCTTCCCACCTTCATGATGCTGTTGAACTGTAGTACTCAATGCAGATACTTCGTCTGTGTAATTAGAGGATGTTAAAATCTTGGATGATCACGCTCCTGTTAAATGCAGGTTAGTACCTGCTTCTCACACCTGGCTGTGGTTCAAACCAGTTACACTATATTGCCAAAAGTATTGGGACACCTGCCTTTACACACACATGACATTCCATTCTTAATACATAGGCTTTAATATGGAGTTGGCCCATCCTTTGCAGCTATAACAGCTTCAACTCTTTTGGGAATCTTGTCCACAAGGTTTAGGAGTGTGTTTATGGGAATTTTTGATCATTCTTCTAGGAGAGCATTTGTGAGGTCAGGTACTGATGATGGGCAAGAAGCCCTGGCTTGCAATCTCCACTCTAATTCATCCCAAAGGTGTTCTATCAGGTTGAGGTCAGGGTTCTGTGCAGGCCAGTCAAGTTCCTCCACACCAGACTCGCTCATCCATGTCCTTATGGACCTTGCTTTGTTCACTGATGCGCAGTCATGTTGGAACAGGAAGGGGTCATCCCCAGACCGTTCCCACAAAGTTGGGTGCATGAAATTGTCCAAAATGGCTTTGAATGCTGCAGCATTAAGAGTTCCTTTCACTGGAACTAAGGGGCCAAGCCCAACCCCTGAAAAACAGCCCCACACCATAATCCCCCCTCCACCAAACTTCACGCTTGCAGTCGAGCAAGTACCGTTCTCCTGGCAACTGCCAAACCCAGACTCATTCATCAGACTGCTAGACAGATAAGCGTGGTTTTTCACTCCAGAGAACACGTCTCCACTGCTCTAGAGTCCAGTGGCAGCGTGCTTTATACCACTGCGTCTGACACTTTGCATTGCACTTGGTGATTGTAAGGCTTGGATGCAGCTGCATGGCCATGGAAACCCATTCTATTAATTTCTCTACGCACTGTTCATGAGCTAATCTGAAGGCCACACAAAGTTTGCAGGTCTGTAGCTATTCACTCTGCAGACAGTTAACGACTTCTGCACACTGTGCACCTCAGCAAGCGCTGTCCCCGCTCTGTGATTTTACGTGTCCACTTTGTGGCTGAATTACTGTTGTTGCTTCCACTTTGTTTTAATACCACAGTGAAAAATTTAAAAGCAAAGAAATTTCACAAATAGACTTATTTCACAGGTGGCATCCTAACATGATACCATGGTTGAATTCACTGAGCTCCTGAGAGTGACCCATTCTTTAGCAAATGTGCCTGATTTTATATACCCGTGGCCATGGAAATTATTAAAAGGGTGAAACTAAAACAATGCAGAAAAACATAAAGCTCTAATTAGCTTTATCCAATTACACTATGCTTCAAGCTTAATTATAACACTCCACTTTGTTTTAATGTTTGGACTATTTCATTTTAATTTTAATTGTAGAGGTGACCAGCAACACTCGTTGCCCAAGAGAGAACTACCAAACTTTATTAACATTTAGCTTTCTAACAATAACATACATAAATGATAAGAAGTTTAAAATAAATGAATACGTACGTGCGATGCTACTGCATCCGTGAAGATAAAAGGTGATGGAAATGGATTAATAAACTGATGTTATAGACGGGTAACAGCTTTCATTAGATTAAGACAACTTTTTCTTGCCAGGAAATGACGAGAAAAAATATTCTATAGGCTGCCAATAGGTGGTGCTAAACTACCACTTCTATTAAAAATTTAACATTTTAATGAAAGAACAGCCAGCCTTTGTTCCTTCCTCAGTGTTACTGGTACTGAAACATTAATCCATAGTTTCATCACTACTCGTCTTGAGTATTCTAATGTATTGTTAATTGGCTTCCTTTCCAAATATTTCTACAAGTTATAGTATGGTCAAAATTCTGCTGCATGTTTGCTAACATCCCACAAAAATCTACCCACATTTTTCCTGTTTTTCAGGATTGCAAAACTTGGTTGCCAATTCAGAATCAAACATAAAGTAATATACTATCACCTACAAAGCTCTTCACAGATTTGCCCCTTCCTATCTGTCTGAATATCTTCTTCCCTATAAGCAGGCTTGTACATTAAGATCCTCAGGTTCCAGTTTGCTCACTGTAATGTTATCTTCAATGAGTGGCAGGTATTTAGTATAGTAACTTTGAAAAGCACTGCCACAGTGTCTGTGAGCTATTCAATTATTTCAATTTTTAAGCCTCAATTAAAAACATCTTTTTCAGGAATGTTACAGAAGGGAAACGGCAGAAACCCTGATGAGAAATGTAAGTTTTTTTTTTTCTTTTAAGACTTTTTAAATGCCACGTCAAGCCAAATTTACAACCAAACTGGTATTGCTTTACCAGAATCAATACATTACAATACATTACATTTACATTACCGTGACGACACCCATAGTTCACTCAAATTTGTATTAAAAAAATGGTCTAACAACTGATGTGTGAATAATAAATCAAACTTTTCAAAGCAACAATCAAGACATGGGTGCCTCAATTATAAGTAACCCTCCTACCAAGAAACTTCATTCAATACAGAGGAACGACGACTTAGATTGATCCTCAATGCCCCATTCTCCAAAATTAGGCATATAAAGGCAGATTTGACAGATTTACAAGGATTGCAGCTTCAAAGACATTGCCTTACCTAGCTAGTGGGGTGGGGTGGTGATGTCACAGGAGGCAGTGCTATTGTTTGGCAACTGAGTTGCAGGTTCAAGTCCTGTTTTCTCCTGACCCCATCGAAGTGTCCTTGAACAAGACACTGAACCCCAAATTGCCCCCGGTGTGTGAATGTGAGGCATGAATTGTAAAGCATAGGAGTAGAAAAGCACTAAATAAATGCAATCCATTTACCATTTAGCTAGCACATTTTCTGATAGCTGCTATAGCCCATGCTACTTTTAGCACCGATTGTGAACTCCTGCTTTAAAAAATAAAATACTGTTGCATTACCTGCATCAAAGGTTATCAATACTAAGGAGTGTACTACGAAGATTAACATGCACCCTTCAAAACCCATTCAATATTCCTTTGTCCATGACTCGCATGGGTGCATACGCACACACACATACAATTCACATATTCCTATTTTTATGTGGATTTTCTATTAATTTCTAATTTCTATTAATTAATTTCTATTAATTATATGAGCATAACCCTAATCTCAACTATGACAACCTTAACCTTAACCATAACAATCCAAAGAAAATACAAGACTTAAACAGTTTAAGTTTTATGATTGCAGTCACAGATTTTTAAAATTTGAACTTCCCCTGGGGGGGACTGAAAAAATGGTCCTCATACCATCAAAATAACATGTTTTTATCACATTTGGTTTATTTTAGAGAACTGAATGATAATTAGTCGATCTAATGCTTCAAACATTCCCCTCTATTGGTGAAAGTCAAGATTCGACTGAGAGAAATTCATCAATTCAGGACACATTTATATTAAAAAACTGTAATAGAGATGTATAGAGCATGTGCTTGACAGATTATGACAACTGGTTCAACCATTTTGCATAATGAACTCATGGCGAACCAGTACAATACATTTTGGCCAACATGGCATAAATAATTGATATATAATTGAAGTAGGAATCAGCAGGCGATTGTACATGATAATTTGCATGACTGCCAAAGACATTTGCAACTTCACCAAAAGAACGAGACTGTGTTTATGATGCGACGTGACGCGATGAAGTAGAGGTTGCACAAGTAGTTATGAGAATTTCATTTCTGATCTGAGAAATATACCAAAGCGACTGAGAAAAACTGTAAAAAATCCATTGAAATCCAACATGAAGAAATGCCTTTAAATACAAACGTATAAGCAAAATGTGTGGTAACCATGGTATAAGCAGGTTAATGCACTCTGAGTCGTGCATTGTGCGTTTGTGAATGCACTCTGCAGAGGCAACCGCCCTCTACTACACGGTGGTTGATTCATCGCCTCTGCAGTCGTGCATTTAAAAAGCACAGCTTTTCCTGCATTAACCCTTACTTAAAGTATTGCCATTTCCTCAGCATAACTTCTCATATCGGTTCAAAGAGATTTCTGTGGAAATCAATCCAATTAAGCCTGCTTTCATTGTTCCAGATAACACTGGGTTACCCCGGGGCACCATTCAGCTCCCTCCATATAGAACATGCGTGCAAGAAGCAGATATGCCAGCAGGGAGAAAACATAGGCAGTTGGGTTGTTCTTAGTGGCACTACAGCAGGTCTTTGGCCATGAACCAGAAAATGACACTGTATCAGGAGGAATGTTAAATAGAAATGCCATGTAGCTTGAAACTTTGGAAACGCCATGTAGCTGGCAACTGGAAACATTCACACATCCGAAGTTTAAATGGTCACAATAGTGTAAAACCGACCTCTAGTTGCAAAGGAGCTTATCAGATTAGTTTAAGCATTAGCACTTTCTTGAATCGCCACCTGTCGTAAATTACTGAACCAGGAGTGGCACAGTTCAGTTTAAGCAAGGGTAGCCAAAGATTCTTTGCATTGCATGGATTAAATAAGTGAAATGTCACTGAGCCATATTACTTGTTCCATGCAGTAATATACTGAATGTTTTCAAGCAGAGAGACAGTTGGGGTATGAAGATGAATCAGAATTCCAGTCATAGTCAGTTCTGAAAGGTCATTCTAACACGGGTCACTGGTGCTTCACAAATCTGTTAAATGTTTTCAGCTCTTGAAAAAAAAAATGTTTGAACTGTATAATAGTGAAATCTGGCAGCAGATTAAAGGAGCCTTTCCACTTCCTCACTGGGCTTGGAATGTTCCAGAAGAAAATCTGTGAGATGTGTGCAATATACAGTACACTACAGTATATTGAAAAATGTATTGGGGCGACTGACCATTACACATATTGGAACTTTTATGATATCCCATTCTAAATCCATAGGCATCAATGCGGAGTTGGTCCCCACTTTGGATAACAGCTGTCACTCCCAATACGTTTGTGCGTATAGTGTATGATTATTCCATAAAATGGTTTAGTGTGTGCAACTGACCACAAAAGCTCCAGTGTTAGCTGGTAACTCTTTTCCTTTATTTCGAAGGGCAGTTCTTAGAAAGGCAGTTCTGATCTTATTTTCAAATCATGTGCTTCCAAGTTTACTCGTATACTGTAACAACTACCATTAAATGCTACTGATAGTGTAAATGCCTGATTACACCTTGCAATTTCTGTCACCTTATTTGAAGGCCTCAGCTATCAGAAATGTCAGTATAGCTGTATTCACAGCTAGACTGCCTACATTATGTTTTCAGCTAAGTCTTTTTGCTTTTTTATTCTTGTTTATGGTGTCATAAGTTTCAAGTATATGATGTGTTTACCAAAAATAAAGGACAGATCCAGAGGTTTTGAGGTCTTTGATCTTGTTTTATGTTACTCTTCAGATAGCAGATCTCTCATTGCAGTTGAGAGATTTAATAATATCCTTTACATTCTGCTTTTTCAAAGACCACTCTTTGAAGGATTCCGTTTCTCTAAAATTCCCAGTAGATGGCACTGATACTTCCCAGTCACATCTGCTCCTCAGTGCTACTTAAGAATCTCTCCTTCTGATTTTCCTCACACGCGATTCAGAGAGCATTTTGAGGCAGAGAATTGTCCTTCCCATCTTCTATCCTCTGTCTTTAGAAGAATCACAGACACTTTGGGCTGCATTAATTATTACCCAGAACCAATATTATGACATATAGAGCAGCTCTAAGCTCGAATGGATGGGGTGAAACACCCCCAAGGTAGAGCAGGAACCAGACTCGCCCCCCATGACCCTGTACTAGATAAGCAGTTGGCAGATGGATGCATGGATGGATAAAATCATAGGATTTCTTTTGATGAAATATTAAACAATTAAGCAAAATCATGCTGTCTGTTTTGAACTTTTGGGAGCATTTGGTTCTTTTAAATTGCTTTTCAAAATGCACTTACTTCCCTACTTTTTCATTCTGAATAACAGAAACAACAATCTTGGTTTCTGTACTTGAAAGCAGTGAAATTTAAATGGCTCGATGCATAAAAAATTTACGAATAACCGGTCAGTGGCCACATGGTTAACTGCTGCTATACTGTAATTGCAGTTCTCGTAGTACACCTGTGATATTATAAAGACACTTCTCAGCTCCAGTCTTTGCTGCAAAACAGTTTCCAGAAGTTGTATCTATTTATTTCACTGTGTGAAGCGATGATGCATGCAGAGCTGAATGCTCTCTGTTGCCAGGGACATGTTGTTTTCGGAGATATTTTGCTTATCTTTCTGCCCCAAACTATTCCCCCCCTCTGCCTCCATCTGTTGCTGTCCATAGCTTATCCCGAAACTGCATGTACACCTGTCACGCCCCCCCCCCCCCCTCTGTTGTTGCCATTAGAGCAGCTGCAGAGTGTCAGTCCTGTCAGAGGAGAAGGTCGGAGAGGTGAGCGCTGGGTGAAACGGCAGGTAAGAAACACGGTGGTTCCCCCTGCGCTGTAAGCTTGGAAAGGCAGTGTATCTGCGGAACTTGCTTGGGTTAATGACATCAGTGCCAAAGATCCTTAAGCTCACAAAGCACATGCTTATGTTCCTCAATCAGAGCCAAGGTAGGAATGGCAGGACGTAGTCCCTCTGCGTCATTCTGAGAGAGTCGACAGGCAGCACAGCTGAAATACCTTCCTGATGGCGAGGCTAAACGACGACCCAGAGAAAATACGCATGGTTTTCTGAGTGTAAATAAAGACAGCTGCACTGAGGCCCATGAAAAACAAATGCAGGCAAATAATCTAGTGATTTATGATGGCCATGTCTGCCGTTAGGGTCAGTTACTGTGCATGGCCATAGTGCAACTTTCCCATCATGTCTATTTATTGTATTCTTCGAACATTGCGGAATACACATGACTTTAGCTCTGGGTCACCGACACGGCAGGAGTTTTACTTGGTAAAATGATAAAAAACCATCTGACAGATCTTTGTATGCGTGAAGAAGTCGAAATGGTTACATTTGGAGACGGATCTCACCAAAATTGAAGCAGCGCTGAACAGTGACAGCAAATAAGGGCAATTTTGACCCAGTTATCACAGTATCGCAAAAACTATTTCACAGATTTTTTTTTTTTGCAGAGGCATTATATGGGGGAGGAACTGGAGTTGATTACATTTTAAGATGGATTGTGAGTTTAGTGATTTCAGAAAAAGGCAGTTTTGACTCTTAATCTCATTAACACAACTCAAAAGTTGATCTTAGTAGATCTGCAAAGTCTAGGCTGGAATAGGCTGCCAAACTGGAACTAAAATTATGTATAATGTCATATAAAGAATATATAATAAATACAAATTACATTTTAAAACAGGGACATTAGGGCACAAAAAATATAGTTAGCCACCTAATTGGTTAGAAAAAAATTATACAAGTCGTCAGGATCTGTCCTGGTTTTGTCTGCCATTTCCCTGTTTGGCCAGCTGGTGTCGCTGGCCATCCCATTCTATGTTCCGCCAGTGCCCCTTTAGATTTAGCTCCTAATGTGTTCATCTGTTGCACGGATCGCTGCGTGGCTAAATGTGGTAAGTGGGTGTCTCGGAACCTAGCAGCGCCTCTGCCATGGGATTACCTGTTTGGATGATTATATGGTTACCGATGCCTTTAATTCTGTCTCCCTTGTTTTCATGTATTTCAGTTTCAGTCTTCGTAGACATGCTCCTGTGCACCGTGCTCGTGTCTAGATTTATTAAGTTCTGTTTTGTCTGTGCGCGCACAGTATGTCTCAGTGTTCTGTAGTGTTGGTAATAACCCTCACGTTTGTTTATTGTCTATGAGTTAAACCTGAACTAGCTTCATATTCATCATCGTGTATTCAGCTCCTGCCCTTACCTGTTTCCAGGTCGCCCATTGTGGTCATTCGTGTGTCTGCTTCTCTTCAGATGTATGCGTCTGCCCTGCTGTGTTTGTTCTTCTGCTGCTCCCCGTTTCAGTTATTGTTCTCTCTTTTGAGCTCAGCGAAGTCCCCCCTTGCTTTGTGATGTCCTTGCGCCACACCCCTCCGCCATAAGTGAAGTGTGCGGAAAATTAATAAGTGCAGCTCAGAGTTTCGTGTCACAACTAGCATCCAGGTAAGAGCACATTTATTGGCTTTCACATTTCCAGCTGATACATCCAATAATTCTAGAAATTGTAGAAGTTGAGTTGTGTGAAAGGACTAAGATTCAGATGGGTGGAATGGAGACAGGCCTGTCCAGGGAATACAATGCTGTTGTCGCTGATAGCTCCCTTTCAAGCTTCTTCTCTACTTCTCTTCTCCATTTCATATGTTAATACATGATATGTCAAATAAGAAATATTGCTGAAAACCTGTTTTTTGTATGTATATCCATTTATCCACCCTTGTTATCCAGCATAGGGTAATATTGAGCCTAGAGCCTGTCCTTGCAAGTGCAGAAGCTAGAATTAGGAACACTCAGTGTCTTTGTCAGTTTGGTCTTGAATGCCTCCAAGTGTCATTTCCAATCTGGGCAAAGCTTCTCAGAAGCACTGCCACAAAGCCACATTAGTGGCACTGGAGGCTGGCACTGGAGTCTGCACTGGTCTTTAATGTTGACGATGTGGTGTGGCCAGCTACAGCTGCCCCAGGGTCGGGCTTTTGGTTCACTAACACAAAAAACTGACATGCTGAGTCTGGACCTCCATCTGTTTTGTTTTATTGTACAAAGTTTAGTTAGCTTTTAGAGGTCTTCCATTCCATTTCTTGGGCCTCCTCCAGATAGCAAGCCAATTTTAAATTTTCACAATGGAACACAAGTGGAAAAAGCTGAAAGATTAATTCGTTTTAATTGGTGTAGTTTCATGCTTTTCTATACTTTTGATCAATCATGAAACAATGTTCTTATTCTGAAATTTAATTTGCTTCAAACCCCTTTAGAAGTGAGGAGATGGTGGTACTTTAATTCCTATTTTTCTTTCAGTGGCATATGGAAATTGGACTGTTGTTAGGTTGCATCCTCTAACTGAAAGGTTCATGCATGAATTTATCTAACCCTTGACTGGAAGATGATGATATATCAGTCATATCAGTTACCATGCAGGGTACCATATAAGAGTACTAGTAAACCAGAGTCTATGTCGAACATGCATAGTATTACAAATGAGCTGATGGAAGTGAATACAAATCAAATTAACCATTGTGATTCTGCCACGGTGTTGTTTCCGGTGCAGTAATATGTATGTTGTACCACCAGAAGTATATTTGTGTTTAAAAAAACGGATACTTCCTCCGGTTGAGAGTACATGTGGAGCTAGAAGACAAGGTTGCAGACTGGATTGTGCAGTGCTCCATAAACCTGTGTTCATCTCAACTGGCCCTTTATATTTGTCAGTATAACAAACTGGAGATGAGGATTTCTTTATTTGTGTACTTTTACTGTGCTCCAGGGAGATGGGGGTGTCAAATGTGCCCGTTCCAAGTTTTTTCCTCTGGGCCCCAGCAAGCCTACAGTGCCATTCACAACGTGCCTGCGGATTTTCAGTAACTACTTATTGGTGATCGATACTGCAGGAGATAATTGGCCAGATGCACAGAAAAGAGCGATTCTGTTTCACTGCTTCGGGACGGAGGATTTTGTATTTGTTGCCCAGCACAGACACTATGGTGGTGCGCTGACTGCGTATTTACTGCCAAAAGTTAATGTGATTGCTAAGTGACATGCTTTCGTAAAAGATTCCAGGCACCTAACGAGTCAGTTTTACAATATGTGGCTTCTTTACGTGAACTTGTTGCTACCTGTGATTTTGACGATCATTCAGATGAAATGATCCCTGACCGATTAATCGAACACTCATCCAGTGCGTGCACAAATGAAAGACTGATACTGGAAGTTGATCTAACGCCAGACAGAGTAGTAACCATTGTAAGAGGGACAGACGGGCACTCACTCTGACATCAGCCCATTCATTCATTCATTCTTTAAAAAGAGGGCCCTTTAAGTAGAGGGACCTTTAAAAAGAGGGCCCTTTAAATAGAGGGACCGTTAAAAAGAGGGCCCTTAAAAAGAGGGACCGTTAAAAAGAGGGCCCTTAAAAAGAGGGACCGTTAAAAAGAGGGCCCTTTAAATAGAGGGACCGTTAAAAAGAGGGCCCTTAAAAAGAGGGACCGTTAAAAAGAGGGCC
>JAODKE010000114.1:23464543-23474698 GCA_026779605.1 Mormyrus hasselquistii
CTTTAAAAAGAGGGCCCTTTAGCACTAAACTCTGCAACTTGCCCTGCTGCAACAGTAACGTGTAGACAGTGTAAAAGGTCGAGCCACTTTGCCAAAATGTGACGCTCAGCTCAATCAAGTGTTTAGGAAGTACACGAAATTCAACTACCTGAACTAACAGTGTTATACACGGAATTCACAACAGGCATGTCCAATAAAATTACTTGTGAAGATTTCTCCACTTGACTCATATCCCTGGGTAGTGTACTTGGTGGTTGACACGGGGTCATCAGTTTCCGTTCTGCCTCACAGTATCTACACACGGAGCTTCAGCAACTTTCTGCTTACTCCACAGCCAGTTTGGTGACGTATTCATAAGCTGACGTTTTTGTCCTTGGGTGTTTGTCCGCGAATGTTTCCCTACATGACCGTACAGTCCCAGCGACATTCTTTATTGTATGGAATGGAACACCACTCTTAGGAAGAGACTTTGGGACTGCTGGAACTGCAGGAGCACATAGCAAACAATAAAGTTCTGCTCCAGTTCAAGAAGGTGCTGTTACGTCACATCCTACTTTTGGCTGTTAAGAATTTTGTTCAACGTGCAAATATTGACGAGACTATTACACAGTGCAGCAAAAACTGCACTCTCCGTGGGTGTCACCAATTGTTGTCATACAAAATAAGTCTGGCAAAACCCACCTGCGTGTCAATATAAGGGACCCAAATGAGACAGTTATTGTAGTTGTCAGCTCTTAAAGGTTCCACTGTTTTTCCACTATTGATCTGACCAGTGCTTACTATTAGGTACCCCTACATGACAACAGCCATACCCTGACAGCTTTCATTACCTATGATTAGCTTTTCTGTTTTTGAACATTTTCACCAGTCCAGACAGCCTTTCTTGGGTCACAAGAAAGCAGAAGGTCCACCTTGCACTCTTTCCTTGGCCTGCTCTTATGGTATTCAAAATCCCTAATTATGTAACAGTCTGCTTATGGCAAACAGGAAATGCTTTCCAATGAACCACTGCAGTGCAGGAAAACCTCGAACAGGTGAATAAAATGATACTGGACAGCCCAACCATGGCCTTGTTTGACCCTGCCTGTTGTATCTACTGATGCTTCAGACTGCAGCCTTGGTGTAGAAAGGATTGTGGCATTTGCATCATGGACACTGTCCACCACTGAACGTAAATATGGAAGAGGAAGCACTTGCTTGTGTGTGGGCAAATGAGAAATGCCGTACTTACTCGTGGGGACTTTGTCTTACTTTGAGAACAGACGACGAGCACTTGCGACACTGCTGACGACAAAGGATGTTGGTCACGCCAGTCTGCGTGTAGCGAGATGGTCCGGCCGTCTCCTGTCATTCAACTATGATGCAGTAACAGTAGCACCCAGCTGCCCAAAATGCCCTAGCTGACCATTTGTCTCACTTGCCCTTACCTGCTGCCTCCACACTGCCTGACATCTCAGTGTCCGCACCAGGTGATGACATTGATGCTGAGGTTGTAGCACTCCTGTCTACTGTTTTTGATGCCCTCTCAGTTGATGTGTTTTCTTATGCTTGCCTAGAACTGTCCAACTATAGTGTCTAGCTGGTACGTGGCTGGCCTTCTTCAATCTAGGCCCTAGATCCTGTGTTGCTACCGTATTACAAAGTGAACTGTCAGCTGAGGCTCATCTTGTCTTTCGTGGTTCGTGTCTGGTGGTGCCTCTTGCTCTTCATACTAGACTTGTGCCCATAGCGTATGAGAGTCACCAAGGCCTGGTGAGGACGAACACCTTTCTAAAATCTCCTGGCGGCCAAAAATGGATGACCTCATCCAGAGCATCATCGTAACGACCTGTTATGTGTGTTACAATGACAAATCAGCTCAGACACACCCTGCGCCTCGCCAACCTGTTCTTTATCTGATGGGCCATGGTCATGCACATTGTCAGACCTTTCGAAATTGCTGCACCAGGCTGCAGGCATGCAATTACTACGACTGAATATTACAGCAAATCACCAGAGTATCAGTTGCCTTTACTCACTCCGCTGCAACAGCTGCTGTTATTTCCTTCCTGTCTCCTGCATTCAGCCATCATGGTGTCCAGTTTGTCTCTGTTCCTTTTGCTGCTTATCTTCGTGAAAGACAAACACGTGACTAACGCTCTATTCTCTTCTACCCCACGGCAAATTGAGCCGTTGAGCAGTTCAACTGCATGCATAAACAGACCATTCAATTGGCAATCTAGCAACCATATCCCAAGAAAATGGTTGTGACTGTCTTTTTGCATGTTTATCGTACCACGCCTCATGCAATAACAGGTACTTCGCCTTCCTCATGGATGGACAATGTGCACAAAACTCACTCTGCGGCCACTTGTATACACAGACATTATATACACACCCAAACCCAAAAGGGTTATACACCAGCTGAGTTGGCTGAAGGACTACAGTGACTTAGCGAAGGACTTACTGTATGCACCTGATGCCTATTGAGGTGTAGTGCCTAAATTACATTTTGCTGCTGAATGTATTTTGATGCTGAATGTATCATTTTGTCAGTTAAAGTCAGATTGAATGTCACTTGAATGTATGAACAACTGAAGCTGCTGTGTTCTGTTCTAATTGTGGTGTCAAAAACATAGAGCCCCACAAAACCTAGTTAAAAAATAAAAAATCTAAAGGAAACATTGTCATTTAGCCTTAATCTACTTCAGCATCATGTGGGCAGCTACTTGAACTTGAATTTCTAAGAGCATCAAGTACCGTTAATGGAATACCCCAATCAATATGGTCCGTCGGTGTGGCTGTGGAGCAGACTAGACAGGAAATGAAATTCGCTGATGCTCTAAACATACTTTAAGGTTTTCTTAAGAATGAAGAGGCTACCCTGAGGGCACGTCACAGAGATTTAAGATGAGTTGTTCTTTGTTTTCATTTCACCTACAATCTCTTTCAATACCAGACAAACAATTGGCTTAGATTGTGTAATATCTGTATGCATATTTCATAAATAAAAATTCCTATCAGAAAGTGTTTTACCTCAGGCATTTTGTTCTCCTGCCATAGAAAGTGTTCTTAAGTCATTTTTAAAGTGTGGATAAAGAACTGAATGTCTCTTAAGAAGTCTTTGTTTATATAAAACAAAAACCAAAAGGCCTGCAAGACACTTGCAGGGCTGGTTTGCTGTGCGAATCAATGATATAATGCTATGTATGTCGGCTAATTTGACAGTACTAGGCATTTTCTAGTATGTATCTTCTTAGTTGGCTTGAACATTTTTCTCACTATTGGTTTACGAACCATTTTTTGCGTGTTTCTGTGTTATCCTGAAGCAGAGGTCTCAAGCGACCAGCCTATGCACCAGGAACCTCATTCATAGAACATTCTTATACACAGATCTGATCACAGATTGAGCGTATGCTAAAGCTAAAGTTCGGATTTATAAAAATGATCTTTTAAAAATGAAAGTACATATAGCCAAGTCAGGTTCAGAACACATTTTGAACGCATTGTTGTGGCTACATGTGTGACAGTTTGCACAATAAAGTTATCAATACATTAAAACAACATTGGCTAGGCTAATTGTGTAAAACAATACAAACACACATTTAAACCATTTTGGTCAGTCCTTAGGTTATAAAAGGTCCAAAGATGCTGTGGTGTGAATGAGGAAGAATGGCAGCAAGGGTACTTCCCAAAGATATTGCCTAACTTGCAATAAGAAGAGAATGAGATTTTAGAGATCAGTCAGACTTCTTTGTGCGTGATAACAAATGGATGATTAGCAAGTACTGCTTGCTGAGAGCTACGTTGTTACAGCTTACAGAATATTAGATATCAGGATAACCAGTACTTTGGTACTAAGTCGGTACATGAAAATATGATGATACCCGTTTTTCTATAGTACTGGTACCGGGGATGCGATTCTTCTGGACCTGTTGGGAACAGAATACACGCATACAATTGTTCTATTCTGCCTCTAAAGCACCCCCCCCCCCCCCCCATTTAAATAAATAAAACAATAGGAGTTACCCAGAATAAAATGCTTATTACTTTTGAACCATTTGTACTATATTCACTAATATGGTCTGTTTCAAATTCCGATAGTCAAGAAATGTTCACAAACTGATTTCTTAATGGCAGCCTTCAATACCATAGTGCCCCTGAGGCTGGTGACTAAGTTGAAAGACCTGGGACTGAGCCCCTCCCACAATGACTGAGTTCCGACTGGTAGACTGTAGATGGTGACGATAACTGCACCTCTAGCACCCTCATCCTCAACACCAGAGTCCCACAAGGTTTTGTCCAGAGTCCTCTGCTTTACAGTACTACCAATACACGCATAACTGTACAACTACACGCAGCTCCAACACTATCAAGGAATTTGTGGATGACACAATGGTGGAAAGTCTGATATCCAATAGGGATGCATACTTGGGTGAGATAGTGGAGCTGTTTCTGTGCAACCAGGCTAACAATTCAGACCTGAATGTGTCCGAGACCAAAGAGATGATCATGGGCTGCAGGAAGGAGCAAGAGAGAATGTACACATGTCTCAAGATTCTCAGACTCCAATAGAGAGCTTTAGCAGCTACAGGTACTTTGGAGAACATATCTCTGATGACCCAACATGGACAACCCACGCAACTAACCCTGGTGCAGAAAGCTAGGCAGTGATTGCATTACCCGATGCAACTGAAGAAATTAAAAAATCTGCTCTGCACTGACAAAAAACCTTCTACACATTACAGTGGGACCCTTGTCTCTTGGAGCATAACTGCCCGGTACAGCAGCTGCAGCTCCAAGGACCTCAGAGGCCACAGTGGGTGACAGGGTGCATCAACTGAATCACCAGGACAGAACTGCCCTCCCTGCCAGACATTTACTTCCAGCAATGTAGGTCTAGGGCATTAAATACCAGAGATACTCATCACCTATGCCATGAATTTTTCCAGTGGTTGTGCTCAGGTTTGTGCCTCTGCACCCTTATGACCAGGACTGAGAGTTTGAGGATTGGCTTCTACGCCCAGGCCAGTAAGATCATTGAAACCAGCAATTAAAAACTAAGATAAAGCTATAACTGTAACTTGCACTTAAATATTAATCCATGCTGGCCACAGAATCAATGTGTGTGTATATGTGTTCCATCCATCTTTAGATTTGTCTTTCATGCATACAAGGGATGGGAGGTGAGACACTGCTAGACTGCTCCTGCAGCCCCCTCATTCCGCCCCCCAACCGACTTCCAGGTCCATTTATCTAAATAGGTCTGGCCTGCCTCTGGGCTGCTTATTCAGCCAAGAGCAGCCAGCATGCATTCGACCTCCTGCCTAGCTTCTTGTTGGCTCTCAGCCATGAGATTATCATAACAGAGACTCAAATGCAGTTTTTCTGCAAAGCTCCAGACGCTTCCATGACGATTTGTAATTAAATTTAAGTTTCATCTACTAATTACACTACTTAGATGTGTTTATGTGGGGTGGAATGGTGGTGCATTGGTTCACCTCTGGGAACAGAGTTTCATGTGAGGGGTTTGCATGTTCTTCCTGTGCCCTTCCTGACTTCCTCTGGATGTTCTGGTGCCCCCCCACAGACCAAAAACATCCTGGTGCTCGGTGCCCATAGAGTCTGAACCCCCATGACCCTCAATAGGATAAGTGGCTACAGAAAATGAATGGATAGATGCTTTCTACAATCACAAGACAACACATGATTTTTCTGCTGAAAAATAAAGCCCATAGATACCTACTTATAAGATACCGCTTAACTCAGGCTTCCATCTGAGATCAGGCTTTTTGTTCAGCACTGTCACTTTCATTTACTAATATCGTTAAGCTGTTACATTCGAGCATTTTAATTTCAAGAAGCACTGATGCATTTTAACTGTTTTTTTGCTAAGCTTTTTCCCTATGAGAGCAGCTTTTCATATTGTGTCTTGTAGTTGATTCCAGATTATCTGACTTCAGACGCAGAGGTCCCAGCTTAGCGATTTTTGCATAGAATAAGCAGTTTGATGAGTCTGTTATGCAGCTGCATGCTGGATGTGTGTAGGGTGGAAGAAAATTTCACAGTCCTTAGACGTGGGACGTAGCCATTCCCTTCCCAAATATTAGGGTGTGTCTCAAAATGCGCTGCGGATGCCTCAGTTTGCTGTAGGCCCAGCATGACCTGCCGAACCCAGAATTAGTTTTACAGCTTTTTGAACAAACAAGCAGACTGCTGAGGTTCAAGATTTCCACACTGGGAGTTCTGTTATGTATTATTCTCCTCCAGTACAATAGTTTTCACATTTTCTGAACTATGGCTGCAACAACTAAGCAATGACATCAATAATAATTGGTAATAAATATTAACAATAAATTTTGTCATCAAGTGGTCGAATTTGTGTGATTGGCTCCGCAAATTATGTATAATGACATCAGTACCTACCAACATTAACGTTAGTGGGTTACGCCCAGTTCATATTTCACTTCTGTGTGCCGTTACGGTCTGTGTCTTGTATACAAAATACATTTGTCTGTGCATGAGGAGGGTCATGGTCCGCACAAGCTTAGTAAGACAGAGACAGTACGACTTTGGTTCTATGCCATTTTGTCACATTAAATGGAGATTCTCTACACTGTTTTTACAATAGGTTTTATTACAATTACACAATCACAATTGTGACGTAATTTTTAATTATTTTTTTTTTGATGTTTTTTTCTGTAAGTAAAGCATATGCACCTTTCTTTAAACCCTGTTTCAGACTAGGGCTGGTTCAACTAATTCATTAGTTAATCACTTAATCAAATAATTAATACATATATTTTTTCGCAGCCCTAGTCTGAACAAACATGCTTTAAAATGTGGATACTCAAACTTAATTATATCTACAGATTGAATTTTTTATTCACCTTTGGACTATCCCGTGAAAAGAAAAAAGGGCTACAGTAATCCCCTGTACCTGGATAAAATTTAGGTGCGGCCATGTCGCAGTGCTGTTTGTTCCTGTATAGACTGCATCTGAGATGCCCTGTGTACCTCCTTAACACAGAAGCAGGCTTGTGTTTTTGTCTATGGCTGGAGACACTGAGAAAGTTCGAAGTCCAACAGATCTGACAAGGACACAGTCCTGTGCTTCTGGGGTGTGTTCCTCCTGTAATGGCACGTCAGCTGTTACGCTTGTGGACAGGATTTGTAAGTGGGGGGTGGGACATTGTACTGTGAATGAATGCTGTATGATAAATAAATAATGCCTGAAAGTGGGATGAGTCAACGCTGAATGGTAAAGCCCCGCTGACCTCCACCATGTTGAGCAAAAGCCACAGAAAGTCGACAGATGTTCAAACAGCCGCCGGACCTCGTTTCCCTGTCGAGGAGCCAGTCTCATGTTTGAAGAAAAGGTTTCTGCTTGTCAGTCAGGCCAGCAGAAATGCAGTCCATGTGGTGTTTCTCAGTAGGAGAGCCACATGCTGTGTGCTGTTGGGGGGCGATCAGGACGGCTTGGGGGGAGGCCGCTCTTTCATCTTCCAAAGTTCCCTTTACTCATGAGCCAAAGGCACTTTGCGGCACTGTCAACAGTGGAATTTTCAAAGCATAAGACTGCATTTCTGGCAGTAAAAGGTAAGTCTTTCAGTCAGAGCAATCTTACACATGTTTCATATACACTGTTATTTTTATGACGAATTTGTAGATTTTCTGTAGATGTGAAGGATCATAGTGGATAACAGAACAGCCAGCAAAAACATTTCATTATTCCCACCAAATATTAAATAGAATGTTTAATTTCATCACCTGGAGGGCTCTTTGGTTTCCTTCACTTTTCTGGAAAAATAAATACCTTAAGTGATTATTTTCAGTGATTATGTGAAGTGGGGCACTCAAAGTTGATAGCTGGACCTTACTAGTTTATGCGATCTCTCTGCATTTCAGGCTTGCCTCCTTACAGAGAACAGTAATCTTAACATTAACCCAGCTGGCTGTTTAACTCCTTTAGCATTTATCAATGAACTGTAATGATTTTATTATTTGAGTGTTTAGGACCTTATGAATGCTTTGGGTCTCTTGGTCCCTTGTATGAAATATTGCATGATAGAGCTGCACAAAACAAATTACATTGTGATGTTTGAAATTTTCACGATTAATATTGCAGTGTTTATAAAACAAATAGGAGTTGAAATTTACCTGAAGTAGTTTAGTTAAATCAAACGTATCATCTATGCACAGGGTTGGTCAGAGGAGTAGGTGGTGTTGCTGTGGGTTTGTCAACAGACAGAAAGCAGTACCAACAAGCCAACTGTTTTTTTTCAATATCGTCTCTATGGAATACAGAATATTTCCATACAGCGGAAGGTGAATTTCTACTAGTGACCAGTTGTTGTTAATTTTTCTCCTCACTCATTTTTGTTAAATATCTCACAAATGCGCCACACTATCTATGAGTGAGTCCAACAGCAAGGACGGAAATGCATCATGGCTCATGCAATAGCTTCGGCAGTAACCACTAGAGTGTTTTATTAACATATACTCCATAATGTTGAAAAGAAACATCATTAAAAATACATGACTTGTAAAAAACTTAACTTATTGAGTTAACCCAGCTGGCTATTACACTTCTTGCTATATGAGAACTGCATGTGCATATCATGCAATGTCCAAATTAATAATGGACATTTTGCGACTCTGTTATGTGTGTAGCAGTTACAGAAAAACAAACAAATGATGAAGTAATCCAGCTGCAGCCCTAATAGGTCTTACTGGGGTGACTTCCTGTCTGGGACCTATATTTGCATATTGTGACTGGTTCTGCAAATGACCCACCAGATAACTCAGCCAGCAGACTAAACAGGTTGTATCAGAGCAATAGGGGCCTCACGGAATGTCTCAGGGAGAGGGCAAGGACCCATAAATGAAAATGGAGAGCTTTGTAACACGTAATTCCCAGAGAATGTGTTATCTCTGCACTTCCTGGGGGGGAGGCGGGGTATTATGTCTTTCTTTTCTTCTAATATGCCGCAAGTGACTGTGTATGATTTACAGACACAATGTCATAAACTGAGGTTATTTCGCCAGGCCAGCATGGAAAATGCTTCATGTTTGTTCAGTAGGAATCATTGTGCAATAGCTAGGAGGGCAACAATGGGAGATAGGTGCCATTTGTCATTCATTTTTGTTTTTCACTTTGCTTTCTGGCACAGGGCTGACTGTCACAAAATTTCCCCTTTTCGGAGTTGTCCCAAATGCAGATTTTACATCTTCTTTACATTTTCTTCCACTTCCCTCTCAATAATCTGATGGAACTGATTTTCATGTTTGGCATCTTAATTCTCACATAACATAGAATTAATGAGGTTAATTATGGGTGGCCACTTCTCCAGTCAGTTTGGCCAATGCATTTAGTGGGGCTCCCCCCTGCAGATCATTCCTTTCACTGGGGGCATCAGACAACGCTGGTGGCCACCCACAGCTATCCCAGAATTCAGTGTTTCTTGGAAATGCAGTGACCTCCCTCTGGTCACACAAGCCCCCACCGCCCTAAGCAGCTGAGCATTGCTGTAGCTTCTTGTGCTTGCAGAGAGCCAAGATCTACAGCATCTGACTCTTGTTTTCATTTTGTGGGGAAAAAGGAACATCTGCCTTATGATGCGTAAACTAATAGCTACATCTGGACACTATGGAGGACACCGGCTGTCCTTTCTGATGAAGTCTCAAGATCGAACTGCAACAATCGTGTGGTGGGTCAAGAATTGGATGGCACCTCAGTAGTGATTTTACAAAACTAGGAAGAAATAGGCGCATTAATCTAAGTCTCTCCATCGACCCGGTTTCAATATTTTTGATTTAGGTGACTACTGAGTGAATCTGAATGGCTTGTTTGGTTGAATGAAACTGATGCAATGCAATGCAAAAATGGAAATAAATGAACCATAAGGACACCTGAAAACTCAAAGTATTAATATCTTACTGCAAAAGAAGTTGGTTGGGAATGGTTGTAGACCACCAGAAGGTTCTATGGTGCTGTGGGTATCCAACATCAACATATAGCCTGAAAGAGAGTGGATTCAGTACACAGAGTTTACATGAATAGCTAAAGATACAGCGATATAATCACCAGCCTGAAGCAGATGTGTGTATGCGTGTGTGTGTGTTTGTTTTTCTTAAACTGTATTTTAACCGTTAATGTTTCCGTGCTGCAGTCAT
>JAODKE010000114.1:23477493-23503085 GCA_026779605.1 Mormyrus hasselquistii
GACAAGGCAGGTCACCACTGAAGAGACAAGGCAGGTCACCACTAAAGAGACAAGGCAGGTCACCACTAAAGAGACAAAGCAGGTCACCACTAAAGAGACAAGGCAGGTCACCACTAAAGAGACAAAGCAGGTCACCACAAAAGAGACAAGGCAGGTCACCACTAAAGAGACAAAGCAGGTCACCACTAAAGAGACAAGGCAGGTCACCACTAAAGAGACAAGGCAGGTCACCACGTCTTCCCAGTTCTAGTGTGTCTTGGGCCAAGAATGCATCTACCCTAATTAGTGTACTGCTTTATACAAATGTAAAGAAATCATTTAATTTAACTTGTTCTATGTCTTATTACGGTATTTAACATGTGTGACATGAGAATTATAGTAGTTGCGTTCTATTTTTCAGATCTTTTTTTAATACCTGTGTTTCCAAGAATTGCCTAGGCTAGGAACTCTCCATGTCCACCAAGGTCATCTTCAGCCAGGTGTGGCGGCAAGGGTGCAACTTGTGGTGAAGCACATGCATGACGGAGCTTCGACTGAATCCACATTCCTGCGCTTATTGACATGTGTTTCCCTAACGCGAAACCATATTATGCCAATTCAGCAGGTGCCGTGGTTGCTCGGTAGGGATTGGAGTCCCATCTCCGCTCTGTAGGCGCCGTTTGTCGGTTCTTTCCGTGTTGTGTGGGTTCTTCAGGTTGCCTTGGATAGCTTTGGTCCCTGTGCTGTCTGGGATAGTCTCCAGACCCCTTCATGACCTTGACCAGGATCGGCAATTAGAAGATGTTTATAAGTATCAGATGTTGCACGAACATCTGAAAAGATGTCAGGAGGTTGCAGTTACCTTCATCAAATACCTAAGATTACTCTTGGCCTCATATATGGAAGTAAGCCCAACCACTACTTCCTTACTGACATAAAAATTTCAGCAGCTGTTTCTGGGCAATTTGCCAAGAGAACTTTGAATTTTGTTTAGGTTACATCTCTGTCTATGTCTGAATGTACTTTTATGGTGAAGCTATATGGGATTTATTGGCAAATTGTCTAAACTTGCTTCAGTGATCTTACACTTATGCGCCAAACAATAAAATGTTAAACATTTTATTTGTTTATATCTGGAAGAGTACACTGCAGTCTCAGCATTGAAACACCAATAAATCTGTCCTGATGTCTGCCAATTCAGCCATCAGGGTCTCCTTTTAGTTAGACCACATTGTTTTTGTTGTGCTAGACATCCACTCCAGAGATAACACCCTAAACCCGAGATGCATGCATGCGGACCACTGTGCAGCCTGACAGACATGCTGAAGTTGACGCATTTCTGTTAAATTCAATGATGGGAAATCTTGTGATCCAGCTCATTATTTACAATTACAGAATAGGATGGAAATTTACAGGCTAAAACTCAATATCTCTCTTGGTCCCTTGGTCTAGACACTTAGCAAAAACTGTATTTGTCAATGGGAGTGACACGTTGCAACTGTTTACTGTATGAGTTGGTTATCAAGCCTTTAATGAAGGTTTCAGCTACTTCTCTTTCACTGTCTGCTTGGAAAACTTAATAAATGTTTGTAACAATGCCGTTAATATATGTTGTTTGGGGGTTGGGGTGCACCTGCAGATCTGTTTGGCTGGGGGGGAAGGGTCGAGTTCAGCAGGAAATAAACAGGGTTTTGCATGGTGCCAACAGCAGGTTTGCCACGCAAACTCTCACCATGGAATCTGTCTGGCGTTCCCAGTGAAAACCCCCCTTCACATAGACCTGCTGGGTATGCACAGTCCTGAAAGGAGGCACTGTGTCCCTCTGCAACCCGCCCTGGCCCAAGCAGAAAGTGCACCCAGAAGAAATAGTGTGCACTTTGTGTGTAAGAATACACCACTGTAAGAATGCAGAGGTTACACTGAAAACTACGTCAGTGCTACGGCAGCGGTCTTGTTGAACTTGCAAGCAAATGCAGGTGAAAACACAAATCTCTCTGCTCTTGTCTTGTAGGGCGCAAAGAAGTGCAGGTTGTACTCTGTGTGTCACTCTTCCATTTGGTGCTCTGGCTTAAGGATGCCAGCACAATTCAAGGTCTACTACCCAATGACTTTTGTATCCAACACTCTTACAGTGTTACACAGTGTTATGCAAATGCATTACATAATAAAAAAATTAATTTGTTTTTTTAGTACTTAATTTTTCAAGCTTATGAAAAGGCAACTGTCATTTCTTCCGTGATTTGAAACTGAGTTTTATAATGGGAAAGAAATGCCCTTCATATGAGTGCATGGCTTTTGTGTTTAGGGATCTTGTGACATATTTCATCTTAAGCACATGCAGTATTTTAAAATGGTAAATAGATGAATGGAAAATGTTTTTGTTTCCTCTTGTTCGCACAGTCAATATTACAACTCCCTCTTGCTGTTTTGAATGAGGCTCATCAGTATAATATGATTATTTCTAAAAAATGGGTTAATTGCTGGGATAATTAGGTTAACATGAAGCAGGGAAAATAAGTATTGAATAAGTATTGTAAGTATTGGTAACGACAGCTTCAAGACGCCCCCTATATAGAGAAACTAGCTGCATGCATTGCTCAGGTGTGATTTTGGCCCATTCTTCCACACAAACTATCTTCAGATTCTGAATGTTCTGGTTCAGTTCTTTCCAGAAATGTTTCAAATAGATTCAAGTCTGGTGATTGACTGGGCCATTCTAACAGCTTTATTTTCTTTCTCTGAAACCAATTGAGTTTCCTTGGCTGTGTGAGATCATTGTCTTGCTGACAATGACTATATTCCAGACTATATTCTCACAGTATTCCATTGCTTGTCCAGCGAACTTTTAACGTGCTTCAACATGCTTTTTCGTCAGGAGTGGAGTCTTGCATGGCGAGTGTGCATGGATGCCATGCCGGTTGAGTGCATTACCTAATGTTTTCTTTGCCACTATACTTGCTAATTCCAGGTATTTCTGAAGCTGTCCGTGAGTGGTTCCTGGCTCTTGAAGAACTCTATTGATTATTCTTTAGAAAGCTCATGAGGAGCAGCTGGTGGTGGCCGGTTTACGGTGAAATGATGTTCTTTCCATTTCCGGATTTCAGCTCCAGTGGTGCTCACTGGAACATTCATAAGTTTAGAAATACATCTGTAACTTATGCCATCAGTATGTTTCGCAACAATCATGTTGCGAAGGTCTTGAGTGAAGCTCTTTGCTTTTATCCATCATGATGGGCGCTTCTTGTGTGACACATTTATAATGAGAAACCTTTGTATAGACTATCAATTATGAATAAATCAGCTGAAATTTGTACTGATGGGGGCAGGATTGCTTTCTAAACACTGACAGATTTCAGCTGCTTTCTTGCCTTTTTACACCTCCTTTTCTTTACGTGTTTAATACTTCGTCCCTGTGTCATTTCACTATATTACACAACTTAATTCATGGACTTGTATGTTTTAATTTCTTACGTGTGGATTACTTGTGGTTGTTACAGACATCTGGTTTAAATTTCGTGTCAATAGCCCCATTAGAAATGTATTTACTGAGAAAATGTTCACATGCTCAAAACTTATTTTCCCCGCTGTAAGTGAAACATTAGGTTTGCGATTGACCAAAGGAGTTTGTTCCATAACCAGTAAGCCTATGCTTATGTTTCATTTATAACTTATAGCTACACCAAATAAATAACAAAAAGTCTAATTTCGAGCATGCTGGTACGAAACGTGGAAAAGATTTCAATTTAAATGTTAAGGGTTGAATCTGCACGTAATGTTTGTTTTGGTTGGGGTGACGGGGGACGGAAGAATGTAACATGGTGTTTGGTGGTGAGACTTAAAACGCAAGGACTGAAGCGAAAGGGAAAGATAGCAGATGAGAATCACAGGGATGGAAGGTTTTTCGGAAGCGTGATGAAGTCTGGCTGGCAGGACAAGAGACAGACAAAGTGTTTTACAGCATTACTAATGAGCAAGAGTTGAACGAAGGGCTTGTTACCTGACTTTTTACCAACTCAAGTATTTTCATGGTTTTATACTGCAGTTATATTGGTTATATTGGTTTCTTTAATTTTAATGGAACTTTTTTGGCTGCTCGGTGGTTACAGTTAGAATGATGGAGAACATTCCACCAACCCTGAGAACCCTCAGCTCTGCAACAAATCAAAAGGAGAATGGCAACTGCCAGTAACAGTACTACTACAGTATTGTTACTGTTATCTATAGTAGCTCTACAACACTCACTGACTTAGGCTACAACAGCAAAACCTGAGTACCAGGACCCATGCTGGGCATTTATAACATTCTATAATTTAACATAATAGGAGCAGAATGGACTTTACAGTAGGTCTTTAAATGCATGTACATGCAATGCTCAGGACAAATCTAGGGATTTCCTTTTTAAATTAGGAGACAGCAAATCTAAAGACAACCTGAATTTGGTTCACTTGAATTTGGCTAGATTTGCCAAGGACTTGAGCTGAGCTTAAAAAAATCCGCAAGACAAAGGCAGCACTGTCCTTCTGACAAACAGTTAACCACCCCCACCCCCAGCACGTGTACACACACACACACACTCTCTTACCCAAAAAAGGGGGCAAGCATGCTGAGAACATGAGAAAGAGGTGCTACATTTCGCCAGCTGCAAACACAGGCTCATCCCCTTATTTGCTTCTAATCATGTAGCTGCAGTGTTGTGATGTGGAATGGTGCCTTCATTTGCTTCTAATCATGTAGCTGCAGTGTTGTGATGTGGAATGGTGCCTTCATTTGCTTCTAATCATGTAGCTGCAGTGTTGTGATGTGGAATGGTGCCTTCATTTGCTTGCCCTTTCTGTTCTCTTGTTGACCACCTACCATTGCTAATTTACAATAGTGCAATTATTTCACCACAGTCCAAAGGCCTTGGTGCAACCTGCAATGGGAAAGAAAGTTTCACAGCTACTTAAGAAAAGAAATAAACCGAAAAACAAACCATTACAGGAAACAGGTATAGTCGGACCATCTGAGGCATCCGTAGCAGGGGAATACTATCTGTATAACAGTTTCTTAGCTTTGTTATCACGGCAGATTGGAACAGTCTTGGTTTTTTGTGTCTGAAGTCAAGATTATACCTGCCTCATAAACATGAGTCACTGCGGCTCACCTTCTGCTCCAACTTTCAGTTTGGATTTGAACCAGTCATTGATGCCAAGGTCAACCAGATATGCCTACAGAGTGACACCATTTTAATAGTAACGGGCTCTGGCTTTGACGGGAAGGGAACGCTTGGAGTGGAGACAATTTTTAAAAGCGTTGCATCTTTGCCGAGGAACAGAACATTTTATTTACTGATAATAAATTTGTTTATGAACATAGATTGCCTGTGGTATTTAAGCACATCTGTATCAATGGCTGTTTGTTTCACCGACCAGTTATTACATCCACTACCAAATGTACATATGGCAATGAGCATGTCAGAGCATGGACAATCAGTGTAAAAGATGAGAAGACTAAAAACTATTCTAGCAGTAAGCCATTAAACACAGCAAAGTGAATGGTTTCCACTGGGAATCCTCGTGGTTGTTTAAGAGTGACAGGGAGAAAGATTTGTAACCTCAATAGTCAGTTAATTTAATACAAACCTCGAAGAAAGCCCTGTGCTCCAGAATCACACAAGCAGTACACACGCACATTTTTTTGATCACATTCACAGATCATTATAAAATTCATTTTCCGCTTGCGGGTACCCAAAAATGTTAACATTTTCAATCACATTGTCAAGACTTTTGGTCCCCACAATAATATATACATGACGCGCACACACACAGAATGTGCAAATTTAATAGGGCCTATTTATTTATTCCTTGCTATCCAGAGCTTCCTGCATTTTCCCAGGAGAATTAGCATTTTCTACAAGCAAGTTTTCTGTACAGTTTTAATTATCATGGGTTAGGCAAGTTTTAAATCAATGGAAAACTACCTGTAATGTTGCTTTAACTTTTTCCTCATGTGAATCAGTCAAAACGATTAATGTTTGTTTTTAAATCCCTGCTGGTTCCCTGGTACAGTACAGGAAAGATTTTCAAATATATCCCTTTGCATTATGGAGTAGGCAGAGAATGAAGGGTGACAATCCACCATTTTTAAGGCAAAATGGTTGTTAGGGGAACTAAAAAACTGGGGAAAACCTCAAACTAAAAAGACCACGAGGGGTCAGAAAACAGGGAAAAATGCTGCATCAACAACAAACAAACAAACAAACAAACAAAACTAGGGAACTAAGCAAAAGCACAGGGACTCAAACTCCAAAAGAGCCCCAAACCCACAGCACCATTCACAATGGCAGACTGAGGAGCAGGACAAAGGCAGGCACTTAAATACAGATAGAGGATTAACAAAAGGCAGGTGTGAAACAAGACAATTAACCCATTAGCACAGTGCAGGGAAACAGGCCAAAGGTGGAGAAACTAAACAATTAACAAGCACAGAAAACTATGTAACTTAATGCCGGAAACTAATACCTACATACCAGTTAATAAACACTAGGAATACTGACACCAGTGAGTGCTAAGACTAGGGGAGACTAGGCTGGTCTCACACCCATGACTGCTCGATTACAGCCTTGGCACCATGTATTCCACCCACTGAGATATGCAGTGGCCCAGGTTCTAGGGCCTAGTACAGTGACAGAGGCAACAAGCTCAGCAGCAACACCTGCTGTCCAAGCTGGGACCGAACACATAGGATAGGGTTGGACGGGCACCAACCCTGACACTTTGACAATTCTCCTTAAAATCATTAGAGAACAAGTTAAACTGAAAAGGAAAATATATGCCTGGATTATAGCAAAGGCTGACCTCGATTGTGTCTGCCATCGTGCCCTGTGCTTCCCAGGATGTGCTCCTGACTCCAGTATCATCCATTTGCAGAGCTGCATAACCGTGACCTCACCACACTTCTAGGCCAACAAGTTTATGCCCAGTTTCAGGATGGAATTTGTGTGATCAGGGGGTTAGGATTAGGGTCAAGGTAACAAGATGTAAAGATGGCAGAGTGATGAGTATTGTTGTTCGGACTGTCATTTCAAAATATATTTGTTAAAATGATTTCAGGCAGTTTAAAGTTTTAAATACTTCCTCATAATTTAAGTTATAACATCAATGTGTTTGTTTTCTTTTATTCTCATGTCAGTGAGTCGTGAAAAATAAGGTTTATATGTTTTTATACTATGAGTTCTGCTTGTAAACCCTTAAAGGCATGCACAGTGTTTGTAGACATTTTGTTAGACTAGTAAAAACCAAGATCCTTCAGCTCGATTGCCATTACACGACAGTCTAAACAATAACAAACACACCGCGTTATGCGCCATCTTTACATCTTGCGCTCCCCCTGATCATGTAACTTTCGTTCTGAAATTAAGCTGTTTGTTGTAAAATCCAGTCTCCCCCAATGTCCTTCCAACACCACTGACCACACACCTTGAAGTAATTTATCCTGTTTATACCACAACCATATATATACATGAAATATATATACATGTATATATAGGCACGGAGCGGGGAAAGAGGAGCAGGAATCCAGGGAGTCAGGGTAACACGGGATTTATTTGGGGAGAATACATCTGAGAAAACGAGAGACCATGAAAGACTGACGTTAATGACTTTAAAGCGGACTTAAATACACAAGACTAATTAACAACAACTAGAACCAGCTGATAACACGGGGATTCCACACGAGGTAAATGAGGGTGGGAGACTAGCACACAGGAGGATCGGACGAGCAGGGCATGACAGAAACCAAGGGAAAATATGAATATAAGAATAACTGCTGAGTTATGAGTGTACAGTCACACGGGTTTGTGTATTAACATGTTAAATAAAACATTACAACTTTCAATATAAAAATGTTACTAGGCTGCCGGAATTGCCTGCGATTATTTGAAAATAATCAACACCCACCTGACATTTTGGACTAAGTATTTATTAAAACTGTGGTATAAACTGACATAATGTTGTTTTTGCGCATATGATTTGTAAAATTTTCCTGCACACCCACTGTAGTAGTCAAGATACTTATACCTGCCATGCATTATTATGACAATGTGGCAAAACATGCCTAATCAAATGGTTGAAATTAGCATCAAGGTTTAATCTTGCTGCACAGTCTATTGTAAGGGAAACCTGCAGCAGGGTTGCTAGGATTTCCAATTTATTAATGCAAACACAGACATGATAGCCAGGGAAACACAAAGCTTTCATAGCCATCCTGAGCAGAGCCCTTGCTGACACAAGCACCCATGGCTAAGAGGCCAAGAGCTTGCTGGCAAGGAATGAAGTGCATCCGGATAAAGACAACATTACCCCCCCCCCAATGAACTTCATTTGGAGTACATGGGGCCTGGAGGAGACTGATTCATGCAAGAGGGATATGTGATGTTTATCAAGAAGGTCACCTATGTTGAGAAAGGGCAACCATCCCAGAAGACGTCCAAAATCCCACGACTTCTGCTAGGCAAAGGCTAAATTTCATATGCCCCCCCCCCCTCACACACACACACACACACACACACAGCACCCCCAGGGGAGTAGAAAGCAGCGTGACTTAGAGTCCAAGGTACTCCCTCAAACTAAGGTCTCCAGAAGGACAGCAGACAACTTCTCTGCACGCGTACAGCTGGAATACATTAAGGCTTATGGGAAAATCATGGTGGTATTTCTCTATTCAAATAAACTGATTATACTTTGAAAAGCATGTAGAGTTGCAGTAGAGTAGAAAGGAAGCATACTTTTCCATTGAAACATTTAAACTCTAACACATGCATTTGATTTGGGTTATTTTGGCACTAAATATGACAGCTATTGTTGGTTCTTCCGACATGAGTGTGTGGCATATCTTACTTTAGTGTACTCAGTTACGCAATATGGACAACTTAGAGAAAACACTTCACCTAGTTGAAGAAAGCTCATAAAATTACTTCATATAGAAAAGTCATACGTTGGGGTCAGTGAGGATGAGGGGATTGTGCAGTAGAACTATACATACATTTCCATTCGCTAAAGGAAATTCCATGCATCTGAGAGCCATGGTATATATCTGTCTTTGCTGCCCAGTGTTCCCTCAAACAGATCCTGAGCACTGTGCTTTAGATGTCTGCTTCTGGACCTCCTTCAGACGAATGCAGAAGTAAGACCAGAAAACAAAGCACAGTGCTCAATTGCTTGCACGTGTTGTTCCACCTGTCTAGTCCACTGAGCACTGCAATGTGCTGCGATCGGATTTAAAAAGTGCCTCTAGAATTCATGCAAGTTTCTCATAGCATTGCAGTAAAAGAAATATAGAAAGCAAGCTGTGTCGCTGTCATCAGGTTCATGGGTGCGTGTGACAGTCATGTCAATGTGTCCATCTTCATTCAGTCTCATTCAGCCTCTGTACTCCCATGTTCCCTCCCAAGTTCATGGTCATTGAACTGTGACATTGAATCCTCTTGTTTTTATATATCATACTTAACACAATAACACACAATTTTTTTATGCATTCGCTTCAGCTCAGTTCAAGCAGTATTGTAGTCTAACTGTGATGTCTTGTTTGTATAATATTGGATTAAAACTTATTTTTAGTCTTAATACAAATGCTGCATTTGAAGATGGAAATATACTATATTCAACACAAGTACTGTGTTAGCTTACAAATGACTAGCAAACATTATTACTGCATAATCAGAATTATTTTAGCTTGCTAAAAATCACTCTAGCAGGGTTGTCAACTTTGGTGGCGTGAGATTTTGAATTCAAGACAAGTCTACACACATATTTACATGTATGTAGTAGTTTTATTACCTTATAAATAGTCTGTATGGTTTGCAAACTACCCCAACACTTTTGATTGAGCTAATTTTAGGTTTATAATGGAATAATTTAGACTTGCGATAAGATTTATTACAGAAGCGTGAGAGCCTAAAAACATTAGTGTCACGCCAGTTGCATGAGAGCTGGCAACCCTGCTGTATTCCTTGTTTTGTTGTAAAATGTATGCGCATACTCAAGCCCTTTGGCTGTATAAAACTACTGTACTCTAATCAGTCAGGAAGACAGGAAGCTGTTAATCACAGAGTTTTGAATGTAAACAAGGACAGTGAGCAAACTGTTTATTCGCTTTATAAAAATCACACAAACATCAAACATGGGATTGGCAAAGACAGGCATCACTCCACACCAGTCTCCATGTTATGTCCATACACATTCTTAAAAAAAAGTATCTCCCCCCAAAAGCTTTACCCTAAATACTTACAGAATTGAAATGATTCCCCTACAATCATTCAGGCATTTGTGGTTACTTTCAAACTTCATGACTGGCAAACTCTGGAATATTCTGGTTACTTAACATCTTATTAAACTACTTTCCCTACAAGATGTTTTTCTGCTTTTATTGATGATATTGGGTCACCTTCTCCCGCAGAATCCTGAATCTCTAGAGTCATCTATTCAAGGGGCACTCTCAGTTCTCTACCCACCCTTTGAGGCGACAGCACCCACAGTCCTCAGCCAGCTCTTCCAGGTCATCGAAGAACGTTACCACGGTGACTCTCTTCAGTGCCTACTGGACTTCCTCATCCCTGCAAAGCACATCCTGGAGAGTGTGCAGCAGGCTGCCTGTGTGAGTCCTTATACAAGAACATTTGCCTGAAAAATCAGCGTTCTAAAAACTTCTATTACCTTGCTTTTTTTAAAAAAAACTTTCCAGCAGTAGACCTTTATGTGCTACATTCACAAGAAGAATAACAAAACTATTAAAATACTGTTTGATTTAATTATTGTTACTGTGGTGTTCTTCAGAGCATTTATTTTAAAGTATATTCTTGCTTTCCTGCATTTCAGACAAGTTAAGCCTCCGCACCAGCTAGGCCTTTACCCAAATAAATGCTGAGGTGCAATTAAAACCTTGCATTTCAATGTGAAAATATGTATGCATAATGGAATATATCATATCTCATGTACAAATTTTAAGGTGTCTCTTTAAAACAGGTCTCGATGAAATATGTAAGTCATATTTCATTTCAGTTTGTTGGGAGTTTTGTTAAAACAACATTTCATCAGTGAGAACATTTCCATCTTTTCCAAGTTTTTCAGTTGCTACAGAATAAAGCAGATCCATTGGCATAAGAAACTTTAGTAAATAAAGCAGTCATTGATTTCCTCATATTGGAGCCATGGATTTCTGTTGAAATTGGGTCTGCCTGATCCAAGACTTGCACTTGAACATAAAACTGATGTCTTTTGCCAAGAAGTAGCTGATTTTGCACAGATGATGTTTCTGTGCTGTAAATATGAAATGTCTCACATTTCAGTCCCACATAGCATAGAAAGGCAAAGCTGCACAAACATGTATTGTTAGCCTTCAGTCAGATTATAACTAAAATGATATTCAATAATGTGCATGAACAAAGGGTTTTGTTTATCGCTCATAGGAGAAGAAATAGTCCATTGTGTTTGATCAAAAGGCTCCAATGATGTTACTCTGTCTGCTAGCCGTTCATAGCCATTGCGAGCCCTGGGCTCACAGCCTAGGTTTGCCCTGAAACACCCAGTTTTATTTTATCTCCTGACAGAGTAAATAGCACATTACCCGAACATTCCAGGCATTTTCTCAGCATCAGGTTGCCCTGGGGCGTTCTTGTGGCTTGAATAGCAAAGCTTGATTGGAATAGTTTTTAGCGCTATTGCTTTCACATTTAAGCCACATTTTTTCAGTGTTAATCTAACAGGATGCCCTTACATTAGCCTGTTTTGGTTAACTGATTTCATTCCAGCTAAGGCAGGCTGTTATATTCTGAGGTATTAGACAGTACTCCCTCCCTGTCAGATGATTCCAAATGACTTTGGCACTTTGGCAAGTTCAGAATTTTAGCTTTTTTTTCCTTATCGTTGCATATAGACGTGTTAAACAACATAGAACATAGGACCTTTTATATCATACCACCCAGTTTTTAGGCAAGCAATAGTATAGGAGCAGGTAGTCTTAAAGTCAATGTAAATACCAGGAAGTTAAAGCTGAATTTTCTGAACTCTGAAATTCTGATATTCATCTCAAACCCAAATGTCGTCAGTGTTTAGCAAAAATAGATAAACCAGCCGTGCCATTCCAAAAGATTTGCTGCAGATCCAAAAGATCAGCTTAGCAGAATATTGCTAGACACAATGGAAGAAAGCTTTCCAAAAGGTAAGTAAAGTAAGAGTCCAGAATTTCAGGTTTTACTTCTTGTTATTTACATCTAGAAAAGTATCACAAAAGAATAAACCAAAAATTTAGTGACATCAGCGAGTTGCAGGTTCATTGTTCACCTAAAAATTGGGTTGTCTGGTATAAAAGGCACCATTATCCGTTATTTAACACATCTAGATGCAAATACCAGGAAATAGCTCAAATTCTGAACTCTTGTCTCATATTCATGTTTTGATCTCAAACCCAAAAGTTTTCGATGTTTAGCAAAAACAAATGAATTGATGTTGCTGTTCCAGTGTTTTCAGAGAGGAGAGTGTAGAACCATTCAGCTGGGATCTGAAAGTGAATCATTGTATTTTCATTTATCTGTCTCTGAGGTTATACAGTCTGCTTCTGGGTCTAACGATGTGTTGCCAAAAAGCCCGCAAGTCTAACTGAGTGTAGAGATTCTCTTTTCATGGGTGGAATGTCTGCCCCCAGGCGGCGTACTCCGATGTGCTGTTCCGCTGTGAAGGCTGGCCCCTGTGTCTGCGGGAGAAAGTGGTGATCCAGCTGGCAGCTGTAAACCCCTTGCTGCTGCGACCAGGTGACTTCTACCTGCAGGTGGCACCTTTTGCTGACCAGGCTGCTCGCATTGTCCTCAAGAGCCTTCTGGAGGACCACCGGCAGGTTGAAGAGACTCCCATCCCTGAGACCTCCTACCCCTGCATCTTCACTGAGGAGTGGCTTAGAGACATTAATGACGGTCGTCATGGCACCCCACTGCGCCAGTGCCTCCTGTCCACTGACCAAGGCATTGTGAAAGTACCTTGGGAGAAGGTGGCCAACCCAGAGTTTATAGACAAGCCCAAAGCCATGGCTACCATTCCTCTCCCTCCAGATGGCCACCGGGAGTCGCCTGGGTTGCCATGTGGCCCCTCATCAATCTCTTTAGAGACCAGGATCCTGCCAGCTAAAGATGGCATTGCGGTTCCTTTATGCCTCATGGATGGTGGCAGCCCCCAGCTCATGAAAGTGGACCCAGTTCGGTCGAATGGGAAGCCTGTTGGCTGGGTGTCCCCCAACACCTGGGACAACCACAGCAACCGTGAACTGGAGGGAGATTACGTGGATCTAGTGGAGTTCACCAAAGAAAAGAACGTTCAAGGTCTCAAAAGAGACCAGTTGACACCGGAGCTCCCTGCACTGCAACCTGTACGCCGAGCCCCTCCTGTCCCATTTTGTGATTCTATATACCGAGCTCCACCCACCCACCCCCGTGACCCATCAGCTCCACCCACCCACCCTTGTGACCCGTCTGCTCCACCCACCCCATGCTTGGATTCCATGGTCTGCACCCACAGCCGTAAGTTTATGGATGAACCTTGTATGCCATGCGTAAGGAGAGGGCTGGCTGAGGCCAGTAAAGTGAAAGAGCTTCGAGGTCGGTATCGGGAGTCCTACCTGGAAGCTCAACAGAACCCAGTCAGTTTTGAAGGCAGTACTCTGGAAGCTCTTGAAGAGTGTGCAACTACCATGGGTGTAGGAGATGCAGAGGGAAAAGAAGTGGCTCTAGGCATCAAGAAGGTAGGAGCAGACTCAGAACAGGCCTTGCCTTGCTGCCATTCCAACCACCACTGCCCACCTACCGCCCAGAGTGAAGATGAATTCCAGTTTCAGCAGACCATACAGGACTTACAGAACAGGTCTAGCCATCCAGGTAAAGTCCTCTCCCTCTCCTCCTCATTTTTGTCGGAAACACCCAAAAAATGCCTTGAAGTACCACGGAAAGTCAACAGGAGCATCAGTGACATTCGCCCCGATATGATTCCAAACATGCATAGACTACAATTTAAAAAGAAAAACGCTTTTGGACTCGTGTCCCCAAAAGCAGAGAAACGAAGAAGCATCAAACAAGGTGAGCGAGCTCCTCTAATCTACATTTGATCTGTTGTAAAGGTAGGATTCCATCTCATCATCTATCAGTAATGTTTCCTTATGTCAAACATGCCATTTAACAAATAATTAATCGTGATGTTTGCCAGTTTATTGTGACTTTTGCTTGCTGGTTGCTTATCTTGATACTGTACAGCACTGATTACCCTTCCTGAAGTCTATAAAAATGATTACTTAAAATTTGAATTGAGGTTAACAACAGGTTAAGCAGAGCTTCCTCCCCCAAAAAAGCGTAACATTCATATCACATATGACTATATACCATGCCAGTATATAATTACATTGACTTTTATTTACATAAAATATCTTCTTTTCAGCAAATACAATCCATACTATTTTAAGCTATTTTGCAACACGTATTTTGAGAAACATAAGTTAAACCAAACAAATGCTTTGTAGTCTTATACATAAAGGTAGAGAAAAATGCTAAAAGGATAATCTAGTTGCCAACAGTTTGCATATATTTATAAAGTTTTTACAGTAGCAATCAACAAGTGATATTTGTAATTTACAAAGTGACTACTTATATGAATTTTCAGTTATCCATGAACTGAGAGTATTTCCTCAGTGAAAATTCTCTCACATCACATCGTTGTAATGGTTTTTATGTACACCTGTAAAGCAGAGTGATACATCTGATGTGAAACGTCCGATTGCAGTTACACTCTGATAACAGCAGTCACAGAGCACCGCTCGTCCGATCAGATTTCTTGGTCAGATCTGTGTACTGGGGTGGCATGGCAGCGGAGTGATTAGCACCGTGGCTTCTCACCTCTGGGACCCGGGTTTGAGTCTCTGCCTAGGTTACATGTGTGTGGAGTTTGCATGTCTTCCCCAACTCATCATTGGATTTCCTCCAGGTTCTCCGGTTTCCTCGCACAGACCAAAAACATCCAGAGGTTAATTTACCAAATTGCCTGTACTGTAGGTGTGAGGGTGTGTGTGCCCTGCTTACGGGCTCCCGATCCCCACATAACCCTGAATAGCATAAGCAGTTACAGAAAATGGATGGATGGATGGATGGATGGATTTCTGTGTACTACATTTATGTTAGAATATATTTATGCAAGTACACAATTAAAAGGAATATATCACATATATTACTGCAGACTAATGGGTACTCAATCAGGAAAATTCTTTTATTCTGTTTTGAAAAATACAAAATGATTTTCCGTCTATGTCTAATGGTTATGAAATATAGTAACTCAAAACCATGTTATCAAACTTTTTCTTATTTGGTCGTTGAACTTTAAACATGAACTAGAGGTTCAACAAAACAAATGAATGGCCCAAAGAACAGTCTTGTTTCTTAACTCTTTTGTGATCATTGCAAAATTTTATTATTTATATGTATCAATATATTACCATACAAGGTTTATACATATACTACAGTACATTGGAAAATCTCAGTTTTTCCATGGTCTCTTAATTTTTATCATGGCTGTATTATTTAACATACTGTGTTATGTTTTCCAGTATATGACCATATTTTTTTGTTTGATAAGAGATACCCTGGGGGGGGGGTGTTGTTCTGTCTGTAGTTTGCTTCACTAAAATTAAACATTTTGGTCAGCAGCCATCGCTGGCTGTTTCTTACCTTATAGGAAGTCTCTTCCAGTCTGCTCAGAATGCTATATATTCATCTCCCATCATTATACAGGAAAGGAAAGGGAAAATATGGCTGGTCGTTTAAAGACTAGAGTTCAAAGTTATAAACATTGCCGTGAATGCTCAGCTAAAAAGAATCCCTTGTGATTGACTGAAGACTGAAGTCTGATGTCCTTCAACTGTCTACTCTCACACTATAAAGAGTGCATTCAGTTGCGCTAAGTGGTCTGTATAGACCCTGGGATTCCCTTTGTAGACTATCCAGACTGAGATGCCACATTCCATCTCAAGGCAAGATATGTGGTGATCACACAGAAGGCAATGGGCATGACCCCCCGCCCTGAGCAGGGTGTGCTGAATGTCTGAGACATTGCACTGAGGGTGAGAAGGCGAGGGGGGAGAACGTAGGTGGTACAGTGGCCTCTTTGCTGGGCTGGGAGCCAAGGTCTGCACTGAGCTTAAGCAGCCAAAGACCCACACTCAGGATGTTACTCATAGGTGGCGGGCAGCACTCACATTTATTTTGACCAAGAGAGAGAAGCTATTAAACTTTACAATGCTGTCAGATAACTGGAAGGCTAAAGTATTTTGGCACTGAAAGCATCCTCTATAGATGTAGCTGAGGGAAAACTGAAACATTTTACGATTTAGTTTTTAAGGGGCGCAAAGAGTGCCTTTAAACTGGGCTCAAGTAGACACAGCTATTGAGTTTCTCCTGTGGAATCTATTGCAATATTCACAACAAAATAAGTTTCTTCACCTTTTCATCACTTGTGAAAACTGTCATGGTAGAAAGATGGTTTGCTCATCTTATATTATTCAGTAAGTCTGGTTTACCAGAAATCTGTTCAAGTGTAGTTGCTGGAGTCCAGATAATTCCATAGTAAACTGAAGCGAGATTTTTACGGTTTGGAGTGGAACCATTAAATTCTATTAAATTTATTGTCATATAGTGTCTTTCACAACAGAATCGTCCCTAGGTGGTGTATTGTGATACATTCCTGCATCACGGGAAGAGAAATAAAGAAAGAGAGAGAAAAAAAAAGAAAGAAAAAAAGAGAGAGAGAGAGAGAGCAAGAAACTGGCTGCCCAACCCCCCCCCCGGCATGCTCGCATTATTGAAAAAGAAAGAGTGGACTAGCCTGTTAAAAACAAGGTGTTAACTGTGGTCAAGGTCAAAGCCAAAGTGCATCAATGAGTCTGTTCTCCATGCCGGCCTGTGCAGGGGGCAAATTGAAGGTAGCAACGATGATGTTACGCTTCATAAGTCACATCTGCAATGTCACCCCTCCATGGGACTGAAGCTGCACTCCAGCGCCACCCCAGGCACCAATAATATAATCATATATTAAATCTAAATGAAACTCTGAATTCCCACTGACACTGTATTGACTAAGAGGCTGGAAGATGGTTTGAGTTTCAGACTCTCCAGTTTCCTGGGTGCAAAACACTGCCGTTATAGATTGGAACTGGCTATAAGAACGATGTGTATTTGTGTCTTTTCCAATCCAGCAATTTATTTTGGTAGTATTTCAGTGTGAAAGGCAGTACCGATTAGGGGTATAACAGTACACAAAATTCACAATTTGGTACAAACCTTACTTTTGTTTTCACGTTTTGGTGCAATTTAGGTACCGCAGGGAACTACTGTCTCTCCAAAATGTCCCTAACCTGCCTATTAGGTTTCAGACCTTTTAGCTAAGTGTCTTCATTCTTTAACATAATAATATTGTGACATATAATCGCAACTGGACAGATTTTTCCATTTCTTTCAATTCTGAAATAGTATAAATTCTGAAATTTCGTAAAGTGGACACTACAGAGTTTGCTATAGGAGAGGATTTTCGTGATGTTGACGATTTACCCCAGGTCCTCCCTTATCTGAAGATGCTGTCCAGGCTGGTGTAGCTGAAACAGCATCCTTACATGCTGTGAATGAGCACCAAAAGAAGGCTGAGGCTCCTCAGGCTGACAGGACCCAAGAAGTGCTTGCTGATGTCCCATATCTGCTAGCCAGGCCCTCTCCAGCAGACACTAGCAATTGCCTCCTCCATTTGGGAATTGCATGCCTTCCAGGTAAAGGTCCCCTTTTGTATGAATAGTCAATAAGATAAACGTCCCAGGATCTTGTCTTGAATATCTTAAATGAGGGAACGACCTTTCTTTTACAGTGCAGAGAAAGAAAATTTCCAGACACTGAAGCCAAAGAAGCTTACTGTATGAACACAGATTGCATTACAGCTTGTCTTGTCCCCAGGCAAATCAGATTCAAGATTCAAAATCATATTGTCATTGTACACGTATAACGATATTCTTACTTGCTTTCCTCCCTGCAGAGTTAGGCAGCATCTAACAAAGGGTACAATCAATGATGAATGCAACACAATAAATACAATATACATAGGTACAATTGTAGGTACAATGCAATACCCCATGGCTGAGTTGTATATACCCCACCTTCCCTCTGTGATCCTGTGAAGTAGGCAAACTACCCTAGCAAGCACAGTAACTGCAATCATACACAGACAGTGTCCCAGATTTTTCCATGTGCTTCCTTCTTTTCTTTTGCCGGCTCAAGAACGGAAATCCAGTGCTGAGTATTTTGAGATGAAGGTGCGTGGTGGCGGGCTTGCTACATGATGTCATCCCACTTTTCTCCGGTTAAAAAAGAAAGCAAGTCATTCTAGGAAAGTCCCTCATAAAGTTAAAGATCTTCTGTATGTGTGTGTGTTTGGGGGAGGGGGGGGGGTTCTGTCTGCCATGGTAACAATATATGCAATTTTTCCTTCAGGCAGCCGAGACCGGACTGGTAGAGCAGTGGTGGAGGTTTATGGGGATCACCAGGGCTGGAAGTCTCACTTTGCCTCCAGCCAGGAGCTGTGCAAGTTGCTACTCCACTTCCACTCCATCCCAAGGTGAGACACAACTAATCTTTATCCCTTCTTTTCCTAAAGCCGAGGGAATGGTCTACTGGTATAAAAAGGTTAAGGTGAAATAAGAGACTGGTATTGATAACGACATACCAAAATTGTAATGGTCCACCAGTTGCATCAAGGAGAATGCTATGTAAAGACGTTAGTTGATGCCTGATAACTGTGAGCAGCATTGAATGAGTAACTCCTGTGCTTTAAATATCTGGTAGGCTAAATTCTTTGATAGTATTAGAGTGTGACACCATGAAAATAAACCCCAGCTTTTCTTACTGTCTTTCTCTTCATGTATCTACTATACATCGATGAACTAAAACAACCACCCCCATGTGAAATGAACAGTATTGACTATCTTGTGAACGTGGTGCATGTCAAGGTCTGGAATATACTGGACGGTAAGCAATACCTGTAGTTGACAATTTGAATGTAGAAGAAATGGACAAAGGACAAAGATCGGAATGACTTTGATAAGGGCCACATCATTATGGACAGACTATAGACGACTGGGTCAGAACATCTACTGTGACACCAGTCTGATCTATGGCTCCCTAACCCCATATACAGCAGGCTCAGGTTATAGCTCTAAGACTCCACACGAAACCCGGCTTCTGCCGTGAAATTGGCTAAAGAATGCAATTAGTCCATTTATCAATGAACGTTCATTTTATTTAAAATTAAAAGTGCTAAAATAAACATCTAAGCAAGTATCATTTTCTTATATTTAGACAATATTCTAATTTAATTAATAAACTAACAACATGTTTTATGACTAAGGTTAACGTACTTGCATTTAGGCTTATTGTCTTATTTTAGAAAATCTTACCAAGTACAATTTTATTACAGCACCGGCAGTATTTTGCTAGTTTTAGGCCATCTTGTCTCAAAACAGAAATAGTTTTTTTTTTTATTTGAAGGCCATTACTAGGAGTTACTGACTGAACCACAGGCAACAACATGATCACTATAAGTAGAAAATATTAGCTTACCATCTAATATGTCCCAGACCTTGACACACACCAGTTTAACTAGTTCAATAATAAAGTTTCTATTGATCGCTGGTCCCCATTTGGCACATTTTATCTGTAGCGGTCTGGTAGCTGGTCAGTGAGGATAAATGTCTTTGTTTCGCTCTCAGTTGTGTATATCTAAATACTCTGAAAACCAAAAGTTTAAAATACTTTGATTTGTACATGGTGTTCTGAAATTGGGCAGAAGATGATTTTCTGAATGTGCTACATTAAAGCTTATATTGATTTTTGGTCACTAGCCTCCTGTATTCAGACCAGCTGTTAAATAATAGTGAAAACTGTCCCTTGGTTCATCATCCTCCACAATTTCTTGTGTCTGTATCTTCAAACTCAATTTCAGTTACTAGGCCAAAGCTGACCATCATCAAAGATGCATCTCCACTGACTCTCTCTGCTCCTGATTTCAGTAAAAACAATGTATTGCTATATAGTTCATTTGATAGATGGCACATACTGTAATGTTCACATTCCTAATCTTACCATCTAATTGAGTTCTGACTGCCTATTCCTCCACTTCAGATTCAGCTTCAGAGTTGTCTCTATTTATAATTCTTTGCAGGACTTCTGTTATTGTATACTCTAAAATTGAATTGTAATGAAATTATATTTTAATAAATTATTAGTTATCATAAAAAAACATTTTATCAATTACATGATTGCAATAAGGTCATAAACCATTGTTAACAATATTATCTGCACTACCTTTCTATTTATGTCATTCAAATTCTGATATCCAATGCATTGTTTTCTTCTTCAGTGACAACTATATATTAAACACAGTTATTTAGAAATTTAAAGCAGTATTACATGTAATTACTGTATAATGCTGCTCCTCTGTTTGCTATACATGATATATCTTTGCAGCTTATTTACAACATTCGCTATTGTTAAAATCTAGTAATAAATGACTTGTTACATTCTGTAACACAATGACAAAGTGATGTTATAGTGTTGTGGGGTGACATGACTAAGAGGTGAAAAAAACCAAACGTACTGTTGAACATATAAGAGACAGTCTCCAGTATGGTTTTCCAGGAAAGAAGTTGCAGACCTTGGAATGACCCTTGTAGTAGATGCAAGAAGGGCTCCCCCACCGCCAGGATTCTATAAGGCCTTGCTGATGGTACAAGTAAGTTGGCTTCCATCTAGTATCCACCGCAGTAAAACTCTATTCACTCCACGTTTGCTTTTGAAATGTGAGTATATCAGCAATTGTTTTGTATGTTTTGTTAAAACAAACCACACAATACGTTTTTTGTTAGTTTTTTCCTAAAAGCATCATTACACTTTGTTGATAAGACAGTTAAGGTAAATGGTGAAGTCTGGTTTGTCATGTTCAGAGAGAGAAACAACCCAAGTGCAGCCATATAAGAGGGATAAAGGGGTTTTTTGAGACAAACGAAACAGAATCAGGAACAAAACAGGACTACAAGGAACAAAACAGGATTAACAGGGAACTGGGGGCAGAAGAACACATGGACCAAACACGAGAAGGTATAGGGTCAAATAAGCAGGGATCATGCAGGCACTGACATAAGCAACAACATGGGCAACCACACTGACCAGGCTGGGGCCGACAAAACAGACAGGTACTTTTATACAAGACCAACAAGGGTACAATGAGAGACAGGTGCAGCTCATTAGGGTCATATCTCGAGGGAGATGGGAGATGGAAGGGTCAGGTAGGTGGATACAGTGGAACAATTATCATAGCACTATGATGCTTTTGGAAAACGAAGCGTAAATAATATAAAATAAAGTATATTTTACCAACAGAAGTTCGGACATTGATTGTCAAGTATCAAATGATTTTCAGAGTATCGTTAATTGTCATAACTTCATGTCCATTTCTATAACTTTTGGCTCAGGAGCAAGCCCTCAATGCTCTGCATTGTATTGTCATGATGGTGGACAAAGACACAAACTATCGTCCTGAAAAGCATCCTGGATTGCAGGTCAGATATAACTCTGGTCTATGAGAGGGCACTTTCTCAATGAAGTGTATAGTCCGTTGCCTTTGCTGTGTCAGTAATAGGTCTTAATGTTGGATTGGTTAAACCAGATGGAAGTTGCAACATCACTGAAAGCACTACACAAGGTTGTGGATGGACACCAACTAACAGCCAGCTTGGAAGGCACTTTCCCTTACAGCCATTCTGATTGGCTGAAGCTGTACCAGGTATGAAGGATAATGCAGCAACATCAAAGAAATGCTCTCCTGCCAAGGTGGATGAATCATGTCAGAGTTTCGACGCGGACTAAACATGTATCTCATTCAAAAACCTTATGTTCCAGAAACTGGATCCCTTTGTGTCTGACCTTCAAGAGGCTTCCAAATTGCTCCAGAGAGCTATTGGGAAATTTGAGGGCACCAAAAAGATTGACACATTGCAGGTACACTTTATGTCACAAGAGAAGTGGTTATACGTGATATATAGACATGCATATCTACATACAATACGTTCATGCATTAGTAGCAGATTTAAAATCATGTCTCAAAATTGTTAATGTTGAGACTGTGGAGATCTAATCTGGGCCATCAACAGTTTGTAATGGATATAAAGTAATGAGTGCTATGTGTGTGTGGCAGGATGTGGAGCAGTGCATCCATGAAGAGAAAACACTGATGAAAGAGGTGCTAGAGGAGACAAGGCTGGTCACATTACAAAGGGAAGGTGGGGCCATCTTAGCAAGATTGAGGAGAGAAGAGTCTCGATTTTCACATTCCGAAGACTACCGGTCAGTGGCTGTTCCTGGTGGAATTCTGGAAAACCATTTTGTGCCAATAATGACTTTAGAGAAGACAGCACACCACAGCAGTTTAGATCTGCTACATTTCATCCCAACTCCAGTTACCTAAACTACTACCCAGACCGTCTGGTGTGGCTTTCCTCTCCTGAAACAGATACTTTCAATCACCCTGTCCCAACAGTGACACCATGGAGCTGGTAACCAGCCTGTACAACCATGTGGAGGAACAGGTGCACACACTAGTGATGAAGTCCAACTGCTCTCTGCAACACCTTGACTTTCTGCTCAAACTCAGGGAGCTAGAAAGTAGATGTACCAAGGTAAGCCCATGGACCATAAATTAAAGTGGAAAACTGTGGTAAATAAATATTTGGGTATGTAAAGCCCAGTTATTCAAGTCAGGTTACAGAACAGAACAGCATTATTTAGTATGTGTTACCTAAAATGTTTATTTTATTTATATATCCCAACAATCATTTCTCATATGAATCTTTTACTTTTCAGGTCAGGTCAAATTCTATTCTCTAGGTTTCCAAAGGAGGTCTGGATCTGAACCTGCTAGCTATTATGTCCTTAGTCTTAGTCTACTGCTGACACAGTAATTGTATGAATGGTCATTACTTTATAAACTTGCAAAGTTTTTCATAACAGTGCATGTCTGTTCTGTGCCTGTATGGCATGCAGATCAGGGAGTGGTTCAGTGCTGAGGGGGAACAGCAACTATTGAAGGCAGAGACTGTGGAGGATTCTCTGGAGCAAGTGGAGCAGACAATGCAGAACTTTGATTCCTTCCTGGCTCAGGCCGCTGTAAGGAAGTGCAAACCATGTTAAAAATTCAGCAAGGCTACCCATTGAAAATTCCCAGAATGCCCAATGTCCCTCTTGCTTGATTCTAGGAGCGACAACACCAGGCCGCAACTCTAGTGACGGAGGTTGAGACAATCCTGAAGTCTTCCTATGCTGAAACAGAGATTTTCCAGACAATGCTTTATACTTTCAAGTCTGGTCTTGCCGATTTCAAATCACGGGCAGAGCAATGTCATATTGAACTGAAGACTTTGGTAGGTTTATTTCACTTTTGTGAAAAGGTGAGTCTCTGAGTCAGGTCTGTAATTTTTTTGTATCTTGACTTTCGATTTTGGGAACAAGCTTATCACAAAGTATGTCAAGCCATTTCAATTTTTTTTTTCAGGCCATTGAACTTTCAAAAGACTGTGCGGAATATCTTGAGCAGATAAAGCCCAGCTGTTGCCTAGCTAAAAACAGTCTTGGAACACTGAGAAAGTACCAGGAAAGGTTTGATGAATTTTCAGTGGAGCGCTTCCAGGAGGTTAAAACTCAAGCCTGTGCCCTGAAAGGCTCCCGGGGAATGAAAATGTGGAATGTTGCCTGGCTCAGATGCCAAGAGGTTCGCAAGCAACTGGAAGAGAGACTGCAGGATCCTATTAAAGTCCAACAACCAATGGTTATAAGTAGGGTGGATGGGGTAAATGAGGAACCTGCTTTGTCAGTACCATTTGCCAATTTAAACCCATCCCTCACCAAACCACTCGGAGTGCCAACATATATAGACCACGGGGCTAATGCAGTCTTAAGCTTCAATGCAACCCTCAAGCTGAATAATGAGGCACGCACAGAACCAAAAACAACAGCTGTTTCCAAAAACGCGACAGGGGAAAGTATAGTTACAAAAGAAGAAAGAAACCATGCAAAAAGTTTGAAAGAGTGCTCTGCAAAATGTGCAGTTGAGATGAATGCGCCATCCACAGACCCCTTGAGCTGCCAATGGTTCGCATGGCATAGAAACCTAGGCAGATCTCTGAGTGAGGGTTCCACTGCCAGGTCAATCTCTCATGGGATACAAGCCGCAGACACCTCTCCGGGTCATGGCCAGCCATCTCATCACATACTACAGGCTGCACAGAGCTTCCAAATCTCTCGGCATGGCAGCTTCTGCTCCGAGGACTCAAGCTGCCTGCCAGCAACTGGCAGCCTGGAGACTGAGATCCCAAGTTCATTCACAACTCAGGCCACCCAAGCATGTGATGGGGAAAAGGACAAAGCCAGCAGAGTTCTGTGAGTCATATCGCTTCATCCCACTTTCAGAATACATAATGAAATACACTAGGGTGGCCCGTTTTGATCAGTAAAGTTTTTATACAGTTTCTTGTTGATAGAGTAAAAAAATATATACAGTACTGTGCAAAAGTCTTAGGCAGGCAAAGAAAATGATGTTTAAATTATCCTTGTGTTGGTGTAAAACTATGATATGCCTGTCAAAGTGTGTCAGCTTAGCCATTTCAGAACCTCTGCTAAAATCACCCCAGTATTTGCAGCAACAATCCAGTACAGCCATGTATTTTTTGACTAGACCACTAGCACACCTCATACAGCTAGTCAGTCTGTCACTGACTACGTCCTAGAATATGGTCAGACAGGCTGCATGGATGGTACGCTAATCCGTCAAAATGCATATAAAATTTAAATAGACATATTGCAGGCATTTTTTATAAACTTGTGTTTCATCATTTTCTTTCCCTTCAAATTTTTATTGCATGTTTAAATTACTGAACAAATCGTGCATCTCTTATGATTGCTGAAGGAAAGCATTTTAGGCCAGTTAATCGTTTCCAGGGGACTTGCCATTGAGGACTTTTGGTAGGCGTGGTAACCATGAAATTTATTCTGTCAGGAGGTTCCGGCGGATAATAGAGGAGCTGCTACTGACAGAGAGGGAATATGTGCGCTCACTGAGCTACGTTATGACCCATTACTATCCCCTGCTGGAGAGGCCCGATGTGCCTCAGGACCTCAGAGGCCAGCGCGGACGCATCTTCAGCAATCTGGAGAAGCTGCATGACTTCCACTGCCACTTCTTTCTCAAGGAGCTGGAAAGCTGCCTCCAGGAGCCCCTCCGAGTGGGACGTTGTTTTCTGAGACACGTGAGTATGCCTACACCTCTGTCCCAGATTCATCTGTCCCTTGCCCTATAACACTAAATAACAACTTGTAAGAACGGGGACGGATTATGGGTTGTGTGGGCCCCTGGGCAAAACGTTCACGAGGGCCCCCCCCACCACCAGCATCACCACCACAACCACCACAATTCAAGGGCCCTTGGCAGCCAAACGCCCTCCCTCCATGTTTCCATCAGAGGCCCTAT
>JAODKE010000114.1:23503185-23514571 GCA_026779605.1 Mormyrus hasselquistii
ACGAAAATACATTGTTGATAAGCATTGCAAATTGTTTTGGGCTAGGGGCCCCACGGGCCCCCTGCACCCCAAGGACCCCTGGGCAGCGGCCCCGCTGGCCTGGTCCGTAATCTGTCCCTGGCTAAGAATCCATAAATTCATATCAATTAATGGTACATTATAAATGGAAACAGCAAAAATGTAATTACAAAAATAATGTAGGCCTGGGTATTGCCAAGTAGCCCGTGATACAATACTCACGATACGTATCACGATACCAGTGTCACGATTCAATGCATCATGATATTAAAATCGTATCTTGATGGTTAACACCCCAGTATTGAAATAATGCAACTAATGAAAATTAAAATAGGTCAAACTTAATTAACAGGCATTATTATGTCAGGAGGCAGTGAGGGACTGAGGTGGAGGTCTTCTCCCGACAGAAGTGAGAGGAATTTTGCAGTCTAATGGCCAAAGGAAGGAAGGATCTCCTCTGGCTCTGGGTGGAGCATCTTGGTGATATGCTGTAAGCCTCCTGCTGAAGGAGCTCGGGTAGCTCTTCAGGGTGCAGTGCAGGGGGTGGGAGGTGCCGTCCAGGTTACCAACACGTTTACACAGCACACAGACATGGGGGAGTCCAGCTCCATTCCCAGCATGGAGCCAGTCCTCCTGATGAGCTTGTTAAGCCTGTTGGCATCTGCTGCTTTCACCCTGCTGCCCCAACATACTACAGCCTATAGGTTGGCACCGGCCACTGCTGAGTGGAAGCACATCTACGGCAACTTGTTACAGATGTTAAATGACGAAGCCTCTTTCAGAAATATAGCCGGCTCTGGCTTTCTTTGTACACCGGCTCTGGGTTCCTGACCCAATCCAGTTAGCGGTCCTGTCGTCCTGTACTGTCTCCACTTCTGTTCCCTTGATCTGGAGCTTGATCTTGATATACACTGTTGTCTTAGGGGACTTTTCCTGAAATCCACCACCAGTTCATAGGTTTTCCAGCAAGTGGTTCTGAGGTAAATTGATGCAAAGGTCTAAAAACTGATGAAACATTGTGACAAAACTAATTCTGATACAGTAAAATCCCATTACAATGGACTTCGAGGGACCTGACAAAACAGTCCATTATATCCAAAGTCCGTTATATCCGGAGTTGCTGTATGCCCAGAACACAACTACAGGACACCATTTACTCATGCCACACCCCAGCAGACACACTTATGGTATAGATTACTATATTGTACATGTAGTAATCCAACTTTACCTGACCAGATGCGTGACTACAGTATTAATAATCCCGACTACGGAATATGCCCATGCCGTTAGGAAAGAAAAAATCCATTGATGGGATAAACTGGCCATTCAGGAGATTCAGTTGCTCAGCTGACTTCAGTTTATTGCTGCATAACGTTGCTGAGCTGTAATAATGATCCAGTCATTGGCTCTTAAGCACTTGCTGATTTAAATTCAAATCGTGACAAATGGTGGCAGTGTATTTATGTATATAAATTTCCATAACGTTTTTGCTACCATAATTATATAATATTTTCATATGTTTTCTTGTTAAAAGAACATTCCTTGCATATTAGTGTAAAAGCTGTTTTTTCATTGTCATGTTAACAGGAAGCTTACAAACAGACAAGGTTTTCTATTGCTAATACAGTAGGGTATTGTTTCCTAACCCTGTTGTCATAGAACCACAGACAGTCCACATTTTTGCCCCCTCCCAGCTCCCCATAGGGAGTAGGAATGGATTATCTGCAGGTCCCCAAGGACAGGATTGAGATAGAAAAACCAGAGAGGGTATTTTCCATGCTGATCACCTTGGAAGACACAAGGTTTAATTGTGGTCCCCTCTACTTAAACAGATTAATTAATTATGTCTTTCTTTCCTAACTCAGAGTGAGAGTTTCAGCCTGTATGCACTCTACAGCAAGAATAAACCTCAATCTGATGCCCTGCTCATTCATCATGCCCATGGCTTCTTTCAGGCAAGCAACCATTGCATGCAGAAAGCAGACTTTCTAGGCCAGACTTGTTATTTATCATTATTTATTTTATGGCCAGCATTGAGTGATTTGAGGGGCAGGCAGAGGATGGGGGTCTGGGCCTGCCTTTTGAGGTTCTGGAACAACCCATTCCCCTGGTCGGCAAATTTAATGAAGGGGGAACACTACCACCCCCTGGTTAGCAGACAGAAACCCTGATAGAGCGATAGGCTGTGAATCAGTCAGACAATTGTACCTTTTCATCAATGGGAATTCTCTGCATTCTTGAATAAACCTCGAACATTTTGCAGAGGTGGAAATTTCATGTCTAGAAAATAAAAACCCTAACCAAGATTTTGTTTCAACCAGCCACTTGAGTACTCTGTGACTGTGCCTCTTTATACTTAACTAGTTGGTTGAAACTAAATCATGGATTCTTACTTTCTGTACCTGAAATTTTCACCTCCGTATTTTTGAAATGATAGCAGAAACAGCAGGAGCTAGGAGACAAGATGGATCTGTCATCTTACCTGCTGAAGCCAGTACAGCGGATCAGCAAGTACAATCTGCTGCTGCAGGACCTGCTGAGGGAGTGTGATGCATTGCCATGCAGTGAGAGAGCTGAAATTCAAGCAGCTCTAGAAGTCGTCTGCTTCCAGTTGCGCCATGGGAATGACCTTCTCACTATGGAAGATATCCAAGGCTGTGATGTGAGTGCCTGTGATTAGGGTGTGAGGGAGCAGACACAAGGCAAGTGAAGCTCCACTTTATTAAATCAATAGAGCTTCTGTGGTTCTCTTTCCTGTTCCAGGTCAATTTGAAGGAACAAGGGCCTCTGATCCGTCAGAATGAATTCTTGGTGTCCTTCAAGAAAAAGAAACGCTTTCGCCATGTGTTTCTCTTCCAAGAACTCATCCTTTTCAGCAAGACTAAAAGGACAACTATAGGGAATGACATTTATGTTTATAAACAATCTTTCAAGGTACGTAGACATAATGAAAGAAATTTTGCCTGAATTTAGAGCAAATTCTGACAGAAGTCATGTGTATGATTCTTATTTTGAACAGACTTCTGATATTGGGATGACACACAATTCCGGCAACAGTGGGCTGTGCTTTGAGATCTGGTTCCGACGTAGGAACTCACAGGATACCTACGTTCTGCAGGCTGAGAAAAAGGAGGTGAAGGAGGCTTGGGCCAATGACTTGGAACAGATCCTTTGGGAGCAGGCAGTGCGCAGCAGGGGTTAGTTAGAGCTCCAGTTCTCCTTTCCCGTTAAATCTGCCCTTCCTGTCAAGTTAACCTCTGTTGTTTAATTGTTATTATGACATGTTGCAGAGCTTAGGATACAGGAGAGGGTCTTCATGGGAATGGGAAGCAAACCTTTCATGGATATCCAACCCAGTGATGAAGCGATCTGTGACAGGGCAATCAAGTGTGTCCCAACTGGAAGAGGTGCATTTACACATGTTCTTAATTAGAAACGTCTAATTAAACCTGCTTCCTTCAAGAAAAATATTGAAAAGTATTGAAATCTCTTGTTACCCATGAAGAAAAACTTCTCATTTCAGACTGTAAGATGTTATCCCATGCTAATTCTACAGGCTCTGGGAGCACTTGTTCAACAGCTGGAAGCACCTCAACCTCATCCTCATCCTCATCCTCTGGCCGAGGTTCTCTATCCCCTGCCAGCTACCTCTGTGGTCATTCCCAGAGAAGAGAGTCAAGCCAAGGGATTTCTGTAGGAATTATGGAGGAGGATGACCTAGACGATGAAAGCATACACCTCCTGGGTCAGTTTTTATTAAAAGTTGCAGAACACAATTGCAGAACTAACTACATAGCATTAAATGCTTATGATCCAGTGTTATGCACTGTTTGATGGGTGGGGGTTGTTTGACATCTGGGTCTATTTTTGGTATTTTCCAGGGAACAGTTCTGAGTCCTCTGGTGAAAGCACCAGTGGGTTCAGTGGGTCTGACCACAGCTGCCAATCTGCAATTGGTGGAGACACACAGGACACATCCTCTTCCTCATTTTCCGTATGCTCCAAGGTGGGGGGACCACATGGAGTACCCCCCCTTTTCCGTGACCAGGGTTTTCCTGTGGATTCCAGAAAGCGGCCCCCCACTGTGTCAAAACCACTAGCCCTGCCACCTCAGCAAGTACCTGGAAAGGTTGTTTATCTTTGTCATATATGATTGATACTTTACACATGTTTAAAACAGATTTTTAAAATAACACTAAAGTTGTTTTAGATCAGTAAAGACTGTAAAATAACTAAAACAAACTTTCATCACGAAGAATTGATATGACATCATTTACCCTTGGATATCCCGAACTGTGAAAGGTTTTGAGTCATCAGAAAAAGTTTAATGCAGTTTATCTAGGTAGTAAGTCAATATTTGCTCAGGAAAAAAAACACGATGCTATTAAACTACTTAATAAATGCACATGTACCAATGCACATGTCTTGCTTTTAAGTAATGTTTCATAATTAGATGGATGTTAATAATTCTTTTTTTCTGCAGGTTAAAGCAGTGGCTGTTTGCAGAAAGTCCACAGAAGTTTAAGTTAACTATGTGATTTGTTAATTCTCTGAAATGATTTTGGCATCAATTTGGCAAAATGTTGTCCTGGCTGGGGGGTTTTTATCTTCCAGACTTGATGAAAGAGATATAATACAGAAAAATAGCTTAAAAAGAACACTTGAAAAAGAATTATTTTAAGCAAAGCACCTTAAAATAAAATTTACCTCCAAGGGAGGTTGTGAAATTATTGTGTAGTTCACATTTAGCACAATTTTTATAACTAACACTGCAACCAATCAGCAAACTTTGAATGGTTCAGGTCCTCATATCAGGTGACATACCACAAATGGTTTAACTGTATTCCACTGAGTCTATGGACTGGATGTCCAACTGCAAAACTGTATTAAAGTCACGCAGCATTGTAACCCAGTGTGCATTTGGCTCTATTCCCTAAATAAGGGCCTGCTTCTGAAATTATACAATTATATCCAAACATGACAGTATACCTTTAAAAGTATTACACTACAAGTATTTACTTTTATTTTTCATCATGTCTGAGTTCAGTAATGCAGTACATAGGAAGTTTTCTTATTTTATAACCTTCTGGCAAATCAGGCATTCCTAAGAATTGTTTGAAGTGTTTTTATACAATGACAACATATATTCATGGACCACAGAGACAAACATATGGTGTTTAATTGTGGACAAAATCTTGCTGTGTTGTGATGGAAACATAAATAAAGTCAACTGTGTTCAACTAGGACCTACAGTCTACTCTTTTAAGTTTTCTAGCCATGAATAGTGATCGGTTTTTACTCTTTCGGTGGATATAGGATGTTGATCCATCTATCCATTTTCCATACCCACTTCTTTTATGCATTTTATGCATTGTCACAGAGATCCAGTGCTGATCCCTGAAGCTATGGGTACAAGGCAGGGATGGGGTACCAACCGGGTCTTTCGTGAATAGGATACGTTGGAACAACATTAGCTAGGAGGGCATCTAGTAAAGGGGCCAGAAGTGACTTTCCTGCTATTTGCAGATGATGTTGATCTCTGTAGGACTTACATGCGCTCTACTGAATTTGAATCTATATAGGCGAGTCAGAGAAGTCAATATCCCACACCATCTCACCTGCCTTGTCCTTCACTACAATCTGTAAATGGGTAAATCCAGCTGAGTGACATCCTGATTTTCCTGAGTTCAGCGTGTTCCTGAGTCAACAAGGGATGGGCTTGTATTTCACTTAATTAACCAATCTTCATGGTACAGCCTTAGCACACGGGGGTGACTCAGCGGGCCTCCATACCTGTGGAGGAAAGGTTGCTGGTTTTAGTCCAGCCTCAGCAGTATAACATAATGGGTAATTATTTAAGGAATCTGTGCACCTTGCCACTGAACATCAAAAAATTCCATGATAGGCTGGCTGTGCAAAATCCAATTTAGGCATAGTAGCCTACTTTTCTTTTATTTGGTGAAAATTTTAATATAATTAATGTGAGTTTCTCTGCTCACCTAAAATAATAGTCAAAATAATTCAAAACTGAAAATTTGTCCCACGCTGCACTCAGTTGCTATGGGTCCAGTGGTAATGCAGACCTCTACTTTGGTGGAATCCTGCTGTTGATGTACATGGTCTGCTCACGCGCTTTCACTTCATGCACAAGTGGATCCATTTCCTCTGCACTGAAGTGTTCTACTCCACCACCCGGCAAATCCGCTATTATAATAACAATCCACCAAGGTGCAAGGACACCTGGCTCTTGAATGAAATGGGAGATAACACTCTGATTGGTTTATAGCATGTTATGTCCCAAATATACCCATAAATAATTATGAGACTTAGTATAACCCTTTTGGAGTTTGCATCTGGCACAGCGACTATTTTGCCACAGTTAAACTAGCAAAAGTGGGCTGGCCGCCTCCTAAAAGAACCTGCGTGGTGTGCTTCATACCGTTTTGGTTACAAGCATTTGCAATGACCTTCCCAAAGTCCTGACCTCAACCCCATCAAAAACATGCTAGTTTCTGTCCATGCCAGGCACAAAATGAATTTGGTTGTACTCAATCAATTCTGATTGAAGTGGTCAAATATCCAACCAGAATTCTGCCAGAAGTTTGTGACAACTACCAAAAGCATCTGATCGAGGTGAAACGTGCTGAGTGACATTAAACCAAATATTAGGTGTGCTGTATGTATATTTTTCACCCACTATGTATAATTTTGACATTGTGTTGGTTTAAAAAAACTGACAACAAATTACACCTTATGCATGAAATTAGATTTCTTTCGATTTTTTTTTGTAAGTTGTGTGTTGTATAATCATTATGCCACAGAAAAAGAACAATTGTAGAAATCATTGTAACCCCAAAACTGCTATAACCAACACATTTGTGATAAGTACAACTTTTGTCCACAACTGAACGTGATTATAAGAATTTCATTGTCCATTGTGCACATGACAATAAAACACTGAAATCTGAAACTTGTAAACACATATGATGATAAGACACAAAGGTGTGAACTGAGAACCCAAGAAAAAAGTTATAAACACAATGGCAGGAAGCCTGACAAGGATAGACTACTGTAAAATTATTCAAAACCACACTGAAATATGTTTTGAAATATTATATTTGAATATTAAATAATGAAAATAAAAATATTCACTATTAAATACTGAAATATCATTGACAGCATATAATTAAATATGCTAAGTATTGTTTCAACTTCTCAAAATATTTTCCTAGTTTACCTGAGGGTAGCACATGTTCAGTGGGGTATAAAAACTAAAACGTTAAGGATTGCAAAACACGACAGACAGTCAACTGATCATTATAAACTGCAGAAATGGATCAAGGTACAGTATGAGAATAACAGTGGACACATCTTAATGTCTATACAGAGGACATTCGAAACCTTTCAGTATAATATAATAGCACGCAGCAATAGTGACTGATAGTGTGTATGATAGTTCATAAACTATTCTTGTTTATGTCATCTCGGACTTTGATGCGTTTGCAGTTGTCACCAGTAGAGCCCCCACATCCAGCACGTGCAAAATCAGTTTTATGCCCGCGACTATGTCCTACAATGGCAACTTAGCTGGTATTATTGGAAAAAAGAAGATTTTTTCCCAGTGAAAGTCAGTAAGTCTTGCACATAGACTCAAATTAAAACATGCAGGCCTTCTGTTAACGTCTATAGTCTTTTTCTGCAATCTTAGAGAAGTGGATTCTCCTCAAGCGTAGCTGCAGCCGATATCGTGAAGCCGTAAGGCAGGATAACCTAATCCAACTGGTTGCCATCATCACTGATATGAAGACTGGGGAGTCTGCTGGCTCATCAAGGACCATCGTTGTGGAGAACCCAGAGGTCATCATAAGGGTATGATAATGCAGACTGAATACTGCAGGTACTGCAAATGGGCCCATAGAAAGAACAGCCACACTACAGATTTATTTTATTAAAATAGTATTTAATACAAACGTTTACTCATGATTAATCTCAACATGCTCTGTAATCAACCAAAAATAATGAGTGATCATGGCAAAAAGAACATATTTTTCATTTTGTTGGGTGGAGCTGATATTTTTTTTATATCGAGTCCCCTGATTGACGTAAAATCACAAATGACTAGTTTGTGCAGATTAAGAGGATCCCCAACTAACCAGCCAATGGCTGCAGAAATCATCTTGCAAAACCCAATTCCTGAACCCTTTGAGAACTGCTCCTTCTGCGTGGAAGAAACCAATCTCACACATTATGCAGATCATTGCCAAGTATGACAGAAGAAAAACAATACATAGACCCAAGAACACGATCATTTTGCTGAATGCTAATTATTACTTTATGAATTTGATAAGAAAATGCTTTCCTTGAAGTGACTACTATAACTTACACTCTGATATATAACTTGTATCTGGAAATGAACCATCTATGTAAAACACATAGTCACATGTAAGGTTTTATCATGTATTGTAGTCTATCAAGCCACCTGTAACCCTGCCCTGGATAAGAGTTTGGCAGTCTTACACCTCTTAAACAATTAATAGTATCTGCAATTGATTGGCACATTGCATGAATATTACTGCATTTCTCAAAAGTTTATCCAAACACCACATTATGATTAATCTGCATAAGGCTCACCAAACTGTCTCATCTCAAAAGGAACAACCGATGAATTAGTCAGTACCTTTAAATTAAAGCTTCCTTTATCATCATTTAAGCCATGAGCGTCAAAATGCCTAGACAATCGAAACGTCAGTGTATGCCCTTGATCGGATTCTGAATGAGAGTAATTTCCCATTTTCTCACTGTCTGATTTTTTTTTTTTTTATTCATGTCAATGACATCAGTTTTAAAATTACATACTATAATGAAGAGCCTTGCAAAGTTCAGTGGCAAAAGATACGACTCGTGTGTACAAGTAACATCCTTTTAGTGAATTTTGTCAAGATTCAGTACAATATCAAACAAGTGTCACACTGTAAAACACAAAAAAACTGCAGAATAACAAATCACTGTGGGTACTGGGGGAGCCAAAAATTCAGCAATGCAGTACCACTGCAATTTAGGGAATATATTCTTGAATAATTCTGAATGATTCATGAACTGCTTTGCATCTGGCGGCAAATATGATGAATACTTACCTATGTGTGCCAGAACAGAAAAACTGTAATATAACTATCTGCTGTCACCATGTTTTACATTTCAATAAGGATGTTACACATGTGTGAACAGATATACATATCCTCTGAAGCAGACTGTTCTCCGCTTCAGAAAGGGAAAAAAAGCTATTTTTGAAGAGAATAGGGAACCTTCAAAATAAATACAAAAACAACAAAAAAACTTGCAGAAACCTCCCAGTGTTACAAAATAAACAGGATTAGCCAGCAGCCTGGTGGGTATCAAGAGAAACCAGTTGCATTTCTTCATGAAATCATAGCAGGTGCAGTTGTGCTGCTGGCAGGGCATTTAGCGAGAATTTGAGCAAAAGATGAAGTAAAGTTTGTGGTCCCTTAAGATACTGACCAAAATGAGCTAAGTCTACAGAAAGCGACATAAGCATAATCTGAGGCGATTATCATCAATACTTTCGGCCATGAAAATGTTAGACTAGCATTTTCTTATGTTAAAAAAAAGTTGTTAAAATGTCTCCACGTTTCCAAAACTACGTAATCTGTTATATTTTGGTCCCCCCCCCAGCGGATTTTCTGACAACTACACCGAGCTACATTGTTCCAGCTCATTACAAGGTCTGGGTGCAAGAACTTGATTATGCACCGAAGGTCACCATTCACCAACATTAAATCATAAGGAGAAAACCAGTAGGAGTACACTAGGAACAAAAGAAAAATACATACTTTCTAGCTTGTTTGTATAATCCTGTGTGATTTATTTCTGACATTTTCCCTTCGTAGTACATCATGTTTTGGATTTCATTGAGCTATTAGCTATTGTTATCGTCAAAGCATATGCCATGCACTTAGTGAACCAATGTTTCACACCACCACTCCCCAAACACAAAGAACATTCTCTTTCCTACTCTTTATAAAGCTGACCATTGGAAAACAGCAGATCAATCAACATTACACAATGCTTTGACCTAATTAAAGAGGGCAACAGGACTATTTCCTGTTTTGCTAATTACTCCGAAGGCAGGCCATTTCAGAATATAGTGAGAAAACATACTAGGACAACTTAGAATATTGGCAAACTTCATCTATTTTACCATGACAACTGAAACTCTTAAAAGTCTGAACAAACTACAACCTCAGTCATTAGAGACCTGAAAAGAAATCTGAAAATTTACTTGGTTCTTAACTTAATTTTCGTACATTAAAATAAACTATACAGAGTGCTTAGATTATCTGGGATCTGGAAGATATCAAATGCCATTTTGTAACAAAGTACAGATAGTTGGCCTTATTTGAGTTCTTATATACCTAGAAGCATGGTTTTGTACTGATGCACAGGAAAGGAAAGGCGGGGGGGCTGGGGCAGGAATAGGCCCTTGTAGGTCATGCCCGTAGGTATAAATATACCTGCTAAATTCAGAGTGTCTTTAAGTAGCAGCAGTAGAAAATAAATTCACACATGGGTCTTTTAACACACCCAACATGGTTTGATTAATCACTAAACCCAACACAGGTGCTATTTAGTGAACATCACCACTAAGAATTCTTTACAGAATTAATAATTTACTAGTTGAAACCAACTGCCTCTACATTTTTCACAAGTAAGATTATTTCATGTTCATATCATAAAAATGTATTTTAAAAAAATCACCACCACAAAATGCACATGTGGTTTTGGTTGTGGAGCTGGAGAAGGCTGGAGTTCTGATCCCACGCTGCCCTCTATGCAAAGCCTTGATCTGCTCTCTCCGGGAGTCACTTCAGCAGGTCAGGGTACTGTGCTGCTTAGTCAGTAGAGAACAGGTCCCCAGCAGAGGGCAATGGTGCGAGACCCCCGGTTACATTAGGCAGCAGGGAGAGGTCCGGCAGGCTCTGGATGTGGGACTTCAGCTCCTTACGCACTTGGGTCACCTGGGCCAGCTTCTGCTTGTACTCCTACCAAAAAGTGCCTCGTAAGCAAAAAAAACAAGAGTCCACTGTCTTGGGGTGATCAATTATCAGGGTGGTTCTTAGGAGGGTATTTTGTTTCCTACAAATGTTTTAATTTTGTAATTCACTGCCAACCACCGCTGTTCTGCTAAACTTTATAAAGGCGGAACGTGAAACAAATTGTCAGCATAAAATAAGACACCAAGATCCCCAAGCCACAACACTTCAACCCTCTGGGGACTAGGGGTAGGGGACACACTTTCACTGACTGGGGCATGGTCACACATTTCATTCAATATCATAAACTTAATTCATGG
>JAODKE010000114.1:23523637-23535217 GCA_026779605.1 Mormyrus hasselquistii
CTAACCTCTCCTCATAAGACATTCCTCTAAGACCAGGAATCATTCTTGTGGCCCTACGCTGCACCTTTTCCAAGGCATCAATGTCCTTTTTAAGGTATGGTGACCAAACCTGCACAGATTATTCTAAGTGGGATCTTACCAAGTATAATCGTTGCATCACCTCCCTGGACTCACTCACACACCTAGAGATATAACCCAACATTCTGTTGGCTTTTTTTATTGCTTCCCCATACTGGTGAGTGTGGGACATGGAAGCATCAACATACACACCGAGGTCTTTCTCATAATCAGCTACCTTTATTTCAGTGGAACCCATAATATTATCTGTACTTTATATTTCTGCTCCCTGCATAGATTACCTTACATTTATCTATGTTACATTTCATCTGCCAGGTATCAGCCCAGTCACTAATTAAATCAAGATCCCGTTGTAGCCTCTGTGCTGCTAGTTCAGTATCTGCTACACCACCCACCTTGGTGTCGTCTACAAATTTAACCAGTTTACTGTATGTATTGGTGTCAATATCATTAATGTAAATTAGGAACAACAGTGTTCCTAAAAAAAGTTTAGGGTTTCTCTTCAATTATGCCTGTTCTCTAAATACTTGATATTGCTGCTAGCTATTTTGCTAGTTGTTTCTTGCAAGATATTATTCTTTTTACTTTTTGCAGAACAACATCAACTTGACTTCTGATCTTATAGCAGTAAAGGATGTGTCTGTGTATTAGATGTTAGTTGTCTTTCAAAACTCAATCTCAGGTAACAGAGTGGTTGGTGTTTGCCTAACCAGAAAGGGTGACCTCGCGTGACCTGTGTGTGTTCTTCTGAGATGGCAGGTCCTGGACGTGCTGGAGTTGTGTGTGTGTGTGCTGACTGCTGATGAGAATGTGCTGCTCCCACTGGCCCACCGATGCTGGCCCGCTCTACTGAACCGGCTCACCAGTGATGACCCACTGGCTGTGCTGCGTGCCTTCAGGGTATGGCCTCACCTCGGAAATGGTTTAAGTGTGTTTTTATGTATTGAGATGACTCTGCAGTTTGCGACTGCCTGTCAGCGGAAGGTGACCAGTTCAAACCCCATGGTCAACACAGTAACCAGCTCTGTTAGGCTCTAGAACAAGCACCTTAAGCCGAAAACTGTTTCAGGGTGCCAGAAAATGGCTGACCCTGCACTCTGGCCCTAAACTGCAGTCTCAGATGTGTCTGTGTGTCTCATAGGCTCATAAAATGGGTTATGTGGAACTAAAGAATTACTGTGTAGCTGTACACGTACAAATACAGTTTCATTAACAGTAAGAAACAGATGCTTAATGTTGTGACGCTTGGGGTCTTGTCATGTGTTCTGTAGGTGCTGTGTACTTTGGGAGAGACCTGCGGAGATTTCCTCAGGAGGAGAGTCTCCAAAGAGGTGCTTCCAAGGCTCACGGCCATGCTGTTGAAACAGGCGCCGGTGAGCGCCCGAGCCGGGCCCGTCTACAGCCACACGTTGGCCTTCAAGCTGCAGCTGGCAGTGCTGCGGGGCCTGGGCTCTCTCAGTCTCAGGCTGGACCTCGGTAGGCCTCCTCTGGTCTGGTTTCATGGGCTTCCATGGCCTTGTCACTGCAGGTGGCATCAGTGACAAGAAGTTATGGAATTACCATTAATTGTGTGTCATGTTTAATTTTTAATATAATAATATACATTGTTACGTTTTCATTGCATATATTGAATAATTTGAGTCATAGATTTTTTTCTTGTTAGAAAGCATATTGTTTAAGCCGTTCTTTTCTTACACAAGTTGTCTTTATCTATAATGTGTTAATTTATCTTACTTCTTCCCATTGACAGATGAAACCTTCAACCTCAATATACCTGTTTGTTATGAATAGACCCAAGCTTTTATTTAATCCAAATTAATTAATTATACCACTAGATGTCAGGCTTGAGGCACTGGAAAAGTGATAAGCTTAATAAGGGCAATTTTAACTGCATTGAACACCGTTTGTGCATTTCAAGTCTCAGACCAGCCTAACCTTGAATAGATACATCACAGCTAGGGCGATCAAGTCAACAGGCAGGAAGTATTATTAAACCCATTTTTCATATTTTCAGTATTGCGTTGTGTCGCATACACTGTGCAACTGAGCAGAGAAATTAATTGCTACTACTGCAGGATGAATTTAATAACTCGTGGATTTAGTTAGTGAAAAGTAGTACAGAACCTCTTTGTTGGTTTCAATCGGTTTGTTGTTCAAATGACACGGGATGCACCTCATAGACAGATAATTTAAGCAGAGCATTTTTACTGTGTTGTCTAAATGTCAGCAATCACAAAGCACATGCATTAGTTTGAATGAAAAGTCAATTCAAATTGGCTTACAGTCCAGGGCTGTGGGGATGCATTTATCTGTGGAAAGAAAGCAGAGTGAAGGAGTTAGCATGGCTATAAATGGCTCTGTGACAGAGGGGCTGAGTGTGAAATCCAGGGCTGGAAAGAGGACATTTCGGCAATTTGAATCCGTCTCCCTTTAGGGCCCCTGATGATTTTCACCTAATCTGTAACACAGACTGCCATCTCTCCGTGCTTAAGCCAATGGAGCAGAAATTTGCATGTTCGTAAAGTGGGCCTTTTCTCTTTCCCAGGTTGATTCATTGGCCTGGCAGGAAAAAAACAGCAGTAGGAATGATGTCTGTCCATTGCGGCCCCAATTCAACCCATCCTCTTTCCATCTCTGCAGTCGATGGTGATCTTGACTTGGTGTCGGAGGCCTGCCTGCCCTACCTCAGCTGCAGACAGCCACTCCAGCTTCAGGAGGCCTGCCTAAGGTAGCTTCAGTTTGTCTGAATAATCTACAATGTTCTTAATTATTCACTATCATTCGTAAGGACAATTCAAATGGTTAGTGGTTGCATTCTGGCTATAACTATTAACCTTATGGCACTTTTCCACTGCTACCAAGAACAGAGCTGTACCCCAGCCAAACCGCGATGAGACACATTTTCTTTGTAAATTATATGAACTGTACCTGCGCTGACACGGCCCTGCGTAGTAACAGGACTGGAAGCATGACTAAGATGAGCCGGTTGCGATACCAGTATCGGATTAGTTGAAAAGCACGGAGAAAAGAAACCAGTGATCTGTGATCCATCCATCCATCCAATTTCTGTAACCTTCATGGATTATCTGAAGGAAAGAAAGGATATATTCTATATATTATTTATTATTAGTAGTATCACACATAGTAAGGCACACATTGATGCCTTAGTGATAACTTAGAACTTGAACATTTCCAACCTACTGCTTGAAAAAGTACTACAGAACCAAGCTTGAACCATGCTATAACTAGGCTCCCTTTGCAGTAGGGGTTACATACAGCCTGGTTCCCGTATGCCAATGGAAAAGCTCCATTAGTCAGAATAGGCTGTACTGTGGAAGTTCCTGTTATTTTGGGTTCTGAAATTTAATTATTATTATTATTATTCACTAATTACTAATGAGCTAGTTAATACATGATAAACCTAAAATCGTTTTTTATGTATTTTCATTGATTTCCTGTACCTTCTGTGCACTGCAGCGTTTTCCGTCACCTTGTCCAAGTGGATCCTGACCGGGTCTGGTTCTTGCTGAATGAGGTCTATTGCCCCCACTCGTACCAGGCCCCGCATGTGGACCTGCCTGCAGTGAGGCTGAGCGGAATGGGCCGGGAGAAAAATGAGCACACGCACAATGTACTGAAGCTCCTGGAAGCGATGAATGACTGAAATGCAGCCGGGAGCTGTGCCAGCAACGGTGAAAGCAGCAGACAAAGGGATGCCAGCGGGTTGCCTGTTTGGCCCAGTCACATCGAGTGTCCCATGTGGACTCTCCCTCGGTTCTGCCTCAAACCTTTTACCTGTTATTGTATAGCAGTACGTGGAATTAAAGTACTGTTTCAGTTAAGAATGCGTGGGGGGGGGGGGGCATCCCGGCGGAGCTGTAATTAGATTTTTCGAATGCTTAAATGCATAAATGCCCAGAATGACTGGTGACGCGACTCCACTGTGCAGCCACCGGGGGAGATGCTGTCTGGCCTCAAAACAGCAATTAACAGCATTTAAGGCAGAGCGGCTGCTCAGAGTTGCACCTAGAACTAGGGAACTTAAAACAGCTTTGGTGGGCTGCTAAGTTGGAGTGAGAACTTCTGAATAGTTTTGTAATGTGTGTCTCCAGACAACCCAGATGCCTCTTGGGAAGGGGGAGGTCCGGTGAAGAAACGCACGGCATTCGTGTATGTACTGTCCTGTACGTTAACTTTTGTGATTTAATGTGGCCTGTCTTCCTGTAAAGATTTAGTGCTGGTGTCTTTCTTAGTGCAAAAACATGCACTTAATCAGTACATGGTGGGCCTCGAGTTTATTTCATTTTTTATTTCAAAGCATTGGGGAAAATGCAGAGATCATTTTATACAGTATACCCATCCATTAAAGGGCACCTACTCACACATTCTGGGACATTTACAGTCTGGATCATTCTTTTTAATTCAACAAATGACCTTTGCATTGCCATTTGTGATTTTGATTAAATGTGGTGTGTGAATTCCACATACCTTCCAGAGCCAACTTTTTTTTTTTTTTTTTAGAAAAAATAAATAAATTAAAGGCTTTCTTGTGGTAACTCAAGTGGGTCATATACAGTACATCAGGAATGGGTAACTTCAGTCGGAAATAACATTTAACAGCTATGAAAGGACCAGACAGATCAGTTTAATGATTAGCCACTCCGATATCGGTCATGCAAGCTATATATAATAGTCCTGCAACCATTTTTAATTGTATTTATTTTTTAATGTAATGCATTTATAATTGAACCCTACAGCTTTCTATAATTAGGTGGCAGAACATTGTACCTCAGCATTAAATAAATCAAATATATAGCCACACATAGTCCTGTATGTTAAAATCAACATTTGAAAATACTGCCTAAGTACTGCATACTGCGTTATAGTGTAAAAGGCACACAAGGGAGAAAAGGTAGGAACGTGAACCATGGAAAGTACATGAGCCGTCTAAGTAGGCTTGGCTGGTGTCTAATTTTGCTACCATAATGGTGCCAAAGCCTACGTCTAACCAAGAGATTTTAAAAATACACATAACATAATACATGACAGAAAACGGAAAGAAGCACTGAAGACAGACATGGATATTGGTCAATAATTATCGGATGGTAGTCGGCTACGGAAAGAACTTATTCATGTTGAGATCTCGTTCCGACCAGATAGTAACTGTTTCTGGCTCCTCCTAGTGGTCAGATAGCATGATGCATTATTTCATCTTGATGTAGTACAGAAAATCCTCTACGTATGAACCGTCAAGATGCAAACTTTCAAAGATGTGAACGTACATGTCCAGTAAGTTAAAAATTGTAACAGAATTTCAAATTTTGCAACAGCGGGTAAGTTAGGCTGACACTTGTTTTCAGCATGAGTTGAGGGTTGCTGGGAGGGGAGAGAGGTAGGTGTGCAGAGTGAATGTAGCGTAGGCTCGCTGGCTAGCATTCTTCCTTTTTTGGGATTGGGAGGTCCTCTTTCTGGAGCACTAGTTAGCCAAGTCCAAAAATTTAGGGCAGTACTGTCTGTGTTTTTGGCCCGACGGCAGTGCCCCTACCTCACAGTCATGGACCCATGAGGGTATTCCCACTTTATGATTAAATTGTGACTTTCCTGTATTTAAGCCGCACAGTAATGCAGGTGCAGTGGTTTGAGGTTGTTAGCATGACACTGCACCACTGTTCATTATAACAAGCAGAGGGTGTGAAAGCTTCTGCCTGCCCTGCTGCAGAGCTGTACTCAGTGATATGGAGCCCAGGGGTGCCCATGCCATACAGTCGCTTGTCAACAGTGAGGAAACTGACTGCTCTCAAAATACCCCAATTACCAAGGATCATGCTGTTTTTTTCCCAAAAACATAGGATGATACCTGTACTGTACCTTCGGCACTGGCAGAATTTTAATAGTGAAATCTAATGTTTACGTGCTGTAAAATATCAAACAAAATCCTTTTGCTTAAGAAGGAGTAGTACTCAAAGACTCAATCGACAGCCGCATATTACACTTTGATATTTTGCGCAAATTTAAATACAAAGACAGGATTCTACAGTTTCATGGAAATAAGTCAAATTATTACTTTGGGTTCATTTACAATTTATTTAATTTGATAAAGGCATACAACATCCTAGAGATCAACATCCTAGAATAAGTTGTAAAATATACCATATTTTTATTCATATCTTACAAAACATCAAAGCAAAACGTAAGAATGGAAATAAATCTTTCAAACAATCATTCACAAAGCTTCATAAATAATAGCAGAGTCCTTAAAAAGTCAACATGAAAATACCATTTTTTTTAAATTCACATATCTACTTTTAGTTCAGTACTAATGAGAAACACAGCACTTAGAAAACAGAATGTCTGCCCTGACAGGCCTTCCTCGATGTACTATACAGAATTATCAGACCTGTCTGGATACAGGCAGCGCACAACACGGTGAGGGTCACCAGACCTGTTCACACGCATCCAAACCAGAAAAGATAAATGTGAAAGAACCAAAAAGCGCTAAGAGAGCAACGCTGACCAGGGTAAGCTGGTCAACTATACCTCATAGACTAACAAACTTACTTACAAACTTATTAGACATGCACTCCTAGTTTTTTTCTCAATATGGTACACAATGTACACAAAAGGGTCTTTGCTTTGGCATGGTGGGTCAGCCCTACAGGACGCAGCCATCGCTGCAGCCAGCGGGATTTTCTTCAGAGTGCTTCTTCAGTTGCCGGGCCCCTTTGTGCGCAGTGTGTGCTGGCTGGGTGGCCGGTGTTTTCTGGATGCCGGAGTGGACCATGGGCTGTTGATGGTGGTGCAGGACCGCAGCATGATCCGGCTCCACCTGCAGATACGCACGCACCCGGTGGTGACTGGATGAACCGTCACTGAAGTCGATGACCCGGCACTCATAGGTACCTTCATCAGTAGGTTTCACACTGGACAGCCGCAGCTTGTGGGAGATGTTGCTCCCAGCTACCTTCACCACCTGCATCCAGGGGAGAGAATTCCACACTAACGATTTCTTCATGAAGGCAGATTATGGAGGTATTTTAATCGCTCACGATCTAATTTTGTGAAATCAAACGCCACTAATCTAAAGTAGACTTTCTGGTCATACTTTTCCAAGAACTGGTATAGAACTAGAGCCAGAGTTCAGATTTAAACCAGGACTACAACTCAATTGTAAAGAAGAACATACACAAACAGGAAATGATCATCCTGAGCTAATATTTACACCATGCAAACTCAATTCTGATGGCAGAAGGTTTTAGACTCTAGTTTAGGTTGTTCCAGTGTGGGTACTATTACAGGTGGGTAATATTAGTTCATTATCTCTGGCTCAGAACCCACTAATGCGAATCACTCCAGGCTGACAGGGAAAGGTTCTCGATCTCCAGTTAGAACAGAGGTGGAGAATAGAGGAGGAGGTAGGAAGCAGTAACTTTGATGCTGGAGTGGAATGGGATATTGACCTTAAAGCTCTCTAGTTGGCACCTACAGTGGTGTACAAGCTGCCCTCCTAACTCTTACACATGATTATAACAATAATAATTTTAAAAACTCACACTTATTTTGGTAGCATCCTTTGAGATCTGTTCCTGGGGTACCACCTGCATTGAGGAACATACTGAAGTCAGCAAGACTAAAATAGTCAATCACTGCAAAATAGTGAACATGTGACTTGGGTTGCCAGGCTGAAATGGGGACATCGTTTGGTGGAATGAGCCTTACAACGTGGAGGGTGAATTTATGATAAAAATAAAGGGGCAAGAAAAATAAAACGATAACGTTTGGGCTGTTGGGACACAAGATCTGAATATGTGGTTGTAAACCTGGCTAGAGGGAAGAAGGGTATATACTGATGGTCTCCAACACTCCACTTGCCAATGAGTAGGTCCTGTAGCACTTTTTATCAATAAGCCCCTGTGCTTCTGGTCAGATGGTTGCTGGTTTGAGCCCAGCTTCAGCAGAATAATCGCATGTCTGTGGGCCTTTGAGCAAGGCCCTTAACTCCCAGCCCTTAGACCCTTTCCCTTATACACATGTACATTGGGGCACTACAAGAAATTTCACTTAATCTCGGATGACGAGTGCTGTGCTGTTGCACGATCCAAGGCAAAGTGAAAGTGGCCAGTGCCCCTAGACGTACTCACACTTCCTGTAGTCGGCACCGAACAGCTACAGGGGGAGGTGAAAAGTGTCAGAGACACTGAGAGCACAGTTTGACGGGACCGAAAAAAAAAGAACAAGAACTGGACTGTCAAAAGATTAATTAAAAGATGATTATAATTATATACCTTGACAACATGCTGCAATTTTAAAAAGAGTGAGTCCCTCTTTGGGGATGAACAACGTATCTTATTTCTTGCACAAGTATGTTAAATGTCAGTAGATGAGCCTAATGCTGTTTTTGTCATTGATCCTGGGAGGATCATTAAAAACACATTTTCATTTTGATTGCCTGTTTAAATGTTATATACTGTAGCTTTTAAATATAAAGTGCAGGAAATAATTTTTCTTGTATTATATCAAACATGTAGCTCCCCAGATTGATTGATTTGAAGGAGTACTGTACCTCTCACTGTTGGAGACCCCTGCTTTATGTCATTGGTGAAAATAACTTTTTCCCTTTACTTTCCTCCTAATATGCAATTACACTTGCCCAGGCAGAAATTTGATTTTGACCAGATATGTCTGTGGAATGCTGACATCATATCTACATGGAAACATTTAAACGTTTTCATAATATCCATGGTTAAAAATAACATCGATCCTGTATGTCTTCCGGGTCAGTTTAAAGAAGGCTGAGACCTCAGTTTTCAGTTAATAATGGCTTTCTTTGTGAGCCAATTTGTAAAAGCAGGGGAGGTTAAGGGGTGTCCTCTGTTTGACGTTAATTAATACTGCTTAACTCAAATGAAAGACCCCTTAATGGGTTTTGCTATGTAGTAAAAAAATAATAAAGCTAGCTACTACAATGGAAAACAGACATGGTCATGAATAATACAAGGCAGAAGTGAGTGGATTTCGATTTACATTTTCCCCTTTCTTCAAAGTGCCGCAAAACACAGTGTGGGGTTGAAACTTTAACTGGAAATATACCACATATTGTTGCTATCAGCAATGAGATCATACATTCTTAATATGCTTTTTCTGTACTTTCCAAGAAACAGCATCTGCTGTATACCAGCTATGCATTATTTATTTTAAGACTGCACTCCAAGTGCACCGACATAAGAAAATGTATCAACAGTACAATATGATCTAGTACAACTACAGGTTATGATTACAAGCTATACTTTTTTTACTTCTACTTTTCCAAATTTCCACACTAAGTAAAACATTCATTAGTACCAGTTTGGAAATGGTAGTTAATACTTCTGCATTATATAGTCTTACGTCTACATTATACTGTAATGTAATTTTGTAACCCATTTGGAATTTTAAGGGGTTGGTGTCACATTAATTTAGCCACTACTTTGAGAGGCTGCATATTCTCATAATTTGTCTGTATAATTATAAGTGCATTACAATGCAATATTTAAAGAGACAGCTGCATTGCTGTTAGCACGCACTAGAGGAGGTCCAGAAATTCAAGATATGTGTGCCTGATTGACATAACAGGTTCAACTGTAGAGCACACAAGCAGTAGTTACAACTAGATTTTCAACCAATCGATCCTACATCCCAGATTGGCCATACCTGATTGGTATTCCAGGCCTGGTTGTCTGTCCAGTCTTTGTAGTTCCTGATGTACCACCACTGGATTTCCAGGGAGTATGAGGGTGAGCCTGCTCCCCGGAAGGAGCAGGCCATCTCCACGTCCTGCCCACTCTGTGCTGTGATGTCATGGGGCACCTCCGTGAAAAATGCTAACAGAGAAGAAGGGGACAAAGCATGTGAAACCATGAATTAGCATTTTGACTTGACTGCTATTTAACTTTAGTGAATCATTGCATATTTCTTTGGGGGAAATTCAGTAGTTTCATAAATTGTGTGCTTGAACTTAGGATATTGTCAGTTAACAGGGTTTACTCTGACCACGATACTGCCAAAGCAGACTAACCCGACCCGAAGCTTCATGCAAGGTTTACATAAAGAAGGCAACTGTTACCAAATGCAAAATTACGGCAGGACAACTCAAGAAAATGCAACAAACAAACTAGGATCTTTAAATAGCCTTAAGACTACTTCATACTTCACTTTTCCATATGCGCTTTCAGGCTGCAGACAGTTGTGTACACAGGAGCTTCTGTTCATACTACATTTGGCCGCAGAAACAAACGGTTGAGGTCGGCACCTGTATACAGCTGTGATGTTCCACTAGACCAGGGCTAGAGAGGGATGTATTGCAAAAAACACAACTGTGGAATATTGTCTGGACATCAAAAATTAGGTATGTGGATATCTTGGTACCTCCTACAACAATTCTACTCAATCGTGCGTGACCTCTGCTCTGTGAAAGTCACTCCTGCCACCTACAGCAAACACAAGTTCCTTGCACACGCACAGATAACGTGTGCAGCTGTCCAGTGCAAACCACTGCTGATAAAAAAAGTGAAAAGTGAAGTATGACTTGGCCTTCAGGTGACTAACTCATGTTTAACTGAATCTGATTAGCATTAAGATAGAGCTGAATGTCTTTAATTTTCTAGGGAGAAAGAATATTAGTCTATGGCCAGAGATGGCAATTTCACAATTTCTCATACTGAAACTAATACTGAGATGCAGAGCCACCATTAGTGCGGTGCAAGCAGCGCAAATGCACAGGCCCCACTCTCTAGGGGGTCCCACTCAAACGGGAAACTTGTCTAGATAATGATAGGCTAAATAATAATGTTATTAAATCTTTTTTTTCATTGCTTGTATGCAGCCACATTTCATCTGAACACACAATTTTGCCTAATTATGTAATGGTACAGTCATGGCCAAAAGTTTGGCCAGGGACACAAATTTTTATGTGTCGCAAACTTTGCTGCTTTAGCATTTTTAAATTATGTTTTACATGTTTCTAGGGCATACTGAAGAACAATTATAAACATTTAGTACATTTCAAAGGCTGTTTAAAATTTTAAAAGCAAATAAAATTTATTCAAAGAATCAGTATTTACAGTGTTGACCCTTCTTCTTCATAACTTCTGCAATTTGCTCTGACATGCTGGATTTTAGATTCTGAGCCAGATCCTGACTGATGATGATCCTTCCCTGCTTTGTTACAGTAGCTGATCACAGTTTGTGGGCTTTTGCTTGTTCACCTGCTTTTTGAGAAGTGACCACAGGTTTTCACTGGGATTAAGATTTGGGGAGTTTCCTGGCATTTTCAGTGTTATTTCTGAGCCACTACGGTCTCACTTTTGCCTCCATCATCCTAGAAAATACACAGATAATCACCAAACTGTGCCTGGATCATTTCAATCTGAAGAAATGTGGGATGCCATGCCCCCCCCCCCCCCCAAAAAAAAAAAAAACAACAAACACCAAGAACAAACTATCAAACCACCCAAAAAAACGCACAAG
>JAODKE010000114.1:23552874-23564637 GCA_026779605.1 Mormyrus hasselquistii
GGTCAAACACCTGGCTTAAAACTGGCAGCGTGAAGTAAATAGATTTTAATTCAACCCAAAAGGCTTATTACAAAGACAAAAACGAAGGACGTTTTTGCTATAATATTAGTTCGTTTAAGTTCGTTTTGTATATACACAAAACAGTTTCAGTTAGTTTTCGTTTTTTTTTTTAACTCTCGTTGTTATTTTTATTTCAGTTAACGAAAATGCTTTTTCAATTCTAGTTTTTTCGTTCGTTTTCGTTAACTATAATAACCTTGGACTACACTCCTCTAAATTTTCATTTACTCCAAATACAGTGGCGGTGTCCTATATGGCAAGAAAAAAAAAATGTGCTCCTCATGAGCACATCACACAGGAGCACTACAGTCAGCGCCTAGCCTGGCAGAAAGCCACAAATGGTGTTAAACTACAACACAACAAAATCAGGGGTTGACAACCTTGATCAGATAACTGCCACCTAAAGTTGCCAGACAAATGCATGTCGCTGGCCCCTTGCGCTGTTTTGGACATTTCTGTGTACAATGCTTTTTCTTCTCAGGAATGAGCTGTTCCCCACATGAAAAGAGGGCAGAAAGGAGGAGGCTATTCTTAGTGGGACTTGGAAAAGCCCTAGTGGCTCCTCTCTTTGAACAGAGGGCAGGGGTTCCCAGGGCACCCACTTCGGCTGCAGTTGTGAGGGCTGATAAGGGACTTGCCACTTGAGCAGTTTCCTCACCGTCAGCAATGAGACCTAGGGTTACCATACGTCAAGGTATCCCTGGACATGTTCCTCTTTTTGGGCCCCTGTCCAGCCGTCTGGGCGGTTTTTCAAAAATCAGCAGTTTGCCTGGGTTTAGTGCTGTGACCCGTATGACCCAATATTGCAAGTTACAGTGGAGTACCAAGTGAAAGAAAACGAACCAATTTTCAATATTCAGAAGCCACTCAGTATCATCACACAGTGTTTGCAAGGCTTGTCCACATGTTCACTTTAAAAATTAATCAATATACACATCCTTACATGTCACGCTACATAGTATTATGGAAAATAACTGTGAATTAGCGAAAGACGAAACAACGCTGTTCATTTAAGGACATATGTTGTCGGCGCCCCACATCAAATGTATGACTGGAAAAATGGTGGCTTACAGTCAAAACTTGTTGACATTCACAGCACTCTCAGTGAAACTGCAGATACAATTTTGATGCGTTAAGGACAGTTTGAACAAGCACAAGTTATTTCAGAAATTTGTGTCTTTGCAGTTGCAATACTAATTTTGGCAGTCATTAGCATGGAGTTGATGGTAATAATGTCTGCTAATTTAAAAAAGATGAAAAGCAGTGAACCGCTTGTTGGCGTTAGCTGTCCAGCACACATGCTAAGTAATGGCGCTTCTTCATAGTTGACATAGTTGATCTTGACATTAAGTTGATACTTCTCAATTTGCACCAATCGAACTGAACAACTAATTGACTATTGTGAATTTGTGCATTCAGCTGCTTTTTTGAGAACAAAACTTGATGGTTGTCATTATTTCCAGCCATTCATCAGCTGTTGCAGATGTTTCCAATTTTTTTTTCTATCAAGAAAGTTATCATTTTTTTGCACGTGCATTCACTGGTGAATGTGCTACATTTGCAGATTGCAGTAACAGAACATGAAAACAACTCATTGTCGGAGGTATAAGCTGCCCGCAGTCTTTTCAGACTGTTCTCAGATGTCATGCACAACACAATTTCATGGTCACTGAAGGTGAAGGAACTGCTAACGAAGTTGCATCAAGATGGGCTGGATGACAGTTGTGATGATTTCTGTTCACAAGTGGCCACATTGTACAGTGCGTGTGTGGAATATCTGGACACCGCTGGGGAGTTCAGCAGATTTGTGTGAATGGTGAATTAATCAAAGAAATTCTATTTGTTCAGCATAATCTGAAGCATATGTCATACAGAGGCTTTCACGCATACCTCTGCACCCATTCATTCTTACGAAAAATACACCTGGGCTCAGCCACATGTCTACAGAGTCATGTTTAATTATTTCAGGGAACTCACTGCTAATTAAATATTTATACCTTCTTTATTCTTCAACCCAAATGGTTGTTTGTGTTGTTAAATTTTTGCTGTTTGCATAGTTGTTAAAAATGATTTCATGTTATTTTTTCAAGAAGTGCTTTTTTATGTATTATCTTTAGAAAAATACAATTCTACTTTTTTGTTTAAAGCCATTGGTGACTAGAGGGAAACCCCAATTTACAAATGAGTTCCATTCTTAACTTTTGTTCGTTAATTAAATTTGTTCCTTATATGTTTTCCATCCATCACCATAACTGCTTAATCTCAAATGGGGTCGCAGGAGGGGATACCAAAGCCTATCCTGGGAACAAGTGGCACAGGTGGGAACCAAACACAGGTAGTCGCCAAACACGGCGCAGGGTGCACACATTCACCCAGCCACAAGCATACTCACAGGGCCAATTTAGACTCACCAGTTAACCTGGCCTGCATGCGTTTGGACCATGGGAGGAAACCAGAGCCCCAGTGGAAACCCACACAAACACAGGGAGAGCATATGAACTCCATGCACAAGGACCCAGGACCACCTTGCTGTGAGGCAGCAGTGCTAACCACTGCGCCACCGTGCCACCCTATATGTTTTCCATTGTTTGTTTTTTATTTTTTTTTAATTTATGAACCACTATAATTATTTGAAGGCTTAATTCAATCAAAAAACCTAGTACTTTATTGATCAGAGTTTATATTTATATTTGATGTTTCTTATTATGTATATCACAGTGGACGGTCGTGAAAAGGAGGACCCTGGTACGGATCAGTTAAGTTAAACAATTTATTTTTAAATTTGTGACATTTTGTGAATGAGAGAGTGCCCTGTTTTACTTACCAAATATGCTAACCCTACTAAATTGACAGTTAACTGTAAGATTGCCATACATCTAGGTTTCTTTGGATGCAAATTTTGGTTTTAAACTCATTCAAATTAAATTGCAGAGTCTATGCAATGTTTAAAATTCTGTTGGCCTGCAAAAATTATTTATTGAACAAAAATAGGTGTGGGCAATACTTCAATTCATAGCTCTTCAGAAACTTTTACTCCCAAGTGGTTTCTTCAGACCTCTCTAATATAATTTGTTGCATGAACTAATTAACAAATCAAGTAATTTGTTTATTAGAATCTAGGAAATTTGAAGAAAATCAAATCTGGGATAGAATATGGATAGGATTATGGGACAATATGTTTTTTTTCCTCACATAATTAGGTATTTCACAGTTACAGTTAAGATGTCCTGCAACAATGTTCTTTGGAATGTGTATGTTGATAATGTGTATGTTGATTGGTTGTTTGCCGCAGGGATGGGCCCCCATTGGGCCATCCCCCCTGTTAAAAATGAACAAATTGCCTACTGTTAACTACTCTTCATATCTGTAAAATGTAATAATGTGATAATAATGTAAGTCAAGCAATTATAAGCAGCTAAGATTCTTCTCAAAATGGTAATGGCAGTTTCACTGCCAATTAACATGGGGGCATTTTCCTCCTCAAGATGCTAAGTGTGCCGTGGAAGTCATAGCATCTACAAACCTTTGGGCTATGCTGTACTTCAACACTGGGGAGAGAGACCACCAAGAAGCCTTGCTCCCCTGACACCTGCCAGTTTGCACTAAGGCAGGATACAAATTGAGTGATACCTTTTCCAAGTCCATCACATTTGTGAAAATGAATGCTAAATAAAAATATGTGTACAGTACCAGTCCAAAATCTGGGCACACCTGCTTTTAAAGTATTTTTCTTTATTTTAGCTATGTTATTCACCTTATAGTAAAAGATCACGAGACAATGAAGTAATACATATCATATACTGTAATGACTATGAGAAGTTTTCAACATCTGAAAATTTTCTCTGATTTTAGAATCTTCAATATACCCCCGTTTTGCTTTGATGACTCTCGGAATTCTCCCAACCAGCTTCCAGATGTAGCCACCTGGAATGCTTCTTCAATGATCCTGAAGAAGTGACCCAACTAATCCCAAACCAGCTCTATGGGGTATAGCTGGGGGGATTGTGGGGGGCAGGTCATAGGTTATAGCACTCCATCTGTTTCCTTGTTCACAAGGTAATTGTTTGTTGAAAAACAAATGATTTTCAGTGTCCAGACTTTTCACTGACACTATAAAAGAATATATAAGTTGAAATACATCTGTTCTACTCTTTAATACTGCATATAGATGATGACACATGCCTGAGAGGAAAAAGGGCTTATAATACTGTTCTGAATATAAAAATGCATCACAGAGATTCAGATAAGGCAGGTGCCTCAGGAAACATTACACACTTTTTGTCCTTGGCCAATCCGACCTTCCCGCCAAGACTCATGCATCAAAGCAATAAACGTGTTTCCCTGACAGCATGGTAATCAGCAGTGTGATGGCAGTGACACGCTATATTAAAAAGAACAGCAGCAATCAAAAGTGTCACATCTAATAAGTGGCGGCACCATCAGAAAGTCACTGAACTGTCTCTGGCGACCTTGGCTATTACAATGCGATGTATGTCTCTAGCAAATGTTGCTCCAAGGTACGGGACCCAGGAATCAGCAGAACATCACGGCTCACCTGTTTTCCTAGATTTACCTCTGCTGCTTCACACCCTCAAATGGGAAAATCAGAAATTGTGTTCAACCTACATGAAAGATTGAAGGATTTCCCAAAAAAACATCCATCCATGCACCCATCAGCTTATCCTGCGTAGGGTCACATGATCTCAGCATCGTCATCATGATGCACAATAATCACATTGCATGTGTTGGCACTGCTTTGTGTCTGACTGTTTGACACACTCTACCAGCAAATAATAAGTTTTATTTGGCTATCGTTTGTTCAGGTAATTTCGTCTCCTCTCCTCCTGTTTTATAAGAATTACAATATTACTTGTGAGTTTTTCACACATCAGAAGCCCTACTTGAGACCTACCTGAGACAGGCCAGAAGGGGGGAGTACAATCTCAGTGGGACTCCAGCCCATCAGAGGACACACAGATGCACTCATTCACTATGATCGATTTAGCAGCAGCAGTTAGACCAGCTGCATGTCTTTGCAGTGCAGCAAGAAGCCTGCACTATACAAGGAGAACATACAGAGCAGACAAACAATTAAAACCCCAGTTACAGTTGTGACGAAACAGTAACCCATGTTGAGCGGACTTGCCTCCCTGTGTTAAACAACATTAAAACAAGACGTTATTACATAGTAATAGTACTGAAGTAGTACTGAATATGGCAAAACAAACCTGGCTCTATAAATAGATTATTATTTATTCATTTCTTCCACATACACCCAGTTGCTAGACAGAACATATTCTAAATCAATAATAAATGATAGTTTAAGAAATAACACTGACTGAGACTTCACCACTGTGGAATGAGAGACAGCAAGTTTGCACAAGAGTTACATTTTGGCTGTATCCACGCCTGCGGTCATCATTGTGAAAGGATTCCAACAAAGGCCATCGTCTGGCTGAAAGACCTTGGAACCCATTTGTGGCAGGCAGCAGGAGGCATGCATGGATAAAACAACCAAAAATCTGTAAAACTGCTATAGTCAGTTCAGATCTCAGACAGGCACAGGAGCCCCTGGGAAATACCCGGGAGGCCTGGAGGGTCCTGGAAGACTGATTTGAAGCAGAAAAACAAAAAAGGGAGGTACAATTTCTGACTGCAATTATTGAAAAAGTTACAACCTAGACAGAGGCATAAAGCAGGGTCTTGAAATGGCATCCGCTACCATGTGTCACTTTGCGAAATAATTTTAAGCCGTGATACCAGACCACACAGCACTGCCCACTCATGGCTGTCCAGCCCGAGAAATATGACAGTGGGCTTGCAAGAAATTCCAGGTGTTAAAAAAAATACCACATTAAATATAAATGGGGTGGAATTGGTGGGAGACGCAAAGCGAAATAAATCTGAGGAAGCATGGACTGATAAAATGACCCCTACTGATGGACACCCCTAATTACTTATCTGAACTCCTACTGCCTCTGATTTCCAGGGAGGTGTGAGAGTTTTAAAAGTGATACCATGGCAACGCATCTTCAGTATCGCTTGAAGCCCATGTGGCGCCCCTAGGCCAGCTTCACTGCTGCCACCCCCCTTCCGAGACAATGTGAAATCAGCTTCCTGAGTTGGTGCCCAGTCAGAAGATGGCACATAATGAGTTGACCAGCACTGCCCATCTTGACAGGGCACTATCACCGTAGTGCATGTGACTGGAATGAAACAGGGGATGCTGAGGTTTGTGTGTCTCCCTGCACTGCCTGGGCAGCTTGCTTCTGAGCAGGTGGCTTTAAACATATCTGCCTATTTTTATCCTTGACACTACCTTCGTCTCACACACCCTCTCTGCGTTCATCAGAATCGACTTCACACTGGGCATCCCACCAGTTCTAGCTGTTCCATGTCTATATCCAGCAACCTGGACAGCCAAAATGCACAACTGTCAGAACTTTTTTTTTTCTCAGTGTGTCACTCTTGTGCTTTATTGCCTTAAAAATAACTAATAATAACTATAACCAATCCATGCTAATAAGGATAATAATAGTTTTAACAGCTGCCTCAGAAAGGGAATCATTTTGAATGAAAATGAACATTTGAATGTAATTCCCTCCATTTTTGCACGTTTCTTTCTCAGTTATGAATCTACGCAGGCTCTTCATGGTAAATCAGAATATAAGACGCATCCAACAAATCACTGGCTGCCACAGCACTGGTGTGTGCTAGCGTTACCTTGCCATAATTGAGTCATATGCTGTCAGAAAAGAGGTCAATGAACCGCATGTGCTTTGCTGTATTTTAATCAGGCCCTTCCAACACGTAGTGGTGCGATTACACTTATTCAGGCCAAACCATCATTTCAAGCTAAGCTAAACCCTTTCTTCTCGATCAAAAGTGTCTGATGACAGCAGAAAATAATGATACCAAAACACCAGAGGGGAAGGCGAAAACAGGGATTAGGCAGCTTAGATGAAGTCTCTGGCCATCCGTGTTCAACAACCAACAGATTCTCAACCATCGGACCCCCTCTGAAATGCTTTCTTCTTCAACAGTAAAACATTACAGGATGTTTACTCATATTCTCACACATCGTCCACTGATGAGCTGATAATATTTGATCACAAGGGCCAAAGGTCAATGATGTCATTCTCATTCATTTTTAAAGGAGATTTTGTTTTAAAATGGAATGAAGAGAGGCACATTCATTTCAAAAGATCGGTAGTCCTTGGCCTTTATTATGTCTGTCCATCCATCCATCCTTCCATATATCCATCTGCCACTTATCCGGTGCTTGTTCGCAGGGTCAGAACCCTAAGCAGGAATATCCAGACCTCCTTCTCCCCAGCCACCTCCTCCAGCTCCAAGGGAATACCAAGGCATTCCCAGGCAAGCCAAGAGATATAATCTCTCCAGCGTGTCCTGGGTCTACCCTGGGGTCTCCTCCCAGTTGGATATGGTTTACTGTTTTTTTGGATAACATGTACCTGCTGTCATAATGCCTTAAACATGGAAGACATTGGGAGGATCTAGAAAATACACTGAGGAGTCAGTGATTTGTCATGATTTTAGACTATTCGCAACATGGAAGACCAAAGGACAATGAGGACAGACAATTTCTCAACTGCCAGTGATGAAGGAAGCTGCCCCCTCCACACACAGAGACACTTTAAATGGCTTTGGATAATGTCAATCATAGAATGCAGGACACAGTTTTCACAAACATTTAAGGTGAGTTTTAAATGGCTTGAATATGCATAAATCCAAAGGTTGTCTAAACATAGAGGATCCGTAAATATATGCTTAGTGCCTTGCAAAAGTTCAGTATGGAATCCCTTTAAATAATCAGATTTGTCTGAATTACAAAAGACACATACTGTACATATTATTCTTGTATTTATTTATTATGGTAACTGGTAAAATTTCTGTGGTATTCCACTGGTAGTTATATCTCAATAATATTTTTATTATTCTGGTAATGTCAGAATTTGAACTTTTCAATTAAATGACTGCTTTGAAGAAAACCTAAATGTGCTGTAAGCTTTGCACAATCACAGTGACTCTTGTCATTTCTATTCTGTGGAAAAGAGAAAGATAATTATGACGTGATACAGAGTGCCTCAGATATGAAGGAGCTTGATAGGTTACTTAAGTAGCTGATACAGAAACTAAAGAATGCTGATTATTGGGATTTACACACAGTAACAAAACAGTACAGAGTGTATTTGAAATTTGTAATAAAATTAAGGAGTTCATAACCGTCCAATTTGTATCCAGTGAAAAATTTGAAGAAACGAGCATAATATATTTTCCAGTAATCTTTATTTACAGTATTTGTATATGAATAAGACAGTCTGACAGCCTTTTGTTATTATACAGACATTATAAGAGAAACTCAATACACACAAACACAACATGTGTCCAATCACCATTCAATTGTAATTAATTGCAATTCTTTGCTATACCACTATTGCGTCAACAGCTATACAATAAGTAGGCTGTATTCTTCAGATGGTAGCAGTCATTGGATAGTTGTTTACCATGTCATACTGTACAAACAACTCAAAAGCCAACTGTCAATCACCACCAGGGTTTTGTGAATGAGGTGTTTGCAAGAGTGTCCATGTCTGAAAAGTGCCTAATAAGAAAATAGCTCATATTGACAAAGGGATCTCATGTGATCTTGTACTGATCACAGTCGGGATGGAAACAAGTCATTGCTCAGCAAGTCTGAGTGAAGTCTCAAGTCATTTGCCCTCAAGTCCAAATCGAGTCCAAGTCTTTCCAATCATTTTTGCTGTCAAGCCACAATTCCTCAAATTTGGACCATGGGGAGGTGTGAGTCATGTAACTTGAACCCCTACCTATGTCAGTTTTTTTACCTTTATTGCCACAGTATGTCATAGCATACATTCCCTATAGGCCAAGATAGCTTGAAATGAGAGTGACCGCTCACAGTTGTCCTCATACAGTTTTTATGTCCGTCTATATGAATAGAGTGATGCATCTTTCCAATAAATTTTGCATTCAGCCAACCGAAAATGCAGACAGCAGAGAATTAATATACATAGAAATGATAAAAATTTACGTTATGGTACCTTGAGGGGGACTATAATCTCAAGCCTTCTCAAGTCACAGGGTCCAAGTCTCGAGTATACGCCATTAAGTCCAAGTCTTTCTATCAGTTTTGCCGAGTCGAGTCACAAGTGTTCAAATTTGTTCAAATCAGTGACTCGAGTCCCTCCCTCTTGATCACAGCCTATAGACTCTTAGCAACACCAATACATCAGCTACATTGACTCTACAGTACCCTATACTGAGCTTCCAGTTTTCACCTGATTGGAATTGTAATGTGACAGCAGACATTACAAAACTGGCTGATCCATTCCATTCCCCTTTCTCTGTAATTCTGAATTAAAGATTGAAAAAAACGTGTTGAACCGAGTAGCTTTAAATGTGTTTTCTTTTATATTTTGGGCATCTTTAAGCGGATCTTCGGCTTAGGTGTGTCTTGCCAGAGGAGAGATTAGACTAGTGGATTCCTTTAGTTAATGTGCTCCAAATCTCAGGACCCCAGGGGAATGTGCTGTGGATTGGCTATCATCTCTGGCCAAAATGGGCTGGCGTGCATCACCCATCGTCACAGGATAGCTGCTACACCTCGCTACAAAGATTTGCTGACACATCTCATCCACAGCATGAGAAACTATAGTTGGGAGAGCATCTTGTGAACATATAAAAGTAACAATATTTATGAAACAACATTAGGCATAGTGTGATTTGATCAATAAGACAATTAATGCAAGTGAGATTGTATAAGAGAAAAAATATATATTTCACAACACAGACTAGTGAGAGAATGTTATGGAAGAAATCTAATCCAATCCAAGAATCACCTTTTCAAATAAATGTTCACAGATCACAATGCATACAAAATTCATGAAAAAAATGTTACTATCTTGAACTAGATGCTATTGCTAAAATAAAATCTTGCAAGGAGTGTAATAAAAACCAAGCTTTTGCTGTCATTATAAAGTTCATTTACAAAGGTAAGTTATCAACTGATTTGAAAAAATGCAAGCATTGTGTCATTGTTTGTGTCTCTATGTTCGTGTCTACTTCTATTTTATTATTTTTTAAAGTTTTTTACTGCCTTATACTTCTGTGATGTTTAACTGTCATATATGGTGGTCAGGCTCAGTGACTAAAGCATCTATCCTAGAAGCTTCCAGTACGGCCTCTGCTTTGTATATAGACAGGGTGTCCTTTAGAGAGCCTGGATTCCTCCCTCAGCATGTAAGTACAGTATTGACAGTCATATTCGTTGAGCATTTATTATAAGATCTACCGGGGATAATAGTGAACCATCCACTGACCCCATTTATAACATGATTTTCGTATACAAACATATGGTAAAGGTTCACTGATAAATTATGATACCAACATCAGATACAGTAATAATGTAGTACATTGTACATAATTATACTGTACTCTACACTAATGTATTGTCTTTCTCGAATGAAAGGGATATTGAAACGTTAGTCTAATACTCATGCGACAATCGAGCAATTACAAAATATATATCAAGGGATGATATCATGTTTTTGTACATTTTATAACACATACACTGTGATAATATGGCAAGAAATACAATCAGCAAGAATGCAAGAGGCGGTTCTGCAGTGAAGTGCGGGTATGGGGACAAGAGAAGAGCCAAGTACTGAGTGTAATTGGGCTGATGGGTTTCACCATGTTACGGTCTGTACTTGCTTGGTGCCCAGTTTGAAAGTTAGGAACCATTCATTTCTGGAATTACCAAATTTTATTTTCAGACCATGGTAAGCTCCGGATAACTGCAACAGCGGATACGCGGTTCCCACTGTATTCCAAGATATGGTTAAGATTAGGGCTGTGCGATATGGCATAAAATTCATATTGCGGTATAATCTGAACCATAGACGGTAGACGGTATATATTGCGGTATATTATTTGATCTGTAAATTTCAATATAACTGTTTTTGAAAGGGTAACATATGTCCATAGCAAAGGCATTGCAGCAGGAAGTTGTATAATAAACTGAACACATTTCAAAGTAGTCATGAATGTAGAATATTTATTGTGCAAATCTGCAATTATAGAAGAAATATGAAAATATTTCAAGTAACTTCGCTGGTTTTATCTTTTATTAAAAACAACAGGTTGGTTTTGTAAACTGCATAGGTAAGCAGAAAACAAGACAGAACTAGACGAGTGTCATAACTCCATCTATATTAGTATGATCACCTCTCCCATAAAGGTCCTGTCAGGCAGAGTCCTGCACGAGTTCAGGTACCCGAAGGGTGACCCGCAAATTTTGATGAAACGGGTGAAAAATATTCTACTGTGTCGGATATGGGTTCGGGTCGGACGCAGGATTTCAAAACATCATATGCCAACAAAGGACACCTTAGTGCTATATTTTATTGACAAAATCCCTGCATTCCAGATAATAAAACGTAAAATCCACATCAGTTTATGCCTACACGTGCATTCCCGGAAAACTCACACTTTCATTTTCAAAAAACGCATGCGATCTCCTGCAGTTGTTTGAAATGGATGCTGTAGTAGTCAGCTGAGGCCATCAACTGTGGACGATATTCTTTTTTACACAGTAATATAAAGCACCGCACCAAACGCTAGTCTTCGCCTTCGCGTAGGAATTCCAGTCGGGTAATC
>JAODKE010000114.1:23564737-23575375 GCA_026779605.1 Mormyrus hasselquistii
TAAAAGTGGTTCCCCTATGATTACGAGCCATAGAACCACTTTTAGTGCTATATAGCACCATTTGTTTTTAGAGTGTAATCTAAATAAAAAATGAGGTACACAGACACAAGAATATTAACAAAAGCAGGCCCTCAAGCATTTGATGTAAGTAAATCAGGCATCCAACCCCAGATATTGAGTAACTGACATCACCCACTAATAGAGAGCCTCACCATCTATTGCAACCCCACCTGCATCATCAGCACCGCTGCGAAAGTTGCCAGGTCCAATCCACCCACTATCTCAGCAGGGTCTCATGTCTCAGCTGTTGCCAGATGTTGACAGGGCAAAGACAGCCATGCTGGTCACCTAAGCAACTCCCTTATATGCTTTTACTGGTCCTGCTGGTTTCCCCACCACTGGCAACCCACACAGCAAATTTCTCATCTCAAAAAATATCTCCAGTGGCCTGCTTGGAGGGCTGTAGAAACTCATAATGTAAAAGATATACATAATGTAATAAAAACTCATTATGATGTGGCAACGGGACATGATGGGTCTACATTAGGGTGCTTTGCCATTTGAAGAAACCAGAACCTGTTAATACACTGAGCCTCAAAGACACACTTAAAAACAGGGAATACTATTTAAATATTTTCTATTTAGTTTATTAAAATTCCTAAATTCTGTTTCTTGTTTTCATTTTCTTGTTATTGTATTTTTGCCTTCATCATTTCCTCTGGCAGAAAGGGCACATACCAGAATGAGTGCTAAGTGGAAAATCATCATTTTAATTAACTTCTTCTCATCCCTAAAGGGATTATCTGCTAATTGATTATATTCACACAGGAAAGTCAATTTATATTATCACTTCAGCTTATGTACACCGTATCTACCAGGTTTTGGTTGGCAACAACCACATATGCCGACTACATCATCACAAATAAAAAATGCAGGACGTGATGACCCAATCAGTTTCTCATTACCATTCTTGGCATGGACAATCTGGGAGCTTTTATACTGAATAATAATAATAAAAAAACATACATTTTTTAGATTTTTAAAACATACATGAATTTGCAGTATCAGAAAAATCATTTCACTTGGCCTACATTTGCCATGTGCTAGCTGGCAATTATTGTACATAAGAAATAACCAATAACAATAACCCAATGTTGGTAACATACAGCTCCCATAAATGAACCAGAGCACTCAGCTGCTTGCCTCAGGTATTTCCACCATTATCTCTGCAGTTGGTTAATGCATCTGCTTCATTCAAAGCTTTCCAAAAAGTTCTAACCTTCATTATGTCTGCATCATAAACTGTTTCATAGATTTATTATTAGTCTTCAACCTTATACCAAATGAAGCACTTAAAGCAGTTCTTTACTGTATCCCAAATTCCAAAGCAGGGATTTCAGGTGTCCTCTGATTATTTAATCTGTGGGTGCTCCCTGTGGTTCTATGTGACTCATGCTAGTTTGTGCTTGAAGTACACATAAAAGAAATCAGTAAGATTTTTACTGTCTAAATAAAAAAATATCTTCAATGACAGTTCAAAATGATAAGCAAAGCATATGAACAACATGTACTATCAAACTATCAAAGTATCATTTTATAAAGCTCCTAAAAATTGATTTTATTATTCTGATTCAATCTCCCAAGAAAACAATACTCCAGTCCAGGTAAGCTTGATGCCCCTAGGTTGCATTACCATTGTCGCACAACTGGAGTTTCAATCATTTTTAATTATTGAATTCTAACCATTCCGCAGATGGAATGGGGTCTCAGTGAGTAGCACTGGTGTCTCATACCTGCTGATTTTGTAGTGTGGAGTTTCCATATCCTCTGTGTGTTGTACAGACTTGTTGAAAGACTTGGGGTTAGGCTAAAGTTGCTCATTATGTGTGTGTGCCTTGCAATGGACTGGCACCCTATCTAGGGTGGTGGTCTACTGCAGGTTTCTACACTGTGATGTCAGGGAAAGGTTAAACCCCCCATGACTCTGAGCAGGATAAGTGGTAGGAAGAGGGATGAATAATTATTCAATATATACTATATGGGCAAAAGTATTGGGACACCTGGCCATTATATCCACAGGAGCTTTTATGACATCCCATTCTAAATCCATAACCATCAATATAGAGTTGGTCTTCCCTTTGCAGATACAACAGGTAACAATCTTCTGAGAAGGCTTTCCACAATATTTTGGAACACGTCTGTGGGAATTTTTTGCCCATTCATTCAGAAGAGCATTTGTGAGGTCAGGAACTAATGTTAGATGTGAAGGCCAGGCTCACAATCTTCATTCTAGTTTATCACAAACATTATTAATGGGGTTGAGGTCAGGGCTCAGTGCAGTCCAGTCAAGTTTTTCCACACCAAACTCACCCAACCACGTCTTTATGGACCTTGCTTTGTGCACTGGGGTACAGTCATGCTGTACCAGAAGGGGACCTTCCTTGAACTGTTCCCACAACATTGAAAGCATAGAATTGCCAAAAATGTCTTGGTATTCTGAAGCATTAAGAGTTACCTTCATTGGAATTAAGGGGCCTAGACCAGTGCCTGAAAAACAACCCCATACCATTATCTGTCCTCCAGCAATCTTTACAGTTAACATAAAGCAGTCAGGCAGGTAAAGTTCTCCTGGCATCCAGCAAACGCCAGACACGACCATCAGATTGAAACATGATTCATCACTCCACAGAAGATGTTTCCATTGCACCAGAGTCTAGTGACAGTGTGCTTTACACCACTACATCTGAGGCTTTGTATTGCATTTGGTGATGTGAGGCTTACTTGCAGCTGCTCAACCAAGAAAGCCCATTCCTTGAAGCTCCCAGCACACAGTTTCTATGCTGGGGTTAATGCCAGAGGAAGTTTGGAACTCTGCAGTTACTGAGTCAACAGAGCATTGATGACTTTGACACACTATGCATCTCAGCATTCGGCGACCCTGCTCTGTTACTTTAAGTGGTCTGTCAATTCATGGCTTAGTTTCTGTTGTACCTAAATACTTCCACTTTGCAATAGGGATGTGCATCTCCAACTTTGAGACAATACACATCCCCATGCATTGCCAATGATCAGATACATTAAAGATACATATGTAGCAACTATTGTGATACGATGCAATTCACCCCTACTGCAATGCTATGCAATTCGACATGAAACAATGCATTACTGGACATGCCTCCAACTTGCAAGAAACTTACAGAGAATCCTCTTGTGCCTCTAGTGGTCTGGAAGCAAAATGAAATAACACCAGTTGTGAGCTAAACAAAAAAAACACAAAATTAAAAGAAAATGATTTAACTCACTATTCTGTATTAATAAATCAGATTTTACCAATGCAAAAATGTTAGAGACAAAGTATCCTGAGTTCATCGCAAATTGTATCCAGTGCACACTTTTTTTAATCGGGGCAGTTGCATCATGAACTTTTACACCATGGCACTGATGCCAATTGGTGAAGTGAGTATTACTCTGCAATAATACCACTTACAGTTGACTTATACTTCTTTTTTTTGTAATAATGACACTTTAATAATGATTTTGTTAGTAAAGACTAGAAAATTTTTCCTAAACTTAAAGGTGGTACAAACTTTACAGAGTAATACAAGTAGGTTAATGTTTCCTAGCAGCCCTTCCCACCCCAGATTAACACAAACTGCTGATACACACTAAAAGAACAGGAACACAAATAAAAAACGATGGCAAGTAAATTAAAATAAAACATGTTATGTTCTTTATGTACTGATATTTTTATTGAGGTTTTCATAGGATTGGGCCAAGCATCGCCAGTTAGAAGTGCAGAATTATCTTAGCATTTTAAGGTTTCATTTTCAGATTAAGGCTAGAAACAGTTATTAATGAGCAGATTTTTGTTGTACAAGAACCAAAGTTGTATTTATTACACTTCAAATTACACGGTTTGCATTCACACAAAGTCAAACATTCACTCTAATTGTAACCTATTCTCTAAATTTCTCTAAAGTGCATCCCTGAGTCTCCAGGGGTGGGTACTGTAGTAAGCAACCTTTCTTTACTTAGTTTCCAATCAAAAATGGGGCTCGCTCATGAGGCATTGGAGAACCATGAGTTTCACAGGTAAAGAACTCAGCACAGAAGTTGTGTATGTCATGAGACAGTTATAGCCAATAGAAGATCTTCCTGGCTTGTTACTGCATACATTTGGCAGGCAAATGTCCACTAAACTCATTACCAGACCGGGGTTTCAATGCTATAGGTATAACATCCTCAGGGAGAACAACTTGGCTGTGTGAGGTGAGTCCTTAAAAGTTCTGCAGTGTATTCCATTTTGAATAGTCAGTCTGAGTAATACATGCTGGAGTATTTTCACTGGTGCTGATAAATGTTATCCTAGGGCTGGCCTGAATTCACTGTCCTTTATCCAATCCATGACCATGCAGAGGGCATTGTTGCATTTGCTGTGATAGAGTGAGTACATGACTTGCATAAGCTATAGCTCATTCTGCTCTTGAATTTGGTCAAGCGTAGACTATATGTGTTACCAAATTGTGCATATGTGTGCATGTGTGAATAAATGGTGTGCCGCAGGGCTGCAAAATTCTGGGAATTTTCAAAGTTGGAAACATTCCATGGAAATTAATAGTAATATATGGGAATTAATGGGAATACAGTGTTACCTTGGAACATGAACTTGATTCATTCCAGATGACTGGACGAATTGCATTTTAGTCAAAGGTCCAAGGTGAAATTACCTATAAGCAATAATATAAATGAATTTGATCCGTTCCAGGCACCCAAAGGATTGCCTATTTAAACCTATCAACCTACCTAACTAATGATAAAAAGCATTAAAAATCAATATAAAACTACTATAAATGAAAAAGCACACGTACAAAAGCAGTAAACATGAAATAAATGACAATTTATGAGCACTTTACCTGTATAGGGGTGAGCTGATGGCATAATGGAAGTGGCAGGTGGAGAGGAGGAGGAATGGAGGCGTAAAGTTTGGCAGGGAATATGTGTCTGGATCAGAGCATGTGAGCAGAGCGGAGTGATGACAATTTCGGCTCATCACTCATGGAGCGGTATGCTCCCCCCGCTTCCCCACTCAGAGCAGCTCTAGTCAATTTTAACCCCGCTCCAATGAAATCACTCACTGCTCACTCTACAAAGGAAACAATCTGAATTGTATTTTAATTTTAGTTTAAAGTGTAGCCTTGCTAACTGAGCAGCCAAATCCACATTCAAGCAGAAATGATTTCAAGATGCGAGCACGGTGACACTCAAGTTTATTTTTCCCAAACATGACGCCCCATGCTTGCTCCTGCTCTGGTCGAAATCCTTCCACTCCACTCATATGCTTTGGTCTTGATCCGTACAAATTTTAGCAGGTCTGTTTTGTTTTGTCGTGTTCCAAGATTTCAGTTGAGTTCTGGCTAGATTTTTTTCTACCAAATTGGTAGAGTTGAATGTGTTTTGACCCATACAAGTTTAATAAAGAACGACTGACTTCCAAGATTTTGGACGAGGTACAAGTAAAAAACAATTCAACGGACTCCATCGATATCCAAGTTGGTCGAGTTAAGAAAAAAAACATTTTGATGGCACTAATAGTGATATCACTGTATAACCAAGTGCTTGTGAGTATGTGTGCGTAGAAACACCCCAAAATAATCATCTGCATTAAAACGCACTGCTTATAAGCTATATTCTATATTGTATTTTTTCTAAAGTTGCACTTCTTACAGCTTCCACGGAGTTCCACAGAATTCAATATTTCCAAAGTTCCCCAGCTTAACTTACCTTGGAATGTTTCTGGAAATTTTGCAACCTTACTTCCCATGGAAAGTTTCTGAAAAGTTTGCAGAAATATACTGGAAATATTCCGGCTCTTTGCAACCCTACTTACCATGGAAAGTTTCTGGAAAGTTTGTGGAAATTTTCCATCCCTTTGCAACCCTATTGTGAGTGTGCCCTGCAGTGAGTTGGCACCCCATTCTAGGTAGTTTCCTACCTTGCGCCCATAGCCTCTGGGACAGGCCCCAGACCCCTTGTGACCCTAAATAGGACTAGCAAGTACAGAAAATAGACTGATGGATGTATAGCCCTTATGCAATTTTGTGAGGCATCCAAATATAGCAAAAGAGGCTGTGAAAAGATGGGGTGGGCTACAACAGGAAGAATGATCAAGGTAGGCTTTGATGACTGAAAAGCATCCTCACATTCAGCGGTCCAGAGAAACAGGGCACCCTGTTGTATGAAAGCATGAAGAAGGCCTCACTTATGCAGTGTATCCCACGGTAGACTAATCACAGAACTAGGTACTCCAAATTCTTTGCATTGGGTTGGTAACCTTGGCTGGACAATATATCCCAAAATGATTGCCTGTGTACAAGCAAAATGGCCAGTGGAACAGAAATGACTGAAGAACTCTTCAAGGCTTTCCAAGTGATTAGAAAAAGTCTAAAAACAAGTGCGTTATCAAGGTAAATTAAGCCATTCTAATGGAGGCCATGGAGTACCAGCTCCATCAATCTCTGAAAGGTTGGTGGAGCATTTGTTAGCCCCATTGGTAAGACTTTAAAGTAGCATAAGGCAGACTCAATCATGAAAGAAATTTTTGCTTTGTCCTATGGATCTAGCTCAACCTTGCAATACCAGCTTGAAAGATCCATGGTTCTGAACCAGCAACGGTTATGTTTAGGGTTCATCACATGCACACATATTACACCTTTCTTGACAAGAGTCAAGGTGCAGGCCACCAAGGGACCCCATATCCGACATATTGTGAGGCTTAGGCTCTATGACACAAGTGCAATTAGAGGTATGATCTGGCTCACCTACAGCCACTGGATTTTGACTAAGATATTCATCTTGGTAATAAATGAACAATCACAAGTACTAGAATCACAGCAATGCATTTGAAAGGGGCAGTCAGTGAGCTGAACAGCATCAGAACTGTCCATTTTCAAAGTTTCAAGTGCTTTTCTCCTAGATCAATGACTGCTTGATGTTTCTGCAAAAAGTCCCATCCAAGAATAACTGAACTGACTGAGTAGCACTACTCACATCTCAGAGTCAGTATCTAGGAAAATTTGACAGCAGTGTCTTCTACAACTGCAAGCACATATAAGATGGGGGCGCTATGTGGAGCTGAATAAGCCATATGAGAGCCATAGTTATGCTCGCATGGTTAACTTCAAGCATGAAGGCATTCAGATCAGCAGAGAGCTCTTTAACTACTTGCAAACGTCCAGAAGACAGGTCTGTGCAAGAAGTATGGTGCATCGTAGATACCATGGCAGAAATGAGTACCTCCTGAGTACCTTCCCATGGACAATATGGTGGGACCATGCTCATGGAACTTAGCTTGAAGGACAGGATCCAAAGCAGGAATGAATCACCAAGAACACTCCATGGCAAAAACTTCTAGTACCAGTCATATGATCTCAACAGCAAAAATTTGTAATGGCTCTTTAGGCATACACAATCTTGCATTAATAGAAGTTTGAAAATGTATCAAAAACTGTTTCCTCCCAAAAACATCATTGAGTTTTGTTATATTCCGCTCATATCTCTGTTGTACAGCCGGTGGTAAAGACAACTAATATGCCAGAGTATCCATGCTTAGATTTGTGGGAAGAATAGTGGCTACATTTTCAAGCTGAGTACCCTTACAGGGCTTTAACAGCAAGCTCCAATCTAGCTATTCCACAATGAGAAACTTTCTTCATCTTTTCCATCGTCATGAAAGGTAGTTTTACTTTGTTATGAATCACTCTTGCAGCATTAGTATGGTCAGTGGAGGTTTCCGCAGCAACTGACAATGGGAAACTGGGAGAGAGGATGGTCTTATCAAATTCAGATTCAAATGGGGGGGGGGGGGGAAATCACCATCTGACACCGAGTCCAAATTGGATTCCATGTGGAAAAAGCAATAGAAATGGCACTAGTTGTTTCAGTTAATATGCAAAAAATATTGTACAGCAGTCAACTCACCATGTTAGCTTCTTCATGAGGCACTGGGTCAACTGCTATTGTAGTGAGACATTAGCTGTTCCAAACTTCAAGAAACTTTGTCAAAGAAATGACAAAGAAAAAACTAAACTTGCTTGCAGCAGTCTGTAACCCTAAGTTTTAGGTCTTATTATTAGGTATTACAAGGCTTGGCCAAGTTTCCAGAGCTGTGGATGAAGAAGATGAGCTACGGTCATAGTAAGTAATCTTTATCTAGTTTCCACCTAAAAATTGGCTTTGGAAATTTATCTCCACTCCAGTCAAACCCACTCCCAGCTCAGCCCAATCTCCCCTCTCTCTCCCTTTGTCGCCCTTCAAAAAAAACGTTCCGTCTGGAACATTATATATTACATGCAAATACAAACGCAAATGCTATTTGTATACAAAAATACATAACTACAATTTAAAAAGCAGCATTTAACACAAAAACAGTATATGGCAATTGATAAGTTTTAATGTAATGTATGATGCGTGGCGTACAATACGATAAAATGCAATCGGGGGATTTTATTATTGATTTCCGATTTTCAATTATTTCTGTATTAGCATGCCAAACATACCATACCGAATTAACATTCTCTGGTGTGTCATTACGAGAACAATCTCACAATGATTAACTCATAATAAGCAATTAATCCCAAGTTTATATACGTTCTTCATTTAGGCCTATACCAGCTGGATTCGATTTTTTAAAGAAAGTTTGAGATCCTCATAGAACAAGCCTTTTAAACGTTATACACCGCATTGTCCAAACATCAGTGTCTACTACGTCTCCAGTGCGTCGCTGCACCCGTTCACAGATACTAAAAAGTGATATCACGTCATTTCACGAGTTTGACCGTCTGGACGACTGCCGACCACGGAAAATCCAAATTAACTTGACGAGATAAAGTTTAAAGTAGTTTATCATAATATTCTGCGTTTTGTAAGACATTCATAGTCGATTTATACAAGTTAAAACAATGGTACAGCGATACTGAAACCAACTTTGCATGGTGTTTCAGGGGTTATGTCGAAGAATTAAATTAAATAACCGTCTTTAGTGAATTAAAAGTAATATATTGTTTTAAAATTGCCAATATATCACAATTGTACAATTTATTTAAATACGGTAGAAACACAAAAAGGTAACGCTTTATAAAACTGGAGTCAATATTATAAGGTATCGAACTTATTGATGAGGGACTTACTAAAAATAAAGCTTAAAATGTCAGCATCTGGATTGAGCTTCATCAGGATGCTGGGCAACAGTGTTCTCTTTCCATTGATGTGAATTTCCAGATAAAGATGCAGCATACGCACCCCGCACCTTTGCAATACAAATAATAACAGAGCAGCCCGCCTCTGCGCCTCTCTTCACAGTTTCTATCAGTCCATCACCTAGCTGGGCTTCACGGACAAGAACCCTCTGCGCAACTACAAATATATTCTGTTCGTGATAATTTTGAGGCAAACAGCGTCCAACCTACCGTTTCCAGAGATTCGGTTCTCTATCTCGCCGCGTCCACCTTGTCTCGAGGAAGCACTAAATTGGATGTAGAGTCCTATATAATGTAAAATTCCTATTATCACCCCAAATGATCCCATGGTTTCTGTTTAAAATTCCAGTATTCTTTGCCACTCTCTCACATGGGGCGGAGGAGGTATTTAAAAATCCACTTGACTTCCTCAGCACTTTGCCTTTTCCCTCAGATTTACAGCAGAATCACTCCAGAAGTAGGTTATACATAAGAAGCGCCTGGTTAGAGACAGTGCGCTGCGGCCGCTTTCGCTCAATTCTGCGGGCTTCCTAACTGCGGCGGAAGGAGATCGCTTCTGAAAGAGGAAAAGGGGGAGCGCCCCGGCTGGCGAATGGGAATATCAATTAGGCGGAAGGATCTAAGCAACTGATTTATTCATTAAAGTTTTACAAGGCAGTAATTCTTAAAGCTATAACTGTATATTTAAACAGGAATTGTCAAGAAATATCATCGTTAAATGACTGGAGACATCAGATAAAGCAGGAGACAACATTAACCCTTGAAACGCCTGAAATACTTGATTTACATGTGTAAATATATAGCATATATTCATTCTCAAAAGTGTCTTCTGCTGTTGTGATTGCCCTTGGTAACTGATAAACTAGAATCACATTAGTTGCTCTATAAAGATACCATATTGTTGAAAAAAATGCCTTAAAATAATTTTTAAAGTACTACAAGATAATTTCAGAACACAGAATAATTTCATATTTGGATTATATTAGATTAACGTAGAACATTTTTTAATGAACAACTACATTCCACATTACGCTCCATTAACGACCCCGTATATTTTAATTAGGTGAAGGAAAAAATGCAATTAACCAAAATAACTGTCAATAATGGACAGTCTTAAGAATAATGTCTTGATGACCTCCGCATTCTGGTATTTAAAACATGTTCCATGGTTGACCTGAGAAATATTTTCAAAGAACCGAAAAATTAACAGATGATTCACCGCTTGACAACTAATAACCATGCGAAAGCCCATACAGAGACACCATGCATACTGTAGTTAATGTAGACGCCAGAATGAGCTACACTACAAAGGCAGAGAAGGAGACATGGCAAATAAAAGAAATGCGAAGATGCTTCCAACCAAATGCACCATAAAACGATGCGT
>JAODKE010000114.1:23575409-23593834 GCA_026779605.1 Mormyrus hasselquistii
TGACCTCCGCATTCTGGTATTTAAAACATGTTCCATGGTTGACCTGAGAAATATTTTCAAAGAACCGAAAAATTAACCATGCGAAAGCCCATACAGAGACACCATGCATACTGTAGTTAATGTAGACGCCAGAATGAGCTACACTATAAAGGCAGAGAAGGAGACATGGCAAATAAAAGAAATGCGAAGATGCTTCCAACCAAATGCACCATAAAACGATGCGTGTTGCTTGATGAAAAATAAAACCAGCTACAGAATAACCGACCGCACTAAAGGTATAACAAACTCCGTTTCAGTACAGAAGACGCGTTTGGGAAACTTCTCAGGCAAATATAAACTGAGGGGTTACGAGACGATTTGTACTTTCAGCTGCACGGTACTGAGCAGCTGTCGGATAATCGGCCTGATTTAATCTATAGTGATAAATGATAGCGGTTTGACAAATTGTGGTTGCAGTTCATAGAGGGTGGGGGGTAGGAACTGTTGTCTTAGGTTATGAATAGAACATTAGTTGAATAGAACGTTATAGATCGACAGCCTATTCGTCCGGTAAGCTAAAATTTTATAAAACAACATAAAAAAAAAACATGAAACAATCCCACAAATTTCTCAAGAAAAACTCATTCATTTGTAGCAAGGTCCATTATTGTTTTTTAGTTTTTTAATTATATAGCAATTAGATGAATAACCACTGAACAACTCTGATCAGGATGAGTGGTTAGATGTTGGATGGATGGATGAAGATAAACTAAGGTACTGTGTCCAATTCATTCATTTGGGAAGAAAAGTATTCAGTGACCTTTCAGCTGTTTAATTGCTGTACAAGTACCACTAATATGCTGGTGCCATGAGCAGTGACTACAGTTGTGTGCTGCGCCCTCCAGAATGGCGCCAACTGGGCTGGCAAATTGGGCCACACATTCCTAGAATTAAGACAAAGGAGCTCAGGGGTTCCTTGCAGCAGATGTTAGACTGCAAGGTGGCTATGGGCGACCAGGCCGTGAGCACACTGAAGTGACAAACAACCGCTTGGATAACTCGAACACTCTTGACAGGGTCGCTATGGAGAAGTTGTCCTTGAACCTACGTATTCACCCTCCATGTAGAAGTTTGACAGTACGCCAGAGTGTCCACATCACGACAGCAATTTCACAGCTGTTAAAATCACAATAGAAACTCTTAAAACCCTTAGAATAAATTCAGCTCTGATTTAATCAGCATTTTGGTAGAATCTGGTCTCCTTGGTAACTAGAATAAAAGCACACCTGTTAGGATCCCAGAAATCAATGGTGTGTTGTACTTGAAGAGTATTACTATAGAATAACTGTAGAGGTCCAAGCATTATAAGCAATCTCTCTAAAAATGAATTATTTAACATATAGTCAAAATCTGCAATATAAAACAGCATCAGTTCAGAGATTTGTGCTGAATGACATTACAAAGAAAGCAGCTGGAATGCTGTCTTTTCATACCCATCATGCATTGCAAGATAGTCATAATCAAGGTTTTGCCTGTGGTAATGGGGTGTATATTGTTTTTACAATTTGATGTGAGAAATTTCACAAATGAGTAAAATTCTGTATGGGTAGTGAGTGGCAGGCACCATAGATCAGAGTCCTTGTCATGTGTTTTGTCTCTTTGCTTTGCAGTGTACTACTACTACTGAGGAATTGTCAAACTAATGGGGGGGTGAACCTAGGAACACAATGCCAAGCTGATTCCCAGCTGTGATATAAACACACAGCAGAAGGATTCCTTTAAAAATTATTCTTAATGTTCCTTACGCAGGTCTGAGGATTCATTACTGCACAAACAAAAACCAATTCATGACAGTGTAGATCAGGGGTGTCAAACTCGGTCACTGAAATGGCCATATTCAAAACAACCAATGAATTTGAGGGCTGACCAAGGCTTTTTAAGTTAATAACAGCATGACCCAAACTGAAATTATATGATAGAAATATTTACTACCTGTAAACAACATGTACTTCGTAGTAAACATTATGCCTGAAAATCTTTTTAAATAAAAGCAAACAATATAATACAAAAACCTCTCTGTAGATTTAGAAGTAAATCCACTCTGATGTTATCCACCGAATGCTACTTTAAAATGTATAATAAGCTGTGTTTAGTCCCAAGAAAACAAAACAACCACATTAGAACTAGAATATTTTGCTGAATTATAAGATAACTTGCTGCAGTTGATCTGGTCAGTGGGGTGGATGAGCGGGAAGGGGTAAGGCGTAGTGCAGGTTCACAGAGGACGACCGCCTACTTCCCGGGTTGGGTTGTCATGGTAGGCATATTCATCCAGTGCCGTTTTGGTTTGGAGCGCACAATAAAAGAAATTAACACGTTTCTTAACATGAACAGAACATAAACTCACAAGCAAATGTTCAATATAGATAACACGGAAATCATGCCTGCGAGATGGTCACGGCTAATTATGGTTACAGCCAGTCATAATCAGAAATTTGGGAACATGTTGGTCTCCCGATATATTCCACCAACACCGGACAGAGGGTAGTTGGTAAGACTAAAATTCTTTGTTGGCTCTTTTATACCAAACAGATATGTTGCTGGAAACAAGCTAACTCATCTGAGTTGTGTATGCACAACTAGGTATTCTGTTGAAACTTATTGAAATATGCGATCAAGCAGTTCTGTGCAGGCGCAGAATACAATCTTGGGTTAGTACCTTTATATTTTTCTGCGCTCATAAATCTATGCCACCTTGGTATGTAAAGTTTAAGTGGTGGTGAGTAATATAAAAATCCTTCATCACGCAGGTTTTGCTGCACAGTGCAGATGGTAGCTGTTTTAATGCAATTTTAATATATATAAGAAGCATCCGACATGACTAAGTTGTTTTGTTCAGTGACTTGTATTTTTTAGATGTTAGCCTATGCTACCTTGGGTTTAATCAGAAAAACAATTTGGTAGCATGTTTAGACAGAGAGCACAAAAATCCATTGACTCTATCTAATGAATTGTGCTATGGTAGCAAGGCAGCATGTTTTGAAAAGTTTTCATATACAACACTCCCCCCCCCCCCACCATATATAGATGGGAAGAAGCCATATATAAGCCAAAAATTCCAACTAACAGCAAGTGAAGTCATTTGTTTGTGTGAATTTGTTGAGACAGTGGCTAGGCAAAAGCACAGCTCCCCTTGGAGTGCATAATTTTCCTGGGTACCGCATTTCTCATAATCTTGCCACAACAGAACACATTAGTGAGGGAGCTCAACCCTCAGACTCATTTGCCTTGTATCAGTATTCAATTAAAGGTGATTAAAAAGGAAAGGAGCTGTGTCTTCAGAAATCCACTTAGAAAGGTTGCCTGACACCAAGCTGGTAGAACTTAATCTTGCACTTATACAGTGATCCAGCGAAAATGCTTAACATAGTGAAGCCAGCTATTACAAGAGCCAACCGATATTGGCCCATATTGATGACTGTACAAAAAACTACCCACAATACATTTCCAATATTGCGATTATGTAACAGGCCTAGGCCAATGGAGGCATACGAAGTCTACTAAAGCCCATATTTCCCACTGTGGTTGGTGCAGTCTGGACCAGCGGAAAACTAAATACTCCTTTCATTTTCAGAAGTCTTCACTTTCACCTAGGTATCAGCTCTGAGCCTCGGGCAGCTATCAAGAGGGTCTGCCCAAATTGAAGCTGACGTGCTGATGCCCACGTGGAGAAGGTGGGGTTATCAGAAGTTTGGCAATCCACCTTTCATGAGCTAAGTGTCTAAGACAGCCTGTTCGAGAAAGGAACCAAGTGATCTCAGCTTGCGGACTTGGCTAACGGAGGAGATGCTGACAGCGCATCAGTGTTTCAATAGTAACAGGGGAACCCGAGGAGAATTCAAAAGCAGGGCCCAGTCATTTTTGCAGCATAGGGAGAAGGACGTGTTAGAGTTCACGGATAGCAACAGAACCTTCTAACATACAACCATATCTTCGCAATTTTTCCATTTTAGGACATTTTGATGACTGTCAATAATGAAAAACATCACTTGACTATTTTGTTTTGCCAAATCCGGACTATGCATTCTAATGACTTTGCTTTATCACTGAAAATGAGAACCTTTTATGTAACTTAATAACAGCTTTCCAATATTGCCTTTCACTAAGGAAAAACAAACTAAAGATCAATATGGTCCAACTAAATTCTCAGATTTTGAGTGAAGTTGGCACAATGCAACACAAATAAGGAAGTTATTTTAAACGTTCTTTAATTCTGAAATTGAAAAAAAAAAAGCACTGATCATTTCAACTGTGAACAAGTCTTAAAAAAGGAAGAAAAAAATGTCATTGGGTCATTGGAGCTGGATATGGTTATTTTTCAATAACTAACCAATGCTTGCTTCCCACAGGTCCCCAGCCCCACAGTCTTGTATGTGCATTAGCTCCTGCAACTTGTGGGCACAGACAAAAGCCTGGGAACGGTTAGAAGTTCTCCAGTAGAGCCATGATCCTCTTCTGCTCGCTCTCCTTGAACTCCTCAGTCTTCCCATCACCAAGATTTTCCACGTATTCTACAACACATGGAGGAGACAGAGTTATAGCAGACTTTAATAAGATATTCCTGATAGTTGGTGACTGCATGGGGTAGCGGGGTAACTTTTCTAATCCACAAAAGAGGGGTGGAATCCTTTCCTAAATGTCGATGATGCATATTAGACTATTTTGTGTGCATCTTCCTGCAGGTATCTCAGCTTTGCAGTAACCAACCCACAAAGAATGAGGACAGTATAAAACATGCAAGGGGGAAAAAATAAATTATAGAGGGTAAAAAGCTCTGTAAGCACAAATCCAATGCATAGCCATAGTGATACAATTTCCCTCTTTGATAAATTACAAATTCACTTGGAAAAAAGTACATGCAGTTACGCCTCCTAGAGATTTTGGTGAATTTTTTTAAATGTTACAAATTTCAGGGACTACATATTTTTAAGAAAAGTACAGCTAAGCAGATAACCATCTTAAAACAGTAAATGTTTTAAAGGGCACCCATCTGGATCTATTTTGGCTATGTCTCACATTGTAGATTCGCAAGCGTATCCAAGCTCACAGAAATCCTTGTTCCTGTGATGGCTATAAAAGCACAGGCCACACATATGCTTGCAAGTCCGGCACTAAGGAACCATTTGTTAAGACAATTCAAGTCACAGGTCTCAGATCTGAAAACAGCCTGTTTGTATGCAAAATGCAAGGTGGTACACAGGAGTGCGACACAGGTAACAATTACCAGTGATGACATTTGCATAACAGGCAAGATGTGACAGAAAATAAATCCATACAATCAGATAAAACAGAAATAAAAAGGCCAGAACAGGAAAACCTGCAGGCCGCATCTACTTCAAAAGAGAGACTAGACTTGGATACTGTTAACTTGACACTTGACTTAGACTTATTATAAATAACTTGTTAAGCTGCACATTCTGGCGACCTCCTTTACTTCCAAGTGCAGGGGCAGCCAGGCTTTGCAGTCTTCCTGGTGGACAGTCAAAGCTGCTCCTGTAATCCGGCTGACTTCACTGAAAGGAACGGCAATAAGAGTGCGCCACAGTTCCCAGCTGTCACTGTGCTTCATTTCTATAGTCATCTCACAGGCCCTACGTGGATATCAATAACCCAGGGTGTTCCAGCCCTCCTGCACCACCAGGAAAGTAGCTTCCACAAAGCACCGTGCTCCTACAAGTTTGCTCTTATTCACCCTATTCTTATTCATCGTCTGATAGTTATTACAAAGAGCAGTGCATACCTCTGGAGGCTGCTGCAAGCTGGCACTATGATATCGTGCTAAAAGCGACTCTTCAAAAAACCCAGTGCCTAAAAACCTGGGTTTTCACCCACCAATGCTAAGCTTTAGTGTAGACCCAAAGTGCAAAAAAAAATTCCCTGCATTGCTCTGACGGGAACAGCACACTCCAAGAAAATAAATGTGCACAGGTGCATATATTACAGGTCACAAACACAACTATGAATTAAATATGGGTGCATTTTGACAGTGGATGATAAATATGGAACTATCATTAGAGCGCTTGGTTCAAAGATCCAGTGTAGTAAAAAAAAAAAGAAAGAAAGAAAATCATTTCCCCCAACTGAGCCTATTTGGCTAGTAAGACATTTGTTTTAATTATGCATGTTCTACTTGCAAACCTTAGCACCCATAAGCTCACAGGAGGGGTTGGGGGCTGTGTGCCCACTGCTTCCATTAGGCTGATGACAGTGAGAAACTGATGGACTCTGGGATGAAAAGCAGTCCCCCTTAATATGGTTTTGTGAGGAATTCAGCCCACCTGTAGTGGTACCCTATGGCATAGCTGCATGGGTGCGGCAGTCAAACTCCGCTTTTCTGCCCTGAGGCTTCACCCGACTCAACCGGCATGCGACAGGCACCAGCTGCTCAAGAAAGAGCTTTTAATTTACTTCTTATTTCCATGAAGTCCCTCCTGAATTCTGCCGAATTCAACCACCCTCCACCCACACTACGACTGCCCTACCTCCTCATGAGACACCATCTGCTGGGTGCACAAGGGCGGACGTGTGGTGTTGCCTGTTTGCTCTGCGGTACAACATACCCCTTGCCCTGAGGGACAAAATAGCAGCGTCCACAGGCCATTTAACATTGTGGCGGATTCTCAGTTCCGTTCTTATACTCCAGCCCAGACTTGGTAGCACACAGCAAACTAACGAACCAGAGAGCCACCCCTGGTCACTGAGGGACGGCAACTATTGCTAAGGGTTGTTTTTTCCCCTGGGGGCGGTGCTCAATAAATGAATAATCAATAATGCAATTAAGTATACTGCACACATGTAGATTAATTATGAAGACCCCATAATTTTGATATTAATAAATCCACTAGAGCCTTGCTGATAATATACATCCTCAAAGCCCCAGGTAATAAACCCACAAGAGAAGCTAGACTAATACTTTCTGTTCCTGTTTCACTATATTGATGTCTTTGAACTCCTGTTGGTATTTGATCCTGCAAGCTGCTAAAAGCCTCAGCCATTAGTGCCCAACATTTGCTTCACCCCGATGCTTTGAGCAAAGGGGTGAAGCTGCATTAAGACACGAGAGATTTGCCACATATAGAACAGACAAAGGCAAGACACTTCTCCCTTAGCCTAAGTACCCTTCTTGACAGTATTTATCAACAGAGTGTGAAAATCACTGTCTAATAAATTCAATGTTTCCTACTTTAAAAAAGGTGAAAATTCCCAAGGGATATCAGGAAAATGAGGAAGCTGGAGGAGATGGGAGATTAGAAAGCCTTCTGTCTGCTTGGAAAGATGTTACAGGCCTGATGAAGGATGAAGTGTTTTCAGAGCATGAGCGTGATTGAGGGTTTGTCTCAGAGAGGGAAGGTGCAGACAGCGCGCAGTCGGCTCTCAGCAACAGGAGGTACCCCTACCGCTGCTTCTGACAAACCACCCCGGGGGGGGGGGGGGGGCAGAGGGAATGTCTGCCCCCTCCCACAAGGTACAAAGGGGTGTGCCTCCGGTCAAAGAAGCCATGGAACAGGCATGCTGGACAGGTTACCAAGGTGACCTTCAGTCCCACAGTGCATATATTAATGTGTTAAAAACAAAAAAGTCAGTTCATTAAAATGAAACAAAAATCACAAGCTGGTTTTGGGTTCACAATACTATGCGTGAATAAAATGCAGGGCACAAGTTATAAAATCCCTTAACGTCAATTTTATGCAGTTTCATTCTCCAGCAAAAGCATTTCTGTTTTTTTTCCCCTACTCCCAAAAACTAATTTATGTAAAAGTGGGTGGTACCATATGAGAAGGTACAAGTATAGAGATCTAGGTGGAGGAATCTGAGCTGCCACAGCCTGCAAATCACATTATCTGAGCTGATTTCCTCGGTCCTTCCTCGGTGAAAATGACAGGAGATGCATCACAAATGCAAAATAAGTTTGGCGTGACGGTGACGCTATACAGGAGTTGGAGACTGATGCAAGTAAAGCCTTTAAAAGGGTTAACCCTTGCAAAACCGCCAAACCCTGACAGCGTCTCATCATGCATCCTGAAGGCATGTGCTTTGTGGTTGTCCTGAGTGAATGCCGACATCTTCAGCCAGTCCCCATCTTTGTGCACAGTGCTTTAAGAAAGCCATAATCATGCCTTTGTGAAAGAAAGCTAGTGTTTCCAACCTAAATGACTACTGTTCCCTTTAGCCTCCATAGTCATGAAATGTATGGGAACCTTGGTCAACCACAACTCAACCATGGACTATCTCCAGTTTGGACTTTGTGTAACAGATCAGTGGACAATGCCATCTCCCTCGTCCTGCAGACTACTCTGCGACATTTAGAGAAGAAGAATATGTGCATCAAGATGCTGTTCAACAACTTCAGCTCTGGTTTAATACCATCATAACATGCAAACTGGTGTTAAAGCTTAGAGAGCTGCTATGAAATGGTGACTGGGTGTTTGGCATTAATTAATAGACCACAGACTGTGAGAAATGGCAGCAGAAGATGATACACACTGACTGTCAGGACAGCTTCACAGATTGGCGCAGACTTTTCACATCCCAAATAGATCTACCTCCCTCTCTGCTAGAAGAAGGCTGAGTCTAACATTATGGAAGGCAGCCACCCAGCTCACACCCTCTTCACACACTGCCCTCTGGCAAGTGCTACTGGTGCAGCACCACCCAGTTCAGAGACAATTTCTTTCCTGATGCCCTAGGGCCTCTTAGAAACCTATGACGAGTACCTGTCCGTCCCACAACAACTGTATTGCAGTTTTATTTTTGTCATGGTACTTCCTACACTTTCCTGCACTCCATACTTTATCTCTCTCAATTAGCACAGCTCACAGAACAACCTCATTGTCAATATTCCACTACCGATTTATTACTTGTTACCCGCTTTCATCCTTATTTTTCACTGTCTTGTCCAGTTTTTCACTGCGGTTTGTCCTGGAGCACTGAATGTATGAATACTTACCTCTCATGATGTGTCGCACCACTTTGATGGAGCCTCCTCTTAGGTTGAGGATCTGATGAACTCTCTGCTGTAGCTGAGAGTAAGAGAGACAAAAGGGGGGCGGGGGGGGGGGGGTCATACCATGCAGCAGACAATGACCAGCTGTCCACATTTTCACAGACAAAAGACGTGTTGCCACATACTGGACTTTGATACACTAATAACATATTGCTGAAATACTTCTGTGTTTTTATTTAAAAAAAATAAATAAATAAAAAAATCGGTAGCAGATGGTAGCATAACGACACGATATGTTGACAGCGATGTATTCCCCAGACAGCCCCATCAAATCCTTACTCCCCCCGCACAATTCAGTTTCAAGTCCCCAAAAAATACCTAATTGAGCTCACAAAATCCCTAAAATGTGAACACAATTTACTTTTGTCCTCTCAATTTACTACTGATTTTTTAAAATTTAAAATTAATTTTTAATTATGATTAAATGTAACATTTTGGTGGTCTGTGTTTTTCCCTAAAGAAACATAACTGTAAAGTCAGAAGCTGGAATGCAGTGAGTGAATACTATGGATTTTAGGGTAGTATTTTTTTTTGCTTAGTTATATATAAAATGCACAATATGCCTCCTGATTCAACTTAATCTTATTCTGCTAGACCAGGCACAAAAATTCAACCAATTCCACAGCGGAAATTAGGCATTACGTTCATCTAATTCCTGTTTCATCTACGTAGGTAATAACCACTCCATGAATACATCTCTCAGCCCATGTCTTCCTAATAATGCATAATATCTCTCTCATTTCAAACTGATTCTCCTGTTTTGCGGAAATGGAAAAAACTTCCATTTACATATCTATGAATCAGGTTTTTCACGAATTTGCCATTTATTTTAACAAGTAGGCTACACAGCTTTACATTACTGTTTTGATCTGTTACATTGTAACGCAAACATACCAACAAGACAGAACATCACTGTAGAGCAAAAACACATCTACGGTCCCTTTGCTGTCAGAGTATTCACTCTCATTGTGTCCCCTAAAGGCCGGCTCCTATTACCCCGAGCATTAAACCGCACCGATCAGCCTTGTCCTCACCACGTTGCTGCGTCTATCTAATTGGAGACGCACACCTTTGTCGATCAAACTATCGATCAAACTAACTATAATCCTCATTAGGGTTGCCATTTTTGATCTTAATAAATAAGGAAGGCCAGCCCCCCCCCCCCCATTGACCAAAATTACAGGTATTCAGTCACAAAAGTGAAAATATAAATCTCTGATAAGTCCCACAAATGAGTAGCGCTTTTTCCCCTCCCTGTAACTGCAGTCGTGCATCTCATTTGCTGTTGGCCAGAAGCTTGTGACCAGAAGCTGAAGTCCAGTTAAATTAATAAAACAAAACTGCGTGTAGATAGTTCAGATTTGGTGGCAAGTAGCTGCTGTGATTTCAGCAATTCATCAGAAATTACCCCCCACCCGCCACCCCTTTCACCAACGAATATAATTAACCGAAACAGAACTGAAAAATACCAGAGACCTACTTTGAGAGCTCCAAATCTGACATGCCTTAATTTTATATACAATCTCATGTCATTTTGAAGCTCCATTCTGCCTTTAACATGCGGCTCAGTCAGCACTGTGCTGTGCCGGATCCCTGCACCGGCCTGGAGAAGCTGCAGCTCACCATGCATACGCGCCCACAAATGGCTAAGAGCTGAGCTGCACCCCTCCCACAGCACTACCCCAATATGGCCGCAGTGCTTCACCTGGGAAATGCCGGCGTTACTGATCTCCACCATGATATAGCAGATCAACTGCAGAACAAAGAGGCCGGCGTCCAGCCGTCGCAGGTAGAACTCGTCTTCCGTGGCGTCGTCGATAATCTCCCCACGTCGCACCATGTCCTGAAAGAGGAGGGGGGAGGAAAAAAATAAAATAAAGCCTGTTAACGTTATTTTTCCCCACTGTATTCAAACTTTCTGAATTAGAAGCCATTCGTCATAAAAACATCAAATTATTAACTCCATTTTATCGAGGGTTTTGTGCTACTCCAGAGTTCCTGTAGACAAACCTGTCGAGCTGCTGCAAAGTCACTGTTTAGAATTTTCCCTTCTAAAGTCAGTATCCACACTACTTTTCAGTCTTGTAAATTATGAATAAACTTAATTGAGGTAAGTGAAATGGGGCGCTGCCATCCTAATGCGGGGAGTGTGCTGCAGACCTGTTGCCTATTGAATGCTAGATATAAATAGCGCGCCGTTGGTTTCAATCAGCGGTATAAGTACACATGGCATGTGCGCTTTCTTCACCATATAGAATAAACCTTTTTTAAAAAATAACTGATGCTACCAAGTAGACCAAATGCAGCTGTTGTGGTCTGCATCACTACAGAGTGTACCTTAATTTCTGGAGAGGTACGTGTCGGACTACGGCAAAGGCTGTGCCATAGAGTACATGGCAATGTCGTCAGAGGTAGAGATTTCAAGTCCAGAAAGTACAAATCCAGACCAGGATTTTGTTTCAACCAACCAGTTGAGTACTGAAATCTCCACCTCTGAATGTCGTACCTATGCCGTCGATTCTAAGTACAGCTACACATTAGGCTCCTCCCAGATCCCCCAACTTATATCTAGCCCTCCTCCCCCTGGGTACATATATGGGTACAACAGCTTCGTTACCATAGGAGAGGGCGGGGAAACACACATACTTTCAAGAGAAGGTTCAAGATTTTTAAGACTCCAAACACTGGGCAGGTGAGTATAGAGATGGATGCTTGCTTCTGCAAAGTTTAAAATATGGCAGCAGCAACTGGCTGTTTTCCTCTAGGTGGATGTGGAGAAGCTTAATTCATTTGGCTTTTTGTCCCATGTTGTTCAGTATGTTCTAATCCATCTATGGGTGGACCAAAAAAGTTCTCATTATAGGCTATAACTAGTGCTGTCACGATTACTCCTGTAACCTGATTTAAAAAAAAAAAAAAACATTTGGCTTCGCGATTATTCAGCAATTTGGTGGATGAGGGTGATAAAGGTCTATATAAACAGAAAAAGTCAAACTTGTGTAGCAAATTGTGCTGATGGACAGAGTTGAAAAATCCCTTGTTTCTACTCAGTATCATTTTCATGGAATCCAAAACATTATGCTTACCAGTTACTTTTCTCCTCCTCACTCATTTTTGTTAATTACTCACAAGCACACAACACTGTGTATGAGCGAGTCGGTAACCCTTCCTTTTTCAGTCCCCTAATTACTTATTAATTACCCGGTATTTATATGGGAAATCCTAGTATATTATTGGTTAATAAACATAAGTAATAAGTAGGAGAATAAGGAGAAACTACAGCAAAAAATGCTAAGAAACATCCCATAATAATGTAATGCCCCAAAAAGGCCCAGACACTTAAAAAGGTTGAGTCCTGAAACAGTTTAGACACAGATGGACTGCATTTTTCAGAGAAAACAAAAATGCCGCCATACATATATTTGATACTACTCCATAAGGTGAGCAAAATCCCCCCCAAAAAAGTAAAAAATCTAAAGCTTCCATACATTTTCATTCAGAATTGCCTTCATCATACGAATACAAAAATAAATTACTTTGGCTACTAAGCTTGGAATGCCTGATAACAACTCAGTCATCCTGCAAAGCTATTTAAAATAAATAAAAAAAAAAACACGATAAAGAAAGACTTTCTGAACAGTCTTTCAGAAGCACACATCTCACTGTGTGACTTGTGCACACGCCAGGCAGCCAGCTGAAGCGTAACAGAGGAGTGAGTGAGGGATGCTGTGGAAAGACTGGAGAGGTTCCAGGCCTGATCTATACACGCTACCTATCAATCCCTCAGCATACAGACGGGAAACCCTTTTGCACACACGACTCAAGCTGTTAGAGAGGAGTCTGATGTAGGCAAGATGTGAGTGCTGCAGAGTGGTTAAGGGTGGAGGGGAGGGGTTGGGGGATGGGGGAAGAGAAGAGAAAAGCACTAAAGGGAAAAGCAAACATCACACATATGTCAAAATGTTAGGAAGAAGTGCCTTGTCACCTGAGAAAGGTAAACATATCCAATCATTTACAAACAGTTTAGGTGAAAGTTGTTCTGGGTAAGTGTTGGTGGATTCAGAAGCATGGGAGGAGAAACCGGCTTGAGGCATGCTTGCGAAGGCACGGGACTCAAAGAAAGCCTCTAGAAAACATCATTTCACAGTGCCTCACATAAGATCCCTTTTAAAGTCCCCACATTCAAGGATGTAAGGTGATCCTGGATTTACGGCCAAGCCACAGAACCCTCAGAGTTATGGATATCTCCACTGGCCCAGTGCCAGTGAAAGTGCCACGCCGATGCCAATGCTATTAGAAAACGGCCACCACACAGCCTGCCAGTGGTGCTTAGCCTATGCCTGCATATTACTGGAACCCAGATGAGCCTGACAAGGCTGCAGCTGGTAATTACTCGTGAATGAGGGGTTGGTGAAGGGGGAGCTAATCAATTTCATGGCCAACTCCACACTCTAGAGATCTTTTCTTATCCCTATGGTTACATGTGAAAAGTGTGTGTGTGTTTGTTTTTAAATGCCACTGCAAAATATCCTACCCAGTCAGTTTATATTCACCTACATTTACTCTACATGCAGTGTTTGCCTAGCATTCAATAACTGTAGCTCCACAAAGTGCAAGGAGAATAAATGACAAAAATAAAGAATTATTTCCATATTATTATTTTCATTTTATTTCCAGTCTGTAAAGCAGCTGTAGATTGCACTACATAGTCGAAGATTTAGGGGGGGGGGGGGAGAGGGATCGCCCCCCTCAATAATACCACATACAATGCCTGGCTTACAGAAAACACATACAATTAATATTTTTTGTGTGTTTCTTTCGGGAAAGTAGGGTGGTTTTGAGAGGGTGCAGAAGAGTGATAGGGGCATCATAGTTGACCCAGAGGAGAGGTCATTTTTCCCCACAATACAGTAAATGGCCTAACATTTGTGGCGGAATATCACCCCTGGTGCTGGCATACCTACAAATGCTACTTCCATGATAGTGAAAAGCCAATTTAATGTTCCACTGAGGGGTCTTGTTTAAATCCATAATGATTGCTGCTGAAATGTCATCCCACTCGATAACAGGACCAGTTGTTCTCACCTTGAGCTGGTGGAAATCATATTCTTCACTGACCAGCACAGTTGCACCAGATCAACAATACATCACTTAGTTTCCACTGCACGGCAAATGACTATGAGAGACACTGCCTTACCTTAAGAAGAGGAATAAGCTACTGAAAATGCAGTAGAATTATCATCAAGTGTTCTCTGCCCAAAAATTGGAAATGCAGAGTGTGGGGTGTGACAGCACCCCTCACACACGCTCCTGTCAGCCAACACAGCCAGCTGTGCGTGAGAGTCTGAGTGCCTTCGGAGGCACTCGGAAGTCAGGCATCATTAGGTAATTGCAATTCAAGTACTGGTTATAATGTAGCCGACCGTACACGCAAAAAGAAATTTAACTATACATATTACCCTTCATCAAAATGAGTAGAGTCTGCTGCTGTATTTTAGTTAACTTTCAGACACATTCATAAACTGCAGTGATACAGTTGTACAATTATTAATTCCTAAAATAAAGCAGAATTACCATTTCCTTTAAATATTTAATTTCGAGCACAATAAATGACTAGAGCGAACTCTTAAAAATAAGGAGAGGCTTCTACATTTTTTGGGCCAAGAAAAGAACACTGTATTGGCATTGCAGATTACCTCACTGACTGCAAGCAGACAATAAAAATACCCACACAATGATCTAATATGACACAAACCTTACGTGTTACTAATCCTACCAGACGGCAAGAGTAAACATACGTTGAAATGCTAGTCAGTTCGGTTTTTTGGTCCTTTATTGAATAACCAAAGTCCCTTATGCTGATCACTGTCTCAATAAGACCATTGGCCTCACTACCACACTCTTCAATCACAACCCTGGGGATTCTTTTTGAAATTATTCCTCCATTATGTCTGTCACCTTTTTTTTTCCCCTGCCCTGCCATTTCAGTACAGGCCTTTATCACAGTCCTTCAATCTGCCAGATAGAAAATATTCAGCATTTACGCCATTCCCCACTGACATGATATATATAAGATTTGAAGTCTGTATCTGAATTGAATTCAATGGCATGTTTATTCATCCAGATAATTAATTTATATTATAAATATATATGGGTTCCCCTAGGCTTTCAGTGTCTTCCACAGAAGGTTAGATACACCATAGAGGCCACAACCAGACACGGCTTCAAAAGGTCAGAAATTGTGACCCCACATTGTAAACAATCCCACAGGGACCCAGGCCCCTGCCACATCGGCCCAGCCGCTTATCTTTGGTTGTCAGAAAATATTACAGGAGTACAACATTTTCTGTTTAATGTCCAGTCATATATAGCTCTGTAAAAAATTAAGAGATGACATCACAATTTTGTTTAACTTATTTCTCAATTTATGGGTGTGTGTTTTTGCAAACAGCTGCCTGGCTTCTTCTCTGCTTTATGGGTCTTCAGTCCCTCTCCTAGAATCCTGTTATGAACTCTCCCAGCAGTGCACGTCACATCTGCACTCTTTTTGAAGGTCACTTGATGTCATCCTCAGATTCGCAGGACACTGCCAGATAAGGTAATGTTTATCTCTGGCATTAGAAAGACTCTTCTGTCCTCTACCTGGCTGGTTTCTGGTTGTTCCCAGTGTCACCTGTTTCACATTGTTCTTTTGTACTGCAGTATTAGAAAGGTTGAGCTAGGAAGCAGCCTGCCTCACAGTGTAGCCTTCTGCCAGCAGAACCAGGATTAAGCCAGGATTTAACAATGCAAGTTCTTAAAAAATATGGCGTGGATTCTTAACTTTTTCCAGAGCTGTATATTCTTATTGCATTGAGATCCAGTAGGGTTGCCACACAGAAACTAAGTGGGCAATGACATTGCACTTTGACCTCCCGTTAAACCACATGCTCTCCTGGAAGTCAAAACGACCTGCCTGGCCATGATGAGCTCAACAGGGTCGGTCCCCTACATCCACGATGGATATTTGTTTTGACACCAAACCTGAGGTTTTAGCCATGATAAAATTCCATAAAAGATCTCAGCTGAGGCTAAGAGCAGCAGGTAGCACAGAGACTATTGACTGTTTCCAAGACAGGTTTCTGCTACATCTGGACCTGAAGCCGCTCCATTATTAGAAGTCATTCTTACACAAGTGTAAAAAAAAAACAGAACAGGGTCGGCTCGTTATATAGACTCCATTGTGGTTTTCTTCTGAGATAAAATGTTACTGCTTCATAGACTGTTTTTGACTGTACACACACAAGCTCCAGTTAGCTGGCAAAAACTGCCCAACAGGCATAGTCAGGTGTACAGAAAATCCAGATCTGAAACCTTTGAAAAGTAAGTACTAGCAAACAAATATACAATTGCCATATTAGCATTTTAACTTTGGAAATCGCAGCAAGCTTCCGAGTCATGTTCAGGAAATTGGTAATACCGCTTTAAAAAAGGAAGTTCTGCTTTTATTGACAGCTCATTGCCAGTGAAAACTAGCTGTGGCACAGACAATGGAGTCAACAATTTATGTGTGACTCACATTCAGGGTTAGATGCGAATGAAACACACACTCCACATAAAAATATTACATATGTATAACACTCTTTACAACACACAGACATGAATACATGCATTATGAACAAATGGACCCACGCTGCCTCATAGGGTAGTCCAAATAAGCATGTAGTCCAAATAAGTCCTTGACATGCGGCCCTGCAGCATCACGGCATATTTCTTATAAAGCTATACTGATTAAGATGAGCATGCATACATCGCTGTCATTTTCTGTAATCCCTGGAGGACCCCGTCACCCCCCCCACCCTCCTCTAATCACTACTCCTTCTCCCTCTCTGTCCCCACTGTAATAGACTTGGGCAGTATCTATTTTTTTCATACCGTAGTCCCATCCAAACTTGTATGACTCATCTTAATGTAATGGGCTCCAGATCACCCACGATAAATTTTGAACTAAAATACCACAGTATAAGAAAAACACATCCATGGTACTGCCCAAGGCTACCCTACACACACTGTTACTCAAAGCCCAAGTTCAGTTTTGGGGTTCAGGGCTGTCAGGTACAGATTTTCATCCATGTGTTTTTGTGAAGTGGTAAAAAGATCTATCAAACATCAAGTAGAGTAAACAGAGTAATAATATCATATAGAGTCACCTTTCTCTTTGCTGCCACTATTCCTTTTGGCTTCAATTTTGGTGTGTTTGTCTACAAATTTGACAAAAAAAATTGCCTGCAAATTTTGGAACAGATCGGATAAATCATCTTTGAGGTTGAAAAAGATCTGTCAAATATTTTTTGAGTTATCATACTAACAAAAAAGTGTCTGCAGCAGCAATGGGCCGGCTGCAAATCATATGAGCTCCCCGTCCAGGGAAAACAAGTACTAGAATAGTTCCTGGTCGTTCCTTAATAATTACTCAAAACTAAGACGCAAAGTTTAGAGAATTTTCATTCAGCAATGAATTTATATAGAGGTCAATTTAAATGGGTGGTAGAGGTAACTTTCCAGTCACAGCGTGCAGTACTGATGGGGACGAGACCACCGATATCGAATCCAATTCAAGACCCTTAAAGGGTCCAAGTCAAGACCGAGATCAAGGCAAGACAAGAGACCAGAACAAATAAAGTCCATTTTCAAGACCATGGTTTTATTACACTTCTTTACTATTATCATAACCTCTACTAATATTTAAAAGGAGAATTGTATTATTTAAGCATGCCAGTCCCTTGATCTCAAGCATTAGTTGGTAATTACAAATATCCAACATTACACCACTGCTAAACTGATCAAATTTTCATGTGCGCCATCCATCAGGGGGAGAGATATGTAAAAAGCTGTATGTAAGAGTTCTAGTTAAAAATAAATCAAAGTGAGTATTCATTGGTTATACTGGCTGTTTATTTGAAATGTAAAACACCACATCTAGTACACACTGTAACTGAGGTATCATGGTGCTCAAGCATGCACACGCTCAGTTGGTACAGCAGATACTCGAATAGAAATTTTTTCAAAAATAGATAAAATCAAATTATACAATACAGTGAAAGTGAATAATAAATTTTATTTCATTAGTTGTAATTAGATTATTTCAAGAGGGACACATGAGAAAGTTTATCACTATGGTAGGGCTAGATGATATAGTGATATTTTTATTGCAATTTTTCCATCAATTTTATCAACTGAATATAACCTGAATATAAGCCGCACCAGCTGAATTTGGGGAAAAATACAGATTGTTCCATATATACGCCGCACCCGACTATAAGCCACAGGTGTTTTAATGTTTAATTACCGTATATAAGGGTTCCTGCTACCACGGAGATTGTCGGGACAGAGATGACTGTTT
>JAODKE010000114.1:23606590-23616738 GCA_026779605.1 Mormyrus hasselquistii
TACTATAGGTAAGATGCCATCAGGGCCCTGTGATTTATTTATTTTGAGCTTAGCTAGGCTTTGCAAAACATCAGCTTTAGTTATATCTTTAGTTATCGTTATAGACGATGCTGGATTAGTAATAAGAACTGGTAAGTTACTAGTGTCCTCAACAGTGAATACCTGTTGACATACTGTATCAGTGAATGTGACATATCTCTGAGAATACAGAGAACTGCATAGGTTTCTATATACGCATGATGTGACAAAAAGCATATCTCTCGCAAGATATGCATCCCACCTTTGTAATATTTCAAACATGGACAGCGCTTTAAGAGCTTTCAAATACGAGTTTAAATTAAACAAAGTTGAGTATTCTGCTCTGCTTACGAAATTCCAAAATGTTGCATTGAATACATTTGGTTGATTTTTACCAGTCATTATGTGATTAAGATTTGATTAATCCTACCACCACCCCCACACATAAAAAAATGTATGTGGAGTATGGATTAAAATATTTTTTTCCGATACAAAATGGGATATTACTTGATGCTAGTAAAATAAAATGTAAAACTTTAAAAAGTAGCTTGAATGAATTAAGATGAAACAAATTAAGAGAGACAGCTCAAGTGCAGTAGCATACAATAACGCCCATGATAAATTTTGTCAAATGAAAATATTGCAGAAAATCGAAGACATTACCATGATACCTCCCTCTAATACATAATACATACCTTTGAAGTTTCTCGTTATAACAAGATACGCATCTTGTAGTAACGAGAAGTGTCACCTTATAATGAGAAAAACGTCTCAGGGCGGCTTAGTAGTATATACGTGTTTGCCATTACAGTATACAGGTTTGAATGACCAGAAGATTCAACTTTATTATCAGTGTGCTGAAGACAGGTACAAAGCCAGGAAAATGCAGTTAGCAAATTACAATAATTTAAACACAATAAATGATTATAAATTATACAGATAGCAATACTAGTGTAAAGTATGGTTTTGTGCAAAATATATGAGGTATTCCATGGCTTAAAGTACAGACCAGAGGTACAGCGAGAATGATTGTGCTGGGAAATATGACAAGATGCAATGATGCAAGCAGGAGTTATGCAAAGTGCAAAATGAGCAGTTGATGCAAACAAATGAGCAGATAAAATCTGATGCAAACAAAAAGAGTGTTCAATCGAGGTACCAAGGGAGAGGGGATGGAGAACCAAAGCTGTTAGGTACTTTTGAGAACATTGACGGTTGTGGGGAAGAAATTGTTCCTCAGCTTAACCCCTATATTCCACCACAGAACTTGACTTGGCTTTGTGTGGGTACTTGTTGGATATAGAAAAATGCTCTGAAGTTGGAATGGGAGACATTATGTGTTACTGCAAAGATTTGAGCAAATAAATGTACTATTGTAAAACTTAGGAGTATTTGCACACATGCACACTATGTGCTGGTGGCTTGACTACGGTCTCGTCCCCAGCATGAAGTAAAATATCATCAAATTATGAATTAACATAACATACCCACTACATTATATGGCAAGCCATTTCTCATTTAACTAAATCATTTAGATTCTCATTTTAACCAGATAAATTGGTATCATAATGCCGCCTTTCATGTTTTGACAAGATTATATCATTATAACGTGATACGAAATTATCTCATTTTAACAAGGTAATATTTAGTAATGTATCTCATTATGACCAGGTAGTTTTCATGTTTTCTTTGCCATTATTTTTTACATATAATTTACTAGATATTTTATTTGTTGTGTATATTTACATGTAATATACTTAGGGTTTATATATATAAAAAAAAAATACATATAAATATATATAAAAAGCACTGCTGCTTCAATTTTTGGGGTAATATTCTTCCTCCAAAAAAATTATGTGTAGATCTTCATTGATATATTGGTTTTTCAGAAGTAGTGTGTGTATGTGTATATATATATTGTTGTATATTGTTGGCAAAACTGCCAGAACAAGTATTTCATTGCATGTTGTAGAAGTACAACTGCATGTGACAAAGAACTTTGAATTGGGCAACCAGAACCAAATGTTCTTGGAAAGCCAATAACGAATCCCCAACCCCCACCACCTCGATCTAACTCCTACTCTTCCTACATTCCTCAACCTCCACAATTTCTAATTCCTCTGCAAACTCCCCAACTCTTAAAAAATTATCCGTTATAAAAGCCCAACCAGGTGTGACTTGCAACCACCCTCATCATATCAGTGCCTGTGAGTCTTTTCATGTACGATGACTAAGTAACACTATTTGAGCTTTGGTGTAGTCAAAATGAAGCCCCAGATCGCCACCAACAGTCCTCTCTGAAAATGTTGCAACAGCGAGGTCAAATAATTGTTACTATATACTGAAGATATTTAGGTTTGAGATCTTTAGATGAATATGAGACGAGTACAGAATTTCTGCTTCTACTTCCTGGTATTTTCATCTAGATATGAATAACATAGAATACAGAACCTTCTGTATCACACCACTCGATTTTTAGACAAGCAAAATACTGGAACATGTGACTGACAGGTGTTTCTTGTTATCCAAAAGTATCCTGATAGACTAAATGCTTAAACAATAAATAGCTCTAAATTTAAGCTCGTTTTTAGCCTTTGATTTCACCTGTGAAGGCTGTACTTGTGGTTCAAAAGGATAAACTATTACGAAGACCAGAATGCCGTCTATGAGAGAAACGCAAGCCATTATGAAGTTGAGCAAAGATGAAAATTCAGAGGCACTGCACAAAAATAGGGCATATTGATAAAAGAAAGAAATCACTGGTGTATTGCGCAAGAGACACTGAATGAGTGACTCAAAAAACAACAAAAACAAAAACAACAACAACAACTGATGACAAAAACATTGAGAGAACTGAAGAAAAAAATACAACTTTCAGTAACACCACCAATAATATCCATGGATCAGGGTGAAGTTATCACAATCCAACATTCAGTTTTATGATCTGATGACACCAAGATTAGCCCCCACCAAAGTGATGGAAAGGTCAAAGTGTATAGTAACTGCATAATCTGATGCAGTTATTGCAAGCAAGGAATATGCAACCAAATAAATGTTATTTACTATCAGACTATCTGTAGTCTTGGGTTATATTCATTTTTTGATCTCAAACTCAAATGTCTTCAATGTATAGCAAAACCAAATGAAGTGGCCTTGTCATTCCAATACTTTGAAGGGGACTGTAGACAATGTTCCTGGGAAGAAGAAGAAAAAACTTTTCAAACTTTTACAGTTTTTGCTGAAGATAAATTGTCTTCTGCAGCTATCCGGTCCTTTCCTTCTATTGATGCCATTTAGCACTGTTGCTTCAATTTTTGGGCTATTATTCTTCCTCCAAAAAAATTATGCGTAGATCTTCATTGATATATTGGTTTTTCAGAAGTAGTAATAAGATCCACCATATATTCTTTGAGTTATCACATTCACAAGGTCATGGGTTTTCCAAAACCACCCTACTCTTTGCTTCAGTTTTCGTATGAGTTTCCTGCAATGGCCGCAGACTGGTCCCTAAACCGTATGTATTTCGGGAATACAAGTAACACAATGTCACCAATTAAACAGCTTGGGAGGTCAGAGCCAGAGCATGACTAGACTAGTTCAGAGGGGCAGCGCTGTACCTTCTGCATGTATCAGGGAAATAAAGTCTCAGAGTTTTATTAGCCATGGGCTTAATGAGGAATGAAAAAGTTTGTCTCCATAGTGTGTTATGTAGGTCTACAGCGGGAATTCTTTCCATGAAGGCACCTCTTGATTTAGATGCTCAAGCTGAGAGGCCCTTTGTAGAGCAGCCTGTATCAGCACTCTCCAAACTCTGAGCTTGAGTCTTTTGTAACTCACTGATCAAGACCAGCAGCCCCCAGGTGTGAAATCAACTTCATTCTTTTCTCCGAAGATGGAGGGGCTGAGACATTCCTTGGCAGCTTCTGGGATTTGTCAAGTCTGATACTTGCGAGTCTCAGGTTTTCATTGCTGAGGGCCACATCTCCCATCCAATCACTTCTCACTACAGGGAGCCAGCTGATTGGGAGCATGCAGGGAGTGAACGAGGCTCACATGGGATGACTTCTGTCAGCAGCAGCACACGAGGATGATGTTCCCATCCACAAATACTGATTATGCTAAAAAATCCCAAAAAGTGGGTTACCTTGTTACTATTTTTGCGGAGTGCTGCTCAGTCATATTTCTCCAGTGTATTTTGCCCGCATGTGCTATTTACTAGTGATGACTCAAACACTGGCTAAAAATTATGAATAGCACAATACACACTATGCATTTTGGACAACATTCTGCAAATGGACTATCTACGTACCTCCCATACCCCCCTCAAACCGGCCAACCCCCTGGGCACAAGATCCTCAAACAGCTGAGTCAGACGCCGTGTCTTTCAGTTTCAAAAATAAACAAAGCCAAAAGAAAAAAAATTCTGTCATTATGATTATATACTCCTTTGCAGGGGGCAAACGGATAAAGCACGGATGAATCACACAATGGGAACAGCAGCAATTTTTAGTACTGGGATGTCAGCGGAGTCTGGGGGCGTAAAGGAGTTATAACTTCATCGGTTCTTCAAATAAACACCATCTTTAATGAAGGCCCGGAGGCTGAGAGCTTCGGTCTTGGTCACAAGGCGTGGGCACAGTGTGAAGATGGTAAGGTTGTTATCTGCCAGCTTTGCCCAGAGCTTCCAAATTCATCATCCGGGGCGGGGGGTCAAAAGCCAATTTAGATGGCCCCCTACTGCCTGAAATCCATAACTGCAAGGAAGTCACAACCAGCAGGGACCAATGGTGGTAAAATGATCTCCACAGAATTCCATTAAAATTGCTACAAGTGCTTCTGAAAAGTTGGAACAGTCAGGTAACTACATATATCTTGTACACACTGATGTGCTACTGCTGTCACAATGAAAATACATCTGAAATCAGTGTTACAGTCAGGTGGTACAGAAGAGCATGAGCACAATCCTTGAGACCCAATTCCGGACAAGCTTGGTGTCCATCCATCAATCCATCTACTTGTCCTTCTCAGAGTTGGGGGGCCGGAGGCACAAGACACTGGAAGGGAGGCCACTGCAGGGCACGTGATCTATGGGCCCGATTTAATAATGAATTGTGACCAAATCACGGGCCGGTACTTTGAGACTTGCCATACATAGTGAATGACCCGAAGAAACCCCTTGTTCTCCATGCAGTACAGAAAATAGCTGACTGTTCCATGCAATCATCTCCATTATTTAGGTACTTGTGTCTGTGTTAATTGAGGGGGGGGGGGGGGCAGATTTGGTGCTATTGTGCATTGGATTCCATGGACAGCCGTGTCATTTGGTCAAGCTATCTAAATCTGTACTCATCCAAAATGCAATAACCTGTGCAATTTCTAGATGTACTGGATGGATCAATGGGAAATGTAAAAGTTAATAAATGTGTTTTTACCTGAATGCTGTGAATCCTTGTGATATTTAGGTATTTATGTACATGTAGATTTACTGCACATTGCACTTATATAACAATTTAATAAATCTTGGGGGGGGGATTTGAGGAGGGGGCAGGTCCATTTCAAAACTGCAACCTTCAGAAATATTAAAAATAATATCATCACATTATATGCCTGTATACATTATGTGATAAATTTAAATGTTTAAAATAGATGCCACATATTGAATACATCGAAATTAAATACTAGAGATATATACAGAGGTCTAGAGGAGCCAACGTGAATTTTGTCTAGTGCAAAAGATTTACATGCAACTTATTTACATTTAACTGAGACTAATTCAAAACAGCTTGCAGAAAGGGATGAGGTACAATTTATGTGGATCATGAGATTTGACTCCACAAGCTCTGCATCATGAGAGCAATGCTTCACCTGTTGAACTGCAAGAGAGTGGTTAACAGAACACTAAATTGTGCTTTGGCATTTTATTTTTAATACGGGACCTTGCAATACATTGAACGGAAACAAAAAAAAAGAAAAAAGGAACAAAAAAAAAGGATACATATGGGATTAGCTACAATCAATAATAACAGTATTTAGAAATGAAAGTTTTAATTCTTGACTCATTGAATTAGAGCAGACCAATTCCTTGCCCACAGAACCAGGAATATTGCTGAACAAGTGATTGATCTTAACTGATGGTTGAACTCATGTTTTGAATGATTAAACATGGTTAATCACTCTACTTTTCAGACACACACACACACAAACACAAACACACACACACACACACACACACACACACCACTGAGACTGAAGCTTGAGGTCAAATATAAAAACAGAGTAAGTAATGACAAATAGACTGACCCTGTTCACAAGAATAAGCCTTTAATCAGATAATCCTTCTCTTTGCTGTAACTAAGTGCCGTTGCTTCAGCCTTGGGGCAATCTGTCTCAAAATTGGATCACCACCAGCATGTCATCCCTACAACATGTCTGCAAAGTTCCATCCAATACTTTTGTAGTAACTGTATTTTTTCCCCAAGACCAACTATCTTTTACAGCTGCCGTTTCCTTCCTTTGCTGCCACACAGTGCTGCTGCTTCATTTTTGGGGCGATTTGTCTAAAAATGAAACCAAGTGCTGATCTTCATCCATATAATGTTTTAGTGGAATAAGACAGTAAAAAGATTCATCAAATATGACTTTTTTTGTCAAACGTCCACAGCTTTCTCCCTTCCCTTAGCTCCTACTAAGTGGCATTGTTTCAATTTTGGGATGATCCGTCTCAAAATTTAAACAGTTCTACTTCGGCAAGCTTGAAAAAGATCTAGTGAAAACTTTGAGTTATCATTTTAATGGTGTCAAAACTGCCCTTTTACACATTCGAGGCAAAAGCTGTATACCCAGGACTCTCAGATCACATCTCCCTGACCCTGACTCCAACCCAGAAGCCACAGATCTGCAGGGCAATACCAGCCTTAAAATCCGTGCAGATATGGCCTGAGAAAGACACCACAATGCTTCAGGACGGTTTTGATAGCACAGACTGAGATTTGTTTGTGCATGAAGCAGACCTGGGGAATATACATCAGCAGTCATGGGATACATATATTTTTGCACCTAAAATGTACTTATAGAAAAGACATTAAAAGTTGCTTGAGGGAACCTTAAGAGAGCAATCAAAGACGCTAAGCACAAACACAAACAGTGCTTTGAGGAACACTTTGTGAACAACAACGCACACAGCATCTACAATGGAATAAGGCAATGATGGACTATAGGACCAACATTCTGCAGCCCACCGACAAAACAAGTCTTCTTGGTGCCCTGAACCAGTTCTCTTACTTTTGGTGCTTTTCCACTGCATACAGAAACCAAGCTATACCTGTCTCACACCAGAAAGACATTAGTTTCACGTTGGATCCAGCTGGCTTTGATTTTCCACTGCAGAGGGGTCGGTTTGGTAAAGGAGTTGCTGGGTTTGAAGAGCAACAGTGATGTAAAACCAATGAGATGCTTATTTGCTGTTCACAGGGTATACATCATGATTTTTTTGTGTAAATTTCCACTAGCACATCTGTGAGAATCACTGCATTATGTTAACATCAAATACTAGTGGAATTAGTATTAGCTTGCGTAAATCTGCATTACAAATCCATTGTGTTCATGCTTTCTGTAGTAATTTTTCAAGTAGAAAGTTGGAAGTTTTCAAGGCCAAAAATGGCTATACTTTCTAAGGCCGTCCTCAAACTTGGCCTGGTTGCTTTGTATCCCCCCCCCCCGACGACACACATACTTTTCAAGAATGCAATGCAGCAATTGTTTGGTTATTCGTGTTCTATATACAAGATAGTCCTACACTGAACCAAGCATCTCAAAGTTTGTGCAGACTGCTGTTGCACGACATACTGGTTCTGAAAAGGTACCGTGGTACCACATTTTTGAAAGCTGTTCTGTATTACATTTCTTTAGCACTGTTACAAATTACACTATTACAGACATCGCTAATGCTACCCACAGATTCAGAACCATGGACTCAATATGTTTAGAGCGACTGCCAAAAATGATACCTAATGTCAAAATTGCACACATCATGCTATATAGAATACTAAACTGTCAGCTAGTTAAATATGATCTTCCTATCTGCAAGTCAGTGATTTATGCAAGGGACTTTATAATACAGTAAAATCTTGTAAAATAGCAAACAGGCTACGTTAACACAAACTAGCATTTTTACTTACAGGTTATTATGCTACGCTGTTTTAAGCAGTTTGATAATCAAGTATGAAGTGCTGAGTCACCATAGTCAGCCAAAGTCACCATATATATATTGCATATTTACTTGCTTTTACTTATCATACAATGTTAATACTCTCTCTCTATTATTTGCACTTTAATTTGGTAATGCTAGATGACCAGCTGTCTTTAGTTGAGCACATAACAGCAGTCTCCCAATCTTGCAGATTTACCCTGTTTAACATCACGAAGATCAGGCCTTTCTGCCTCAGTATGCAGCTCAGCTTCTGATCCAGGCACTTGTTATCCCATGACTAATTACTCTGTCGCTTTGAGCCGAAGCATTGGCTAAATATGTCGTCAGCAACATTTCATTGTACTGCAGCGCGTCTTATAATCGCTCATCTTTTTACAGATATAATTACAAACATGTATGAGTGTATCTTCGTGGGGACTCTCAATTCATTTCTATGGGGAATACTCCGATCCCAACATGACGACTAACGAGGCCTGACATTAACCATAAGTGACCAAACAAAATACAAGACTTTTGGTGTTTTTAGTTTTTTGATTGTATTCACAAATCTTTGTGAGGACCTGAAAAATAGTCCCCACGACACCAAAATATCAGGTTTCTAAAACCTTGTGGGGAACATTTAATCTACTATTTTGATGCCTGTGACCTGTGGTTGCACATTCTATTCTGGGCTCCAGTGCATGTCCTACCTCATCTGCTCACGTTTGTCCCTCTCTGAGTGTTCCCCTGATGTGTCTGCATTAAGACTATTCAAATTTATAATAATTAAATTAAAATAACAACCAGTGAAACATATGAATTTGAAAATAATCAGATATTAGTGAGACCATCACAATAAAACTATACAAACTAAAGTGCACATTGGTGGTATTGGTCTTAAAGTCCAAAAGTTTAAATAAAGCTTCGATTCAAATAAAATAAAACAATGTGTAAAAGATTCAGTTCATATATCAGTCTTTGACAGTTGACGTCACGCTCGCTATAGCCGCAGTGCATTGCGGGTCGAATCGCCATTTTGGTTGAATACAACAAGTGCCAGCATTTGCGTGAGGTATTATCTTTGGTAAGATGGGACACTCGTGCTGTGTGAAAGGCTGTCATACGAAATCACATGGTAGAAATGGCAGAAAGGAGGACAACATGAGATCTTTTGGGTTTCCCTCTTGGAAAAGAGGATATTGACAGCAGGTACTGGAGGTAACGAAAAGGCGTCGGGTGGCCTGGGCCACAGCGGTGAGATGGAAGATCACTTTCAGCATGATATCTCCCTTGATACTCGTTTGCCCTCGATATTTTCATAAAGGCAACTATGATGTTTTTTTTGTTTGAGTAATATTAATGAATATGCAATTGTCTTGGTATTTTCACTTTGGTTCCTAGCAGAAATGAATTAATCTGTAAGTGTTAAACTAGCATTACAGAGTGAATGCTTTTAAAATACAGAAGTAAACAGCAAAACTGTAATGACACGTTTATCCAGGCATGTATGTATATATTTGCCTGCATGGATTATAAGCCACAATGCTGCATAAGGCTGTCACTGTGTGCTGTGCCCTGACAAACCAATGCCCAACTATAGTTTAAGCTTACAAACATTAGCAAGTACGGTTTCTAACGTTTCACATGGTGTCTGGAAGAATCTGTATAAACTCACTGTATACCAAGCCTGTATTCTGCTTGCCACTTATATTTTATTTTAAAAATGACCAATAAAGTTATGTCCAATGACATTTTTGTGGTGTTCTTGATTCTTTTCCCTTCTTAAACACCTAAATTACTAGTGTGTTTTGGTAATGAAAATTACTTATTACTAATTACATAAAACATTACATTTTTGCTGAGGGGGGGGGGGGGGGAACACTGAATATAAAATATTAAGTTTAACCAAAGGTGTTTACATCCCCAATAACCTAAAAATAGG
>JAODKE010000114.1:23638848-23651270 GCA_026779605.1 Mormyrus hasselquistii
CTCTTTTTCTGTCTTATGTCGAGATCGTGACTTATGTTACTTGTGATCTCAGCATAGCCAAAGGTATTTTCTTGAGGTAACAAAAATTAACTCGTGAAAACAAGAGTTGCAGTCATGCAAAAATCATTTGTCAAGAGAAAGAGAGAAGCTGATCCCACCAAAAATGCCATACCTAATATAACTGATTCCATGCAGTTTATTTAACTGCATTTCCACTGAAAATCTAACCTCGCCTCCCACATTCAATACATTAGGGGGTAATTCTCTCCCACTGTATATACATACATACTGTATATACATATATACAAATACATATATGTGTTAATCAAAAGAAGAATGTTGTGATACAGCAACTCCTGAAAGGTGCAGTCTAGAAACTGTTTGGAATTTGCTAGCAGTTTTCATTGTGGGATAACCAGCCGACTTAGCAAAGAAATAACTGGAAAATACCATCACAATATCATATACCATGTTATAACATGCAGATAGTATAATAGTATAAGGAATTAAATACTGCCCAAGCACACAGCTCGACTAATGCATGATAAATTTGTACTATGTTATGCAAATAAACCTATGTCAGCTGTCTAATTACCAGCATTGCACAATATTTTATCATCATTTTACTCAGTTGTAGGTTAGCACTGCAGCTTTCACGGTATGTTACACATAACTGGCTTAGAGGCACTGTTCAATGCTGGGCTGAGTCTGCAGTATAACTAATTAATATCTGAATTTTTATAAATGATTAAATCTGTTATAAATATTCAAATTTCTTTTTGAAAGGAGTTTCCCAGTTCTAATATTTATATTTATTGTATTAATACCATGTCGGGGTTATTGTGCGTTTATGTGCATGTTATTCGTTATACATTTATGTGGATGTTATACGTGTATTTATTGTATATGTATTTATGTGTAGCGCAATAGGTGGCCCAAGGTAAACCATTTCAATGCACTGTGTACTTGGATGTACTGACAATAGAGATAGTACTCCTGAGAACTCATACATGTATCCCGATAATCATTATGACTACAAACAGCAAACAGAGCTGCAGACCAGCTAAAATGCGGTGGCAATTTGCTTTATTTTAGTGATAAACACCCTACACACCTTCTCGGGGTATCCTGTATTACTATTTATGCAGCTGTACAGGTTTGCTATCTGATTTTACAAAGTGACATGTCACAAAAGGTAATGTTTAAGACACCAAGGAAAATACATCGAAATATAAAGACATATTAGTTTAAGAAACGGCAACGAGACGTTACAAGATGTAATTGTTTTTTAAAGGAAATTAAGTGATACCCAGTTCTTGGATAAATAGGTATTAATAAAATTACATCCAACACTTGGAATTAGTCCTATACAAAGAGACAGTGAAGACCACAAAATACACACGTAAGTATACTGACGATTCTTGAATGTCAAAACTGAAAAATGTGATCTGCACGAAAACACATACAAGGCTAGACAGCTAAACAGAAACCCATGCTTTTAGGCCTGAGCTGCTGGTGCTGTTGCTAGGAAGCCAATTAGCATGGTACCAATAAAAGTAAAAATTATGAAGTTTTTATAAAGAAAACAAAAATTACCTGATATCTCAATAGCTCGCCGACATCCATGACTGCTCACAAAACAATTAACGTGAATGCTTTGCACATAAAAATCGAAAAAGACAACTCCCGCCGGTTAATTAAAACCCGAATAACTACCACCGTAAAGCGTTCCACTGTCGTAAAATCACTGTTGCAAAAAATCTTACCAGAAGACGCATTGAGGGTATGTATTGACGTCACTTCCCCTCCGGAACCCCCCCTCCCCGACGGACTGAGTGTGTAAAAGCGCTGGTACATGGCTGATTTTAGTCGGGGAAACTGCGACACAATTGTCTGGTTAAATTAAAAGCAGTTGTACTCGATATGGATCAGTACAACTTAGCAAAGGACCAGTGGGCCATATACATTGATATGTGGCCAGGAATCGGGTTTCCTGACATTTATTTACCCCTCATCATTTAGCACGTCATTGCAGTCAAACTGCGCGTTCAATTTTTTGTATTGTGCACCGGGCTAAACGACTCAACGAGGCTGAATTAAGTTAGTTAAATATACACAATGCGTGTTTTGCCGTGATGAGATCAATTTATCTTGACAATGCCATAAGTCTGTAAGAAACCTCAATACTGTGTTAATTATATTATTATGACTATTATTTCTATATCCTGAGTATGAAGGCATTTTACTGTATAGACACTCCTCACTTAACGACCGAGTTCTGTTGCTATGACCAGGTCGTTAAGCGAATCGGTCGATAAGCGCGGATCCGCCCCTTATCGATATTTCTGGCAGATTGCATTGGTAGTAGGTTGCAATATCTTTAGATATTGTTTTAATGCCACTTTTGCACCATATATACCATTTTAGTGCATTTATAAATGTTTATACAGTAGTGTACTGTATACTGTAATGAACAATGTGTTAACCAGCTGCATGTTTTGTCCGTATGTGACAGGTGAAAATCTATGAGTGAGACTGTAATAAACAAAACACAGGAAAGACTTACGAGATCTCTTAACAAGCATAGCAAACTTACAACAAACTGGTCGATAAGTGCTAACGTTAATCATCAACGGAATCAAAAATGATGCGCTGACACGTAGACATTTATCGCGAATTGGGATCACTGCTATCAGATGAATTACTGTTAGCGTCCTTTTGCACGTTACCTAACTAAAACAGCGCATGGAGAATAAAGGTCACTTGTACAGATTAAGATATGAGACAAGTAAAAAAAACTTAGAGCCATTGCTTTCGAAGACGAAAGAAAAGTACAAGACACAGGAAAACTTTAACCTCTTGCGTATTTATGCTTTATGCGTTACTGGAAGTTAACTGTCCAAAAAATAAAATGAAATAAAAGTCGATCTCAGTGTTTGCTGTCAACTGATATGGTATATCAAAATAAAAGTCAATTATTACCTTCCTTCACTGACCCAAATAAATAAGAGGGCAGGACAAACAACGAACAGAAACTTCATGCTGCTGTTTCCATGACCAAAGTTCTTGTACAGCGTCCAAAGCCGACTGGTCCTAAGTCAGGGCGGTAGGTAGACAGACAGACTGTGAGGAGTATCTGTATGGGTATAAATAATGGCCTATGAAATTGGTACTTTTTCCACAGCTCCCCCTGTGGGGGGATTAGGGCAGTCTGTGGTAGGAAATTCGGTGGTAGGGCTGCACGAAATCACAGCACAAAAGGGCAAAGCTGGATATCATGCAGGGACAACATGCGCTTGCTGAGGCTGAATTCCAGAGGCCACACATTACAGTGCTAATTCAATTCAATTCAATTTTATTTATATAGCACTTTTAACAACAGTCATTGTCACAAAGCACTTTACATTAACCCGGCCAGAACCCCACCAAGCAAACCTATGGTGACATTGGCAAGGAAAAACTCCCTCTGGCAGAAAGAAACCTTGAGAGGAACCTCATCATACTGCCATGTCAGCGTAAGCCTAATCATGGTGGTAAACACACTCCAAACATATACATAACCAATGATTTCCAGCCTGTTTCTGATCATGTTACAGATGCTGAGCAGTCACAGGACCCGTGACATGGAAGTGTCTCGTTTCCATGGCAACACATCAGCAAAATTTCTGTTCAGTTTCAAGTGAACAGTATGTTTAATTTGTTGCAAAATCGACTTGTCAGTGGTGGCTTGATGGTTAGAGACGCGCACTTGTAATCGAAAGATTGCAGGTTTGAATCCCCCACCATACCCTGAGCAAGATACCATCCCCAAGCACAGCTCCCCGGGCGCTGAATTTAGCTGCCCCCTGCTATGTCACGAAAGTCACATATGGGTTAAATGCAGAGGATGCATTTCCTTGTTGTGCACTGTGTGCTGTGGTGTGTTGACAATGACCACTAATCACCTAATTCTTGTGTGTACCAATAGCTCTGTATGTTGACCTTGGGATGACCAATGTCAATGGGAGTTGCTCAACCCCTTTTACTGGGACACGTGCTCCAGTGCAATCTCACAGTGGGTAATTTAGATTGATAATTTTAGAAAATTAATGGATGCTGTATAATTCACAATGTGAAAGCAACACAGTGCAACCCATAATACAAAGTGAGGCACCTTGCAGTGTGGATTCCTACACCCTGCCTGCACATTACTGTCCGTGCACAGCAGCGGTAATATCACTGGTTTAAGCAAATGAAGTTTACATAGCACACTTCATACACGCAGCAGGCATTCAAGGACAAAATGTGATTTGAGTAATGGGGGGCCCATGCCCCAGTAAAGCTGTATGTCTAGCAACGCCCTTGTCAGTGGCACCCAGAAGAAATGTCATTTTATTGTCTTAACATAAGAGAATGTCCACTGTGCCACACTGACCACTAGGGACTATTCCAGGGTTTTTTGGTGGGCAGATATAATTGACTTGTCAATGTCAGTGAGCCTGCATTGTGGACTCCTCTCAACCTCAGAAACCCAAATGTTTATATACTTTGATTTTGGCACATTTGAAATGTGTTTGTATTCTGACACTGTTTTGCCAGCAACTGCTTGGACATTTGTTTGGAATTAATTGAGTTAGGAATAAGAACATCCCAGTGGGGTGTATGAGCTACAAAGCAACTGAAAAAGGTCATGAAAAAGGTCAGATGTAGAGAAATCGTCGGCATGAAGTGGAAATGTAGCTGAAAGATAAACACAGGCATTGGCAAGATGCAAAAACCAACGTGGGACTGAATTACTGGAAGGGATTAAATGTGTAGAGGATGGAACAGTCCAAAAAAGGGTTAAGGTTGTGTGATTGGTGTCTAAGCAGGAGAGAAAGGAGAAGGAATTCATCATCCAAAAATTGCTTGAATGAGTTGGCACCTTGCTTCAGTGCTGGCAGCGTGAAGGGCGGCTCGCTCTTCAGGGGGTTTGTGGACACCGCTGTCTCCCTCCTCCTCCTGCTCCCCCGCACCTACACCAACTGCAAAATTATGCAGTACGGCCATAACAACTGTTACTATACAGCACCTGCTTGGTCTACATCACAGCCCTCCTGCCAATTTATGCAGGCACCCAAAATGCAGTTTCCACTGGTCAATTACCCGTTCAGTTATGATGCAGGTGCAGGAGTGAGTGGTGTTACAGCCCTGTTCATCCTGCGTCACAGGATTGGCAACTGGAGTGAGGAGATACCATTGGAATGGGTGGCCATTGTCTCCGAGAAACACAATCTCACCGAAGATCCCTCATTCGGCATTTGCACCCACTGCCTAGCTACTTTTCCACCACATCTAGGATTTTGCTCCTGTGGTCCACCACCACCTGGACATTGATAACTGAAACCCCTTTCTGTGGTCCACCACCACCTGGACCTTGATGACTGAAACCCCTTTCGGGGAAATGAAGACCTGATCCATCACAGATGGCAATGGCAACAGGCATCCCGTCCACCACCCCTAGGACTTGGCGGATACCTGCCATCGCTTTGAATCCTACTGTAGGTGCACCTCCATGATTTCATGTCTTGATAAAAGCAGACAGGTGTGATCTCTCACATGATATAGAAGGATGTTGGTCACTTCCTCAACGCACCGCCACACAGTGGTCTTGCTCAGCCCATACGCATCTCCAACGATCTCCAAGAAGCTCCTTGCCGCATAGAAGCACAGAGCCACCAGAAGTTGGATTTTAGCCTGAGCATGGTTACATCCAGTTGTACTGGTAAGACACAACAGCTAAGAGTTACTTTATTTGCTGTCATGGGAGGCGAAACTTCTTGAGCAGTGCTGCGTCGGACATAATGTCCAGAAGCTTTGCAGATTAAATGATTTATAGCTGATATACTGGCTGTCTTTTGTTTAGCACCACTACATATATCGCTGCCATAACCTGGCCCCATGACAGTTTGCTATATATTCCCTCCTGCCCATTTAGCTCTGATTGTTTGCCAGCTTTTACCATTCTGCTTCCTTTGTAATGTACATATTTATTTTTTACATGAAAACAGTCCCATTAATGTCGTATCATTATTAACATTATGAGCCAGCTACAACTGTTGAATTATTAGGAGTGCGTTGCTTTGCAACTTGAGATTGACTGAAACTGCTAACTTTAGAGGTGTGCAGTCCTAGCAGTGCGGGGCCACTAGCAGTATGAGCTGACAACATCGACGAGAGACGGCTAAGAGTGGCTCAGACCTACCCTACAAAATGGTGTCTTACGGAAGGTAATACTTAACTAAGGACATGTCGGGGACCACATCGGAACGTTAAAGTATAACTTGCGAATGATGTGACGTTAAGAAGGCTTCAGGAAACTTACCCCTGGGCTTTAGATGAAGGGCGTATCCTTATGTTTAATAAATGTGTCAGGCTTTAAACTGCGAAAACCGATACACCACCACCATCTTTTTTTACCTTGTTTATCCACAATGTCTCATCTTTTAAAAGATGTTCTGACTGCTGAGCTGTCCCTTACTTCACTACCTCTCCAGTGCTTGTCGCTTCAATGTTATACCAAAACATTTCTGGTATAGTGTGCATTTGCACAATTTAATAATAATAAAATGTTATTATTTATAATGTATTGCATACATTAAGATGTTAACTTTGATAGGCCTAATATAGAGCCCTTTGTCTGTCTGGCTTTTGCTTTCCTTTAATAAACCTCAATGCATCCTTGCTTTTGTCCTAGTCCCGTCTGCTCTATCAGCTTACCCATCGCTTTCTGTGAGTTTGTGTTTCGCTCTTTGTTCTGGGCTGTGCCCCTGTGGTTTGGTTCTGTCGTAAAGATTCCCTTTCGCTCTTGCACACTGTCTCTTCAGATTCCTGCTACTCAGTCTGTGCACATCACGACAAAAGCGTCTCTTTATTGAGACTCATTACCGCTTCCCCATTAATCAGCACTGTTTAGCGAAATTATTAACTTGTTCTGCAATCCCGGAAGGGGCCTCATTTTACAAGAACCTGATATTCCCTTAATGACATTTTCTGCCCCATTGTGCTGAAATTATGTGTGAAATTATTTTAATTTAATTCCATCTACTCTTTAGACAGAACAATATGATTTCACGCAAGCTTTGAGTTCTGATTAAGGCAATCCATAGAGGTCTCTTCACTATGCTTTCTGGCCTGCAAATTCCCATTTTTTCAGTCACTTCAGTCAGAGGATTTCAGCCTTCCTTTTAGCCGTATTAGCATATCTAGACTCAAGTAATATCAAGAACCCAGTAGCTTAAATCACTTGTTCAGCCTGACCATCAGGCAGATTTATACCCTGAAATTTTAATCCAGAGGGGTTTGTGTCTTTTTGTGAGCCTGTTATATTTTTATTTTTTAATTCACAGTTACTAACTTACTTAATTACCTTAGCTATTTTGCGCAAAAAAAGAATGGGATAAGGAAGTGTGAACACATGCTCTCATCACACGGCCCAGATAAAGGAGAAAAATGCTAAAGCTTCAAGGGACAATGTACGTAATGGTTCTCCCCTGTGCAATGTGTCTTAATTATTTTCTGACTGTGGGAAGAGGGAAAGCAAGGTGTTTGTAGAAGTAAAGCCAGGAGAGGCAAATGAATCTCATTTATGAACATGTCTGGAAAAGTACAACTCTTTGTGTGCAGATTTTTAAATCGATGAATTGACAATGGGAGACTTTTCCAGTAATTTTCAAACAGTAGTTTAATATTTGAATATATTGTATTGCATTAGCATTATTTTTTAGCTTGTTCTGCCATTGACTTCAGTCTGGGGTTTACATATGCTTAGGCCAGGCAGACACTTTGAGCAAAGAAACACCATAATACAGCTGTTTTGTGTGTAAATGACCTTTATGCATCTTCTTCCACTGACATAAGTGCTTATAATTGCATTTTTCACTATTCACTAAGTCTCTACATGGCCAAAAGCAATGCTACACTGTTCAGAAAGCAAACTGTAGCAAACTGAAATATGTTTCCATTTATTATACGTTTATAAAAAAATTTACAATCCGAAACGCCTGTGATTAATTATATAAAAATTATATAACACAATAATATATAGAAATATATCAGTATATGCAAATATATTACCATTAGGCTAGATTCAAGTGACATCTGCCTTGTCATCATGCCTGATAGGCTCATTAGGCTAAACAACTCATCAATTAAAAAATAATTGCTACATTTAAAATGTGCAAAAATAGGATTGTATTGCATGTTGTCCAGGTGTACTGTGAAACACTCCATTTTTGAAGCAATATAGGAAGTGATTTATCCAGTATTTTCCTACACGTTGTTTCATACATTCACTAGGCTGTGTCCCCCACGGAAATACTTCACTAGGACACTTGCTTATTTGGTAATCATTCTATGCAAAATGGGGTAGATGGGGTTTTTAGTGACAGTGTGTCACACCACCTTGAACTAACCACAACCATGCCCAGCCTAAACAGAACAGCCCTGCCTACTGGATTGTCATCCCTGGAGTTCTGACCAGAGGCAACTCATACCTCTTAATTGTCTTACTGTTATATTTCGGCTGTTTTATTATCTCAAGGTGAAGTATTGAGTGCCTTCACCATATTGAGCATTTCTAACGATATCCATTGTCGTACCGTGCAGGACTCGTGTTTTCTGGACATACGGTTCATACCTGTGCACTCTATAGATTTGGCTTACCATATTGATTGCCTTCCCATTCAGTTTGCCTGTACCTGTGTTCCGTCTTCTAGATCCTGCTGGGGTTGTTACAGTCTTCTGACTCTACAGTTACAACTTAGCCTGCTTAATCATTAGACAGTGACTAGTAATTGATTTGGAATAATACCTAAGATGTAGTGTGTACGCTTGTTGGGACTAAGCAGTTGTTTGCATTATTGCTTTCCCCAGACTTCAGGGAATACCTGAGATTTTTGCACTGGTCCACTGCCACTGCAGATGCTTTGGTATGCAAGGTGATAACTCAAAAAACATCGCAGAGGCATTGTGTGGGTGACAACCTGGACTTGATTACATTTTGAGACAGGCCCCAAAATTGAAGCAGCACTGCATCGTGATAGCAAAAAAACGGCAGTTCTAAAACTTGATACCGTTAAGATGATAATTCAAAAAGTTTTGGATGGAAGGTAATTCAAAAAGCTTTGGATGAAGTTCAAACTTTGTAGAGGTGATGTTTGGGTGCCAAACTGGAAATAATTACATTTTGTAACATATTGGCCCAAAGTTGAAGGAAATCCACTTAATGGCAGCGAAGGGAAGAATTGACCTTATGATTGTGATTAGAAAAGTATTTGATGGACATTATTATTTGCATTTTCCACCTGTGTAGCTTTATCTAGTCATCAGTGTTAGCCCCCCTTTTGTGTGAAGGTGTATTTTTAGTGTAAATTCCCTGCTGCACATCTACGTGCAGTTTTACTGTCATTTGTATGCCTTTTCATGTCTGAGTACTCTCTCGATCATTGCGTGTTAATGTGATCGAGAGAATGTGTGACCACCTCCTTATTTCCCTCTGTTTAACTGGCATACAGTGAGATTTATTCTTGCTTATAGGATGTGCTGCGTTTTAAGAACATTTTATAAAAGAGCTTTTGTTTATCTGACCTTCCCGTGTACCTCACTCACTATGTCTTTGCCACTCATTTTAGTAGCTGGGGACTAGGGCAGGGGTCCAGGTGTTTATTAGGGAACAGTCCCCCTCACTCTTTTTGGCAAATCTCTGGGAAGATAGCCGGTATGGGGGTACCTGGGGGGTGGGTCAAAGGAGAGGTGGCAGGCTCTGCATGACCCTTTATAAACTGGAAATACTGGGGTGTGGGTAGACATAGGGGCGGCATGCAGTTAGCTTACAGTGTTAGAGTTTTGATGTTTTATTTTGTTGTTTCAGCGTGGGCCCAATAAAATTCCTTTTTTGCACATCCTGTTGTGTAATTGTTACACTTGGTGTCAGAAGTGAAAGCATTGCTCTACTTTGCATTTATGTATTGCCGCTTAGCTATTTGGTACATTTTATGATTTTCTTTTTATACATTTTTCCCAGCACTTGCTTTGTTGGAAATGTTTCAACCGGGGGTCACTCAAGTTAAGGTGAACCCAGACACAGCAGACTGAGCTGCACACAGTACTGGTGACATCAGAAAAGCACGATGTAAACAAACATTCCGGCGCCTATGCATCGGATCTCCATTGGCACCCCCATGAAGACACCAAAGTATTTGGGAAAGCCGGACTGGGAGGCATTTCACACTCAGTATGAACTACTTACGCTTAGTGGTCCTTGATAGCCCACTTGTTCCTTCTGTGGGGACCTTGATTCCTCCTGACTCCCATGCTGGCTCTACACCCCCAGCCCAGCACCCACCCCCATGGAGTCAGTTACACCTTAACTTAGTTACTGTCTAAGTTACTTAATAAAATCCTCATTCACATTAAACCTTTTCATTCCTTCAAATATATAGTCCCACTCTACCCTATTAAAAGCTTTCTCTGCATGCATTCAAACAAGAAGGTGGTACATTATTTTAAGTAGCCTCCTGGTATTATTAAATGAGTTCCTTCCCTTAATAAATCCTATTTGGTCCAGATCTACAATGCTTTTTTGATCATTTTGATTTTTTGTATTGTCTGCATAATTATGGACATTTTTGTGCTTGGATAAATATGAGTACAACATGGCAAATGTTTTGAAGGATGATTAATACCTGTAATTTCCCTCTTTTACAACCTCACGACCAACCTTACAATCAGCAGCGAGCCCTTTTCCAACTTGGCTTTCACCTTTCGACATGGCTGGTGAATGAAAATTCATTCTGTTGCCTAATCGTGTTCAACAGTTCGCAGTGTGGTTGGGTTGACCTTCCAACCAGTTTACTAGTAGGTGCTTGCTAGGTGGCTTGGCTAACATTTACGCTGTGGTGAATTGTGTTGAGTTTGGGGGCACCAGCTGTGCTTGGACATGTTTCGCTTTATGCTGTTCCTCTGCCTCACTAGTGGTTATTGCTTTGGATTATTCATGGGCTCTTCAAGTACATTTATTAAGCATCTGCCATCACAGATCAAAACTACAAAACCATCGTTACCAACTTAATTCAGCAACATTCGATCTGTGTGCTACAGTGGGGATTGTGGATGATCTTTACATCCATCGTACACATGAAGTGCCTCGGCATCTGCTCAACCGTTCACCTGCAACAACCATTCCTTACATCTGGCCCACAAAGACTCTGATTGGAACTGCAGGTTTAATCATGGCTTTTTGAGTCTTCTTGTTAATGATATGGACTATTATGGTCTTCAAAATCTCCACAAGAATCATCACAAATCGTGGGCTCTTTTCACATTTTGTCGCGCTAATACAGATAAAGCATAGTTTCTCATGGAAGTTATCACTGAGAAATGTTTGGATATGTTCTAACAGAAACTTCCCAAATGCCTAATGAACATTTTCAATTAAACATGCTCATTCAGCCTGGATACACATATTTGGCAAAACCTAGAACCAAGGGTTGGTTACAGTACAGGACTTGAGCTCTGCTTTTGACACCATGCCCCACGATATTTTTCTCTCCCATTTGTCAAGTATTGGTATCTTTGGGTCTGTTCTCTCCTGGTTTCAATCATATGTCTTTCATAGACATTACTTTGTCCTGATTCAAATACACAGATCAGACTATGCTACAATCAGGCAATGTGTTCCACAGGGATTTGTCCTTGGTCCTTTACTTTTCGCTTCTTCTCGGTAACCTTGTAACCTTATCAGACAGTATGATCTTTACTTTCATAGTTATGCTGATGATATACAGATTTTTATCAGTATACATTGTAGTACAGCTTTTCCTCTTTCCTCACTAGCATCTGCAACTCTGAAGTGAAGCAATGACTGAGCTCCAGTTTCCTTAAACTCAGTTCCAACAAAGCTTAAGTTCTCCTTATTGGTCCCAGATCTTTAGTTACTTCTCATTCTGAATTATATATTAACATTGATGACAATCTGATAAAGCCACCTTCATTTGTTTGAAACTTAGGTGTTTTTTTTTTATCCTTTTCTAAATTTCGATAATCATGTAAAATCTCTACTCAAGTCTGTGTTTCGACAGCTACATAATATACGTCAGGTCCGTTTACTGGTTTACTTACATTGGCTGTCATGCCAAGAAGGGAAAGTATGACCCAGATGTAACTTCAATAAGTGTAATCCCCATTGGGGATTTTATATTTCACAGAGGTAACAAAGACTAAGGTGTGGATGAGCAACAATGACCAGACTGCGGAACACGGGACTAATGAGCACTTAAATACATGAGCAACAATGGAGCAAACCCCAGGCAGCTGGGTAATGACAAGAGGGAGGACTGACAAGCACTGGGTGTGACTCGTTACAGCCATGATGGCTGAGACATGACATTGGTGGAATTTGTCTA